>JASVER010000011.1:8843304-8905582 GCA_030449065.1 Oceanodroma leucorhoa | reverse complement strand
CGGCCCCGCCGCCCTGCCCGCCCTCCCTCCTCACCTCCGAGTCCACTCGAAAATGGCGCCGAAACCGAAAAAACTTCGCAAATTTCATTGTAGGCGGTTGCAAGGGCTGCTGGGAGCGGGGGCGGCGGCAGCACCGCCCGCCGGGGCGGGACGGGGACGGGGACGGCCGCGGGGACGGGCTCGGGGCGGGGCGGCCGCAGCCGGGCTCCGTGCGGGACGGGACGGGACGGGACGGGACGGGGCGATGGTCCCGCCGGGAGCCGGGCGGGCTCCTGCCGGTACCGGCCTCGGTGGGGCGGGAGATGAGCATCCGCGTGGGCATGTTCCCGCGTGGGTGTGGAGGCTTTGGGACCGGCGGAGGGCAGCCGGGCGGGTGGCGCCGAGGCCGGGGAAGCGGAGGCAGGAGGTTGTGAGGCGCCCGGGGCGGTGGGTTCACCTGCCCCCCGGCTCTGCTGCCGCGGAGGTGCCCGTCTCTGCCGTGGCAGCGCGGTGAGCMGGRATCSTGCGCCTCCGCCGCAGCGGAAAGCTGCCTGCRGAAGAAAACCCTCAATGGGGAAACAAAAAATACAAAAAATATAAATAAATCACATGAGCTGCACAGGATTGCTGTGCGAACAGGCTGCTTCTGCTGCCTCTTCCCTCCGTGGTTTATGGCCTCGTGTAAACCATGCTTTTTCAGTCCTAGTTGGGTAAAAGTTGATTTCTTGTTATTTGGTGCGTGCTTCTGTCCGCGCACTACACGATATCAGGCTGAGGTTTATAATTCCCCCCCRGCCCCGGGTACTGTTATACCGGAGTTCTCCACAAACGCTGATTCGCACCGACCCGCAGGCTCGGGGGACGTTCCTCGCCACGCTCCCGTGCGCGGCTGGCACAGCTTCACAACCTGCCCGGAGTCGCGCAGGAGTGAGGAGAGCAGGATTCTGGGGCCCACATCGCACATCCTGGGCGCGGGCTGGTACCGCGACACACTTGCAGGGAAGACAGGTGGTTTAGAGACATGGTTTTCTGAAGATTTTTGAATTTAAAGAGTCGGAGCTTGGGAGGATGGTAATTTGTGCCGGTAGGAAGCCTGGCAAGCTGAGGCCTGGGGAAAAGTGATGCTGGGGCAAAGTGGTCCCTTCTGAAGGGAGAACCTGGGTCTGGATGTCAAGACACTTCCAGGTTTGTCGCGTCCATCGTTGGGAATGGGCAAAGCTGTGAAGTCTCTTGTTGACTTGGTGGGTTCGTAATCTTCCTGTTGCAGTTTTTACTTCTACCCCCACCCCAAACTGCAAAAAAAAAAAACCCAAACCCTGTTGCTAAATAATTGCTCTGTTCTCACAGGTGAGCAGTGAAGCTCAATTAATTATGCTTTGTGAAGCGCTTCTGATCCTCTGGTGGAAACATGTAAGGGCAAAACACTATTATTTTGCAACTTGCAAAGGCTGATAAGAGCGGTGAAAACGGAAAAGGTCTTACCACTTAAGGGTATTACAGCCCTGCGCTTTTTTCCACTCGAGGTCTCAGAAACTCGCTGATGRCTGCTGCTTTTCATTTAGAAGGGTTTTTCCCCCCTTTTGAAAGAAACGCAATCACTACCAAGTATTCTGGAGGGACTTCATCTTTAAACAAATAATGTTTTTCTTGTTGGGTGTGCACTATTATTTTCTTAATTATTCCTGGATTTCTGCCTGTTCCACCAAGAGTTTTCTCAGACGGCAGAAACAATTGGTCCTTTTTTATTACTCTAATAGCAAAAAGTATCCCTAATAAAAAGACTCTGTACATCCCATAAACTCAAACAGGACATGTTTTGCCAACAATCACACCTCTTCATTGAGGCATCATATATGTGTCTTTTTTTTTTCTCCCTCTTTTTTTTTTTTTCTGCGTTACTACTATTGTTTACTACCCGGCCTCGCTGGCTGACTGCGTTTTGGTGTCAAAACAAAAGGAATTGAGTCATTTATTTAGCACCAAAGCCCTCCCACTCACCCTTAGCGTGTACGTCGGGATCTCAGCAGATGTGTCGGGGAATGAATGGGTGAAGAGATTCACCTACACCTCTCACATCTACTTGTGGGTGGCCTCTAATTAATTTGGCTTCGAGGCTCCGCTGCAAAGTAGATGAGTTAGGAAGTCTGGCTGGGAGTCATCTGTTTGAATCATACCTATTTTATGGAGAACTTCATTGTGTAGCTGTGTCTGACCCGCACCCTTGCGAGAACTAATTAAAAAAAAAAAAAAAAAAGCCCTACACTTATTGGAATGTCAAATATAAATGTCAGCATTTCAAATGAAATGGTATCTTGGGAGGCTCCTGCACATTTAATCAGCCGGTTGCGCCATCTATATCGTGGACTCAAAAGCAGCAGCGAGAACCACGAAAGGCGCTGGCTTAACATTAGCAAAAGTGTTTGCCAAGCTTGGATTATGTCACTGCTTTATGATCTTGCTTTGTAAAGGGAGAATACTCTTGGGGAGAAAGGACTCGGCATGCCGGATCTACAGCGAGAGCAAGGAATGAATGCTGCTCGCAGAAACCGGGGGGGAGGGCGAGGGATTGTATTTGCCGGGGTATTTTTGCAGATGGATGCTTTACGGCCGCCTTCTTGAAGCAGAGGTGCGCCCCGCAGATCACTCGGGCTGAAAGCAGAAAGCCCAAAATACCCCAACGAAGCTGTTTGCTGCTTTCCCCCGCGCTGCCCTCCCACGGGCACACCTGCCGGGGGCCCTGCCCGGGCGCTGCCTCCCCGGCAGCCCGCCGGCTCTCGGTGCATCGCCGTTTCGCTCCGGAGAAAGTGGCGAGCGGCGCCAAGGCCCGCTGGCTTTCCCTCGCCCGCGGGATACAGCACCTGGCCGGGTCGGGGCTTGTGAAATAGTCAAAATGTGATGCTTTTGCAGAGGTGGCAGCTATGGAACTGGTTAAAAACAATAAACATCCCTGTGCTGCACGTATTAAACATGGCTCAGTGAAATGCTTCTGCTCCTCGCAGCGGGGAGGAGCCGTGGCCACCCCTTCTGTGCTGCAAAGGTTCGTGGCAAAGGTAGGAAACTTTCTTTGAAGAGACCCAATTCTGTTTGTCCAGCGCCGGCCCACATGCCGGGTGCGCCTTTGCTGTCCGCAAGTGGAAGGAGAATAAAGGACAAAGCTTGGAGGTTACATGCCCTTTGAGGAGTGCTCTTGGTGGGACAGGGGACATCGGAGGGGACAAATGGCTGAAGAGAGGCGTCTCTTCAGAAGTAGCCCCGGGGGTTTGAGAGCTGTGCTGCCCGTGCTTCCCTTGCTTTCCTGTTGTAGTGAGAGCCTTGTGGGGACCCCGCTCCCCCCGGCTCGCTGCCGGAGCATCCTGCCCAGCCTGGAAACTTTCCACAGCTGCTGTGCTAATAAACTGYGGCTGCTTCTGGGTGAGCGTCTGGACAGCCCCAAACCAGATCCCGGCACTGGGGTTTGGCATGGAAAAGWGGGTCTTTGTGTCTGCAGGGGCTGTGTGGGGCACGGGGAGCGCGGGTGGGCAGCCCGGGGTGCCCGGGGCGGTGGTGGGGAGCAAGCGCGGGTGTGCGCGGCCACAGCACCTCGTGGTTCCCCATGTGCAGAACGGGGAGCCGTGCCTTTTATTTATTGCATTACCCCACGTGGCGCAGTGAACTGCCCATCTCGAGCTCTGGCTTCTGCCCTAAGCCTTCCTCCGGCGTTTCGATCCCTTGCAATCAGACCGAAGGGTTGAGTTTGTGCTTGGTTTCATTGTGGATCTCCTTCATCTGACCTTGTGCACCAGCCCTGGCTTTTTGCAATTSCCCCCAGCTTTGTGCATGGCATGGCAGCCCCAGCCTCGGCTTTCTGGGCACCATCAGTGTTTGTAGYGACCTCAGCCACTCGCTGCAGTGTGGAAAATGGGTGTGGTGGTCGCGCCGACGGGTTTTTGGCAGCATCTCTTGCCTTCTCTTGGCTCAAAGAGTGCCCGGAGCGTAGCACTGTCTGGACAGGGATTTCATTACCYGCCATCCAGCCTGCCAGAGCAACCTTGTCATTGCAATTTGTCACACATATTTGGTATGTGTTTAGTATCTTGCTGAGGGCTCGTTTGCCAGGCGATTCATCTAATCGCTACTTGTCTGCTGCAAAGAGCGGCTTGGCCTTCGCTGGGCCAACACGCGGTTGTGCCGYGGGGCTGTGCCGCGCTCTCGGAGGGAGCGCTGGTCCTCCAAAGCAGAGGTGTGAACCAGCAGCGTGAGATTCCCTACCACCAGCCTCCTTTTTCCACTTGAGGGGGGTTATTTTTGTAGAAAATGACTRTTTTTGTCAAGATTTTAAAGGACTTTTTTGTTGTTCAGGGATGGAAACCTTCAGCAGAGGCTCCTTGTCTTTGCAGTTATTTGCTCTATTTATTTACTGCAAAATTTGCCTGACATTTTTCGGTTATCAAAATATTTTGATTATGTGCAGGGGAGGGGGTGGGTTGATAGTGCGGCTGACATCTCGATAGAAAATTGCCTGTAAAATATTCTAACTRAATTCAGGGTGGGGAAGAGTGAGATACTCCAGCCTGTCCTAGGCAAACCCTTAGCATTGCTGCTGCGACCTGGGTCTGCGCAGAGCCCCGGCTCAGCTCAGGCCCATTTCCCTGGATATTTCCAGCCTTTTTGGGTTTAAGAGCTTGGCTGGAATGTAAGCTCTCCTCACGGATGCATCAAATACAGCAACCATGGAAAGGAGGACAGAGGAGGAGATGCTGCTGCGCGAGACACGACCTGAAACTGCTGCGGGGGTTTTGATGCGGCGTGAGAGGGGACGGAGGCAGGATACAAAAAGCAGAGCTCGGGGGGGGGCGGGAGGGGAACTGCACGTCAAGGTCACTCTGAAAAGGGCAGGAGCACTTTCCGCTTTGTTTTCTCTCGCTGCGAGAAGCAGAAGCGTGGCTCTCCGTGGGGTAAGCACTAGCCCGTTGGCGGTGGAGATGTCCCCTGGCTTCGTCCTTATGCAAGTGCCGTCGGCAGAAGATGGGCTGACCYGTGAGTGAAGAGCCGCTTGCATCTTGAAAGCAAAGCTACTCTCACGCATTTGAAATAGCATTGAGAAATTATCTATTATAGCAGCTCTCAGGCGTCTGCGTGCAAAGCTGTTAACACTTTTGAAGATCAATATTTATTCGAACAGCATACAATGACTGTGTCTGCTGTTGCAATTTTTCTATGTCTAAACAAGCTCATCTTACTTCCCCAGAGCCAGCAGGTTTAAAACTTTTTCTGACTTGTGTTACCAAACTTGCAATTTGTCATTAATATGATATTTGTCAGACATGCAGTACTGTGGGCATGTATGTATAAATATTGTGCTCTCCTGGCAAAGCAAAATGTCATGATAGGATAATGTGTTATTTAATATAGAGCTGTAGATTAGACAGGGACATTTGCAATACAAACCAGTCCTGACATCAGACGTTTGCAAAAGTCCTTGTTATGCTGATACAGTAGGAAAACTGATATTTCCAGCTGCATATTTTTTGTATCGAGCTCCTTGACCATCCCATGGACCTCTGCCGTATGACATGTAGTGTTAAATGATACAGTCCAAGAGTTATTTTGTGCAATTCAAGGCAATAGCCCCAGGAGGCATCCCTTAGGCATGTGAGGAGTCTGTGAAATGGTAGGTTGGAGGTTGTCTTTCGATGTCTTTGCCCTCCTYCTAGGAAAGACAGTCTGGCTCCTGGCTTTTTACCTGGAAGATGTATTAATTCCTAAAGGCCAGCTCCTAGGACTGGTGAAAAGAAAACCCAAGCAGTGAAGCCGTGCATCTCTGAGAGCTGACATCCAACAAGCTAGCAGGAAAACAGGTTTCTCTGAGCCGCCGGTCACCCCATGGACTGCTCCTGGGCAGGAGATCCAGCTCCATTTCCAAAGCAAGCAGGTCCGTGGCCAGCCCAGGAGCACCAGGAGGGAGCTGGGGAGGCTCCCGAGCAGCCCCTGCCCGCATGCTGGCACCGTGCTCTCACCGCTGAGTTTTAAGCGTCTGATTGTGATTTTCTTTGGGAGCACCTTGCCCTTTGCTGTCGGTAGGCAGCTCGTTCCCATGCTGGGTGTTGGACTGCAATCGCTGCCCTTCCAGCAGGTCTGGAGGTCCCTGGCAGAGGTTTGCTTTCAAAATTAAGGCTGGGCTTGCCAAGGACAGGAGCGAGGGTCCAGATGCTGGAGAGAGATGGCAGGTCGGTCCCAAGCACTCCGACTGCTGGTGTGTCCCTGGTTTCCCACCCTGGGAAGGAGTGGAAAGGCTTTGGGAAGGGTCACACAGCAGATCTGTGGCCCTCCAGCCCATGGCCACATGCTTTGGTCRCTCTTGGACCCCCACCGGGGGAAGCTTAACTCATGGGGCTTTCGRGGGACCCAGCTCCCATAGCGGTCTTCATTGCTTTTGAAAATCCCCATCCTGGTTTTTATTGGTGACACTCAATTTTCCTGAACAGAAGTGTTGCTTTATAATAGGGCAGCTTCGAGCGGGGGTGGCTGCTCCGTGCGGAGGCACCCGAGCCCAGCTGCTTGCGCTGCGTTCCGGGGGGGAGAGGAAATCGCGACACCACGTGCAGGTTGACCGTGTGCCAGTCGTCCTGTTGTCAGAGTTTTCATAGAATCATAGAATCGTAGAATAGTTTGGGTTGGAAGGGACCTTTAAAGGTCATCTAGTCCAACCCCCCTGCCATGAGCAGGGACATYTTCAACTAGATCAGGCTGCTCAGAGCCCCGTCCAACCTGGCCTTGAATGTTTCCAGGGATGGGGCATCTCCCACCTCTCTGGGCAACCTGTGCCAGTGTTTCACCACCCTCATTGTAAAAAATTTCTCTCTTATATCTAGTCTGAATCTACTCTCTTTTAGTTTAAAATCATTACCCCTTGTCCTGTCACAACAGGCCCTGCTAAAAAGTCTGTCCCCATCTTTCTTATAAGACCCCTTAAGTACTGAAAGGCTGCAGTAAGGTCTCCCCCAAGCCTTCTCTTCTCCAGGCTGAACAACCCCAACTCTCTCAGCCTTTCTTCATAGGAGAGACGTTCCATCCCCCTGGTCATTTTCGTGGCCTCCTCTGGACCCGCTCCAACAGGTCCGTGTCTTTCCTGTGCTGAGGACCCCAGAGCTGGACGCAGTGCTGTGGGGGGGTCTCACCAGAGCAGAGCAGAGGGGCAGAATCACCTCCCTCGACCTGCTGGCCACGCTGCTTTTTGGGCAGCCCAGGATACGGTTGGCCTTCTGGGCTGCGAGCGCACATTGCCGGCTCATGTCCAGCTTTTCATCCACCAGTACCCCCAAGTCCTTCTCGACAGGGCTGCTCTCAATCCCTTCATCCCCCAGGTGCAGGACCCTGCACTTGGCCTTTTTGAACCTCATGAGGTTCACACAGGCCCACTTCTCAAGCTTGTCCAGGTCCCTCTGGATGGCATCCCGTCCCTCAAGCGTATCGACTGCACCACTCAGCCTGGTGTCATCTGCAAACTTGCTGAGGGTGCACTCGATCCCACTGTCCATGTCATTGATGAAGATACTAAACAGTACTAGACCCCTGAGGGACACCACTTGTCACTCATTGAGCCGTTGACCACTACCCTCTGGATGTGACCATTCAACCAATTCCTCATCCACCGAACCATCCATCCATTAAATCCATATCTCTCCAATTTAGAGAGAAGGATGTTGTGGGGAACCGTGTCAAAGGCCCTACAAAAGTCCAGATAGACGACATTGGTAGCCCTTCCCATGTCCACTGATGTAGTCACTCCATCATAGAAGGCCACTAGGTTGGTCAGGCAGGACTTGCCCTCGGTGAAGCCATGCTGGCTGTCTTGAATCACCTCCCTGTCCTCCATGTGCCTTAGCATAGCTTCCAGGAGGATCTGTTCCATGACCTTCCCAGGCACAGGGGTGAGGCTGGCCGGTCGGTAGTTCCCCGGGTCCTCCTTTCTACCCTTTTAAAAAATGGGTGCAATGTTTCCCTTTTTTCAGTCACTGGGGACTTCACCCGACTGCCATGACTTTTCAAATATCACGGAGCGTGGCTTGGCAACTACATCAGCTGATTCCCTCAGGACTCTGGGATGCATCTTGTCAGGCCCCATAGACTTATGTATGTTTTAACAGGAGGATGATCATTGCTCCTGGGGATAAACATTAATTAGGTTTCTAGATGGCCAAGGCACAAGATACCTTTAAACATGCTTTCTACACTGAATTGCTCAGTACACTGAGTTGCACCTACTGTACAACAGAGTGTTTTCCACTCTGAGGAGGAGGATGAAGAAGTATTGCTCATACCCTAATGTCAATGCTGGCAGAGCTCATGGGGAGGCACTTTGTTTGCATCTTCCCCTCTTCCAGAGCTTTTTGTCTCACGGTGCCTCCAACTTGTAGGGACGCTTCAGGGGTGAATCTGGAATTCAAAGCCACACAGGATCTGACTTTCTGTGCAAAACTCCAGGCTTGCACCAGGAATTAATTCAGCAATGCACAGTGGAGAAGCAAGGGCAAAACAGGCTTCAAATCATATTTCCCATGTTGTCCTAGGTGCAAAGAGGAGAAGTTGCATGTGCAGGAGGCCAAAACCTGCATGCAGCATGGAGTGTGATTGCACTASCCRCTGCTTTGCAAATGCACTTGAAATGGTGCCATTTGGGACAGAAGACCAGACACTTACCTGCCACATCTGKCCCGATTCCAGTGAAATCTAATAATAGCTTTATGCTTTCCACCAAAACTGCAAACTGTAGCATTATTCATAGAGAAAGAAGCAATATAAGGAAACAGTTGCTTAACATCATCGGTGGATGTCTGTCTCCTGAAAGTCATTCCTGGGGCTCACCATGCCCCCCTGTCTCAGTACCTGTGACCTGCCCTGGCTTGTGCTGCAAGGCAGCTGGAGCTCTGCGTGCAGGGGAAGGATGCAACGCAGCCCGGGGAGATGAAGAGAAGCTTCTGCCCTGTGCCCAAGCTGGGGGCAGCCAGGGGGGGCTTTGCGACCCCCAGGCACCAGGGCCAGCCGCCGCAGAAATCCCCTGTGGGGACTTCTGTGGGTGCAAATGCGCTGGGAAAGACGAGAGAGGAGAAAACGTGGGAGAGAAGGAAGCGGCAGCAAAACCAGTCTAACCCAAAAGGCAAAATGCCAAAATGAGACCACCCAGAATATGTTTAATTAGTACTTTTCCTAAATTAGTGCTTCTCCCTGCTCTCAGTGCTCATCTGCGCCTTCATGAAATAAGTCAAAGGGGTGCGATAACACGTTGCTCTCGTGGGGAAAGGGAGAAGGGCGTGCAGGCAGCGAGGAGAGGGTGCGGGCAGTAACTGCAGGCTGCTCTCAGGATGGGGTGCAGGATCGGGCCCCGTGCCAGCCGGTCCTGCTGGGAATGGGTCTGGATTCAAGTGGTGCCAGTGGGGGGGGAGACAACCAGGTGTGAYGGGACGGAGCAGAGCTGCCTGCAGAAATGCACACGTACATGCAAGCTGCTGCGTACTGCAGAGTCCCCATCCACCGTGTGAGCTGCGCAATTTAAAAACRTACAGCGTTTGAGTTCGCCCAACGTTATTTATTTCAGTGGATGCTGAAAAGTGTGAGAAATAAATAGTGTCTTTTAATGGGGCGTGCAGGGAGATCTCTGCTTGGAGAAGGAAAATCAAGCCATGCTCCCATGGCCTGTGSGATTGCTGCCGCGATGGTTTGCAGAAGGGCGATCTCTGTGCTTAGAGGCTGGTTTGTCGGCTGGGCGGGTGGTGGGCAAGGAGTGAAGGATGTCTGGTGGGTCAGCTCCCGCCGCTGCGCCCCAGTTGCAGCCCGGGAGGGCGGTGGGAGAGCCACGGCCGCATGGCAGGCATCGCCTTCCAGGGARGCGGCTGCTGGCGCGCCGTCCCCGCCTGCGCGGTTGGGAAGGGTGCAGCTTGGCACCCTGCCCCGGCCGGACCCTGCCCGTGGGGGATGCACGGGGCAGCCCACAACCTGCCTCTTCGCTGTGGAGCTGAGTGCTCCTCGCCCTCTCCTGCGGCGCGAGCGCCTGGCCCCGGGCAGGGGCAAACACCCTGGGGCTGCTCCTCCTGCGAGCGTGGCTCCCTCTCGCCCACACCGAATTTCACTTGCCGTCACGTCACCCAACCTGTGACTGCCTCGCACAGCCAGCTTGGCTCTCCCGGACAGCTTCATACCCTCTGCAAATCGCACATCCCCAAGGCAGCCGGCTCCTCAACCAGGGTTAGCTCAGCCCCGCTCAGCCCTTCCCGGCAAGCCCATCACCCGGGCAGACATGTGCATCGCACGGTCCCGAGCATCCCGGCTTCACGGGAGCGTGCCGAGGAGGCGGGAGACGTGGAAACCCGCAGAGAAGCAGGGCTGCGTAACCCACGAGGCGAAGCCGAGGAGCGAAGCAAGGCGACCTCCTTTTTGCTTTCCAGTCTGATATGTGATGTGGGAGAGGTGGTGATGAGACGGTCTGTTGGAGCTGCTGCCTTTTGGTTTAGTCTTTTGCACTGACTACATCTAATAAAATATTTTRATAAAAAAAATAATGATTTCTGAATCTTACTTCTGGGAATGGGATCTATGTTTCTCTACTTCTTACAGGAAAGAAATCCAATTTTGTTTGAAAGAAAGAGAAATTTCAGCCTCTTGGGGAAAATGCCTAACTGTAAAGAGACAGAAGAAAAAACCCAAATTAGTTTAATGATGTCAACAAATGATACCATGAATTGGGAAATCCATGAGTTTCACTGAAACCAGTCACGGTTTCCACCTCCCCCTGCCTCTCATCTGCTTYGAAACACTTTGTTCAGGCTTGGGGCTGGAGGAGTGCAGAGGTAGCTAAATATTTCCACATCTGGTTTGGGGAAGATTTGGAAAAATAATTTTGCTGCAGAATTAACAACAGTAATGGAGTTTATTTGTGTCTCTCAGTATATGGCAATATATTGTAGCGTTTCTCCTCGAGCGCATGTGTGCTGGGGCTGCCTGCCCTGGCATTACCGGCTCACCTACTCCTCAGAGAGGAGGGTTTGCTGCCTCCCTGGGAGATACCAGGGCTATTCTCAACCATGGAAAAACTTTCACTGGTTCATTTTATCAGCCTCTGGTTGGGAAGGTTTCACCCTCCGAGCCCTGGTTCTTCTACACTTTCGCTTACTTCAACTTTGCAGTTTCATGCACTGAAGGGATATCAGCTGTCGATGATACCAAGGAAAGTTAACATGGGAGACAACTACATGTGTTTAACTGTTTATTTGCATCCACAAAAATGCTCCCAGAAAGCAGAGGGATGAGTTTTGAAAGATGAGGGATTTCTTTCCGGAAAATATTTTGCCTAGAGTTGTGCAAAGCGAAAGGGTTGATGACGAGGCTTCACCCGGGGAATGCCCCATGGCGTGGGTCACCRGCTGCACCCGTCCAGCCTCCTATGGCTCTGCAGCAGTCGGTCGGATGCAGAGTTTCACCTCCTCGCAGGCAAGGACCAATCTGCAAAATGCAGAAKCAGCTGGTTCCTTTCAGCAGCCCTGCTCGGGGATCACGGGTGGGTGCCCGCACGGACRGGTGGCTGTCCCCTGCCAGTGCTGCCAAGGCAGAGCGGGACACCTAAAAGGGACTTGGGATGTGGGGTGGTGGTTAGATGGGAATACCCCGTGACACCAGAAACCAACTGTGAGCTCTGCACGAGAAGAAACGTCTGTGGGGCATCACCCAGCACTTGCAGCAGGGTTGGCAGAAGCGCCGGCAGCTCCCTCCAAGGGGGCTTCAACAGGGTGCCCCGTAGCACGACGGGTGCCTTGGGGCTGGGGAAAAGCAACAGCTCATGGTGCTGGTGACCTCTGGGGACCAGCCGCGTCAGTGGAAGGCATCGGCGCGTACCGAAACTTCTGGACAGGTTTTGTTTTCTCCAGCAGTCGCAGTTTACAAACTTGAGCCAGAGCTCACCTCCTCTCTGCCGCCTCTGCCGTCCCCCCAGGGAGGGCAGCGGGCAGGGAGCCACCGCGCTCAGGAAGAGGCTTTGTTGCAGGGCTCAGCCATTGAATTCAGCGACTTTCAGAGAACCCCACACTTGTTTTAAAGATTTATTGTTCGCTCTGGAAAGCAGCTCTGAAACGCCGAGTCTGCACACCCCCAAGACCAGCGTGCACCGTCGGGAGCTGCCGGACTGCTCGTTGCCCCCAGCAAAGGCTGGACTTGCACCCTGCGTGGAGCCGCCCAGATTTTGGGGTGGTGGTGGCAGAGGCCGGGGTGCAGCGTGTGCCCGGCACAGCCTCCGCAGTCGGCGATGCACAGTGGGTCACTGTGGCTTCCCGGGGTGCAGTGGCAGYGCTGGGGAGGAGGAGGAGGCTGTGTGGAAAGGATAACAGCATTCTTTTTGTTGTTGTTCAATTTACGTCCTCTTCCTTCTCCCYTGCCTTGAAGTTCCCCTTCATGCTGGGCTGCTCCTGGGGCACAGCAAGGGTTTCAGCTTCCAGATATTTCACCTCCTTCGTTAAGCAGCGGCTCCTCTCCAAGTCCCAGGAACATCAGGAGTGTGACCAAACCACAGCAGTGAGTGGGGCAGCCGGACATCGCTGCGTGGGCAGGGATGGGGACAGGGACACGRGGCTTTGAGCCGGGAGGGCTGGCTGCACSGCAGCCTCCTGCACCGGGTCACCCYCCAAGATGTCTGGCTGAGATGAGGCAGCSTGAGCCATAACCGGGCTTTTATGGGGCCTTGGAGAAGGTGTCTTGGCAGCTGTCATTTACGCCGTGCGGAGTGCAGCTCCCCCACCTCCGTCCCYAGTTGGCAATAACCGCTAGAAAGCAGCCTTGAAACAACAACCAGCTTTCTCATAAAGGTGGCAAGTGTTGCCAAGACAGAAAACGCAGGAGAACCGCATGCAATCACGGAGCACAGCCTGCAAACCAGACCTTGCGCTGCAATATCCTAGCCCGATTTGATGCTTCCCTGTCCCCTTCGGCAGGACGGTGGCTGGTGGCCACTGAGCCGAGCTGCAGCCTTTGCTCCGTGCYGGTGTCCTCCTTCTCCGCTGGTGGCACATTGGTGGCCAGCTGTACCCGTGCAATGTAAGAGCGAGGCAGGTCACCTCTGACGGTGGTGGCGTGTTGCACAGGTTACACAAACAGTGCAAGCTGTGGAGGCGTTGGTGCAAAAAGCTGCACAGTGTGTTTGTAAAAACTGGGTTGACAAATCCACAGTGTCCTGCCTGTGCCTGTGTGTGACTTAAATTTAATAAAGTGATCCCTGCAGTACCAGTCCAGTTTGTCTAAACTTCATCACAGCCATGTGTTGTAGTATCACTCCCAATACTGTTTTTTAAAGCTTTTCTTTTGGGAAAGGTTTTTGTGCTATTTCCGAGGATGCGTGGATCCTGTCTGCATCCTGCGATGCCCTGCTTGGTGCAATCCCAGCAGCACCCCTCTGCCTGCCACCGGGAACCTCTCTTTCACCGCAGGCTGGCTCGGAGACGTGCTTTGGGGTGTTGCTGGCCCTGGAGAGCGGGGGTGGCCCAAGGGCTTGGTGGTGCCGAAGCGATGCCGGAGCGATGCCGGAGCAGTGCTGGAGCCGTGCCGGCCGTGCCGGGCTGAGGACCAGCAGAGGGAGCACAAGAGTGCAAAAATCCCACCTGGGAGCTGGGGGGACGAGGGCTCTGGCTGCACTGGTGTGCACTGGTGTGCGCTGGTGTGCGCTGGTCCAGTGTGGGCCCCACGGCTGCTCTGGCCCGTGGGCGAGACACCCGCCACCCCATCCCAGGGCCGTGGGGCTCCCCAGGGTCAGCGAGCGCCGGCGGGACCTACAGGGAAAGGACCGAGCGGCGCAGGCAGCCTCCGTCACTCGGGCACTCCGTCAGCAGCCTCCCGAGCCCCKTTATCTGGTGGGAGGCAGCGGAGATAAGAGGCTCCGTGCTCAGGATGCAGCCTGTGTGAGGCATGGCACGGCTGGAGCTCTGCAGCGACATTGCAGGCTCATCAGGTTGCATTTCAGTTCMGATTTTCTGTCCCCAAAAATTGAGTCCTTCTCCTTCGAACGCTGCCCGAGTGAGCAAACCCTTCCTGCCCCAACCCGCGCCTGCCGCTGGGGCCAGGGGGCAAGGCAGTGGGTACGTGCTGCACCCCAAAGTGCCAGGCTGCCCTCCGGGCYGTGCAAAGAAGCTTTCAGCACCTCCGAGCCTGATTGCTTTTGGAGTTCACTGTGAAAAAGACACCGTGGCAAAGTCCGGGGGGTYATTTTTGATGGAAAACTATATTCGAATGAAAACAGAGCAGCCATCTAATTGTARCCAAAGGACCCAGTGATATCCCTGCTGTGGCTTGGCGCTGCCTTTCTTGCTGCAACGTTTTTTCTCCCAGAGCCAAAGATACCRCGAGGCTCCGGTTTACACCAGGTTATTCACATGGGGGGTATCTGCTCTCGCGTTTAGTGTCCGCAGCCTGCCTGTCTTCATCGAATAAGTCGCCGTCTGCATTTGCAATGCGATGCCCGTGCTGGGACCTCCTTCAGCACCCTCTGCTCAGCAGCTGCAGCAGGGCAGTTCCCTGCAACGAACAGGCTCTACCCGGGCCAGGCGATCAAAACAGGCTATCACAGGGGCTCACAAAGTAAAAAGACAAATAATTTCCAGCATGTCAYTGCTGGTGGCACAGTACTGAGGGCTGGTTTTGCTTGCTTGTTCAAGAAGAGGTGAATTCCACCCGGGAGGAATTCACTCCTCGCCTGTGCTACTATTAWAAACGTGCTGGATGGTTTAATTTTAGGCCCGGTTATCTTTCTCGTCGCAAAGTTTGACACAATTGCGTGGCAGGATGTCTGCAGAGGTCAGATGGGAATAATAGAGGTGTTAGTCACTCCAGAAAAGGAATTAAAACGCGCCGGGGAGCTTGCACAGTTACTTCTGGTGCTACCGCAGGGAGAACTGCTAGGTCTTGTCTAACAAAGCTTCAGCATTTATTTAGGAAAGCACAACCAGCATTTTTTACATTTTCAGCTGTCTTTTGTAGCGGAGCAGTGGGTCCGTGTCATAGCTGCCATGGGGGACTGTCCCACCGGYGGCCGGGCGCCAAGGGAGGGTTATTGTCCCATTGTGCGGGTGGGAAATGTGAGCACGGCGACACAGAGCTCTGCTTGGAGGCTCACGGCGGCTGAGCTCGAGTCTCTGGGGGCCTCGGCCCGAGCCTTAACTACAAAACCATCTCTTGCAATCCTCCATGTGCCGAGCGATGGGTTTCAGAGCATCTCCCTCCCTGCTCGTGACCCTTCGCCGGCAGCTTTCCTGTGCTTGCTGCGGGGTGTCCCTCCGGAAACCCTGCCGCTCTCTCCAGCTTAGGCAACAGCACGGATAAACCTCCGTTGCAAAAGCTTGAGCCCCAGCCAGATTTCCCAGAGACCAGCCGAGCTCCGGCAGCGCAGAGCCAGGCAGGGTCCAGCTTGCCCYGGCACTGATGCCCAGCTCTAAACCCCAGGGGCTGGTCCCTGGGGTGCGGGTGCAGGTGACACCATGCATGAGGTCCATGAAGTAAGAGTGACCTGAGGACCTTCTTGGTCCCGAGGACCTCTTCGGCTTACAACACAAGCTGCAGAGCAACGCGCKCGTCCGCCCGAAGCTGCTATGGAGGAAAGGGACCGAGCTAACGCCGGCGGGAGGGAATGGCAGTTTTGGAAATGTGTGAGTCATGCTTGGGTCTGACATTCAAGATAAAAAGGCTGAGATGTGCAGGCTGTGCTGGTTTTCTCGGCGGCTCCTCGGCGGGCGAGAGGGCTCTGGTGGGTGCATCCTCGCGGGGCCCAGCCCCGCCACCCCGGGGCATCCAGACACACAAGAGCAATTGTGGCTTTCTCGCTGTTGGGCAATGAACGGGGCCTGAATATTGTTGTGGATTTCAATAGAAAATGCTTTCAGATTGAAATGACCTTGATTACAGCTGGTTGTATAATTTGTTGTGAATAAGGTTCTGTGCAAAGTTTGGCATTTTCGTTTTCATTGCATAATAATTAGTGATTACATTTTTCCAGTATTTATCCTGTGCTAATCTTGATATGAGCCTGAAATGCCAGCAGTGCGATGACAAGAACCAGCATCCAYGCCAACCGGGGCATTATTTGCTTTCTATAGGCCAGGAACATCAAGCAACCCAGAATTGCTTCTTTCTCAGAAACATACAACTCACTGATGCCCATTTGGCTATTTTTAATTTTATTAAGTGCTTTGCAAGTCCCCCTTGGGGGACAGATGCAAATGAGGAGATGTGTTTGTCAGGCCTGTGCACGCTGTGAACAGAAACTTTCCGCAAACATGTATTCCCATATAAACCAATTTATTCCCACACTGTTCCTTTCCATCGCTACGGGATTATGGTTTTAGTAATGAAAATGAGGATGAATAGTCCTTAGTATTTACATTGACCATTTACAGAACCAGAACTTCTTGCCTTCTATGCAATTTCTGGCAAAAATGTGTCAACAAAGTTATTTAACAAAATAATAAAAATCAGCGACTATTCATAGARATGTAATTTATATTCAATGCATCTTTTTGCACACAATATGGATCTAAGGATACACATGGACTTGCACTGATTAAATTACAGATGCAACATTTAAGGTGGGAAAAAACTTACATGAGCACCACTATGTCTTACTCTAAGCTAGAATATGTCTAATTTAAATTGTTTGGGAGTGGTTTTTAAGTAAGCCACAAAAAAAGTCTGCTTTAAACCAACCTGATCATGTCTGTACAGGAAGTTGCATCAGTGTCTTTAAGCCRATGCAGATTTGCATGCAGCCAAACYCYGCCTGGTGTGTCCTTGTGGRSGGTGACATTTCGGACACACAGCACGCTGTACCTTTTGTGCTGACTGCAGACCAGGTCAGCACCGAGAGCTAGGGCAGAAGCTTGAAACAAATGGGAGATCATTAAGATTTGTCTGTGGTGATCAATGAATCTGGGACAAAAAACTTGCACTAGGTCGTCAGCTGCAGTGAATTAATCACCTGGTATTTGTTTGCTGTTCTTCCTCCACCGGGTTTCACTGGATAGTAGCATTCACAGGAACTTTAAAGCATTTATAGGAACTTTATTTTTTAGGTGAAACGTGATTTCTTTGAAGAATAACTATGAATTGCAGTCAATAACACCAATGACTTMAAATCCTTGCTCTGACAGTCTGTGTGGTAGGTTGGCTGGCAGGAAGATGAGCCTGTTGTATGTGSTCTGCATGGGCTCAGGCTGTTGTAAAGCACTGACAGGGCTCTGGGACCTGCTGCTGCTTTGAACCCAGCAAGGCAAAGGGACGGCTCCAGGTATCCACATGAATCGGGTGGGAAAGATGTTGCCAGAGCATCTCCAATGGGCCATCTCCAGTGGGCCATCTCCAATGGGCCACCTCCAATGGGCCACCTCCAGGGGCTGCGCTGGAAGATGGGCTTGTGCCTTCCCGGCACAGGCAAATGCAAATGCAGAGCTGGAAAGTGGATTTGCAGCAGCAGAGCCCGAGAAGAAGGGCTTGTCCCACGCAGGGGTGGGAGATGAGACCCATCCGTCTTCTCTAGCCCAGACCCAGGGGARTCCAGCCGGCTCAGCTGAAAATGTTATTGTATATTTATAAACAAGAGCAGGATGGAGGGATGACATGGCTCTATTTACCCCAGTGGCATGTAAAAGTAAACACCCTGGATGAGTTGATCATTAACTTGCCTCCCCTGCTTTGCTTTCGTGCCTAGAAACATTCCCCCTCCACTCTTTTGCTCCATCTGTTTTTGTTTGCTCTATCTCCACAGGGCTGATTTAATAGCCCTCCTTGAACTCAGAGAAGGCTATCGTTTGCTTGCAGATCAACACAATGCTGGCTGCCTTACATCTGTAAAACCCCCAAATTCTGCTTTACGATTGAGATAAAAATCCTCCTCTCAGTTTCAGAAAACAAGCAGCAAAACTTTGCRTGGTTTGGGACAGTCCCGTGAAAACCAAGACTTTACTGAGAGCTTGGGAGCAAGCCAATTTGATGCATTAATCTCAAGAAATAAATCACATAAATAAGAGATAAGCACATGTTTCCCCCCAAGCAAATAGAGGCCACTTGGCTGTGAAAGGCACGTCCTTCTCGACTGATGAGTGGGAGACTCTAATTTCRTGCTTGCAGTCGGTGTTTCTTTAGGGGCTTGCAGGCTGCAAGTAGAGGAGTAGCTGAGCGTTATCAGCCATCTATTGAGAAGCTGTACRTCTCTCACAGCTCACATAGCTAGCAGAAAAGTCAGCGTAGACTATTTTCCCACCCACACACTTTCACAAGGAGTCAACGGCGCCACTACTGCACAGGTCTTGTAAAGGGTCAAGGATTTATTTTTCTTGAGCGAGCAACAAACTTCTTTTTCCACCAGCAATAATATTTTGTGACAGTGAGGCACCATCCCCAGGAAACAGTAGTCTCTGATCCAACAGAYGCCGAAACTGCAGGCCCACCACTGGGCGAGTGCCCGACCCTCGGCAGCGCGCAGAAACCCCTCCTTTGCACCAGGTAAGATTTCAAAGACACGTGCTGGAAAGGTAAGAAACACCTGAAATGCTGCTTGTGAAATCTTAATCCACCTCCTTCATGTTTCATTGCATGAGCCTCGGTAATGAGGACTTTGCAGGCAGCTCCAGGGATGCTGCTTGGGGGGTTGGGAGAAGCAGACTGATGGGGTTGGTCCAACACCGGGCACCGGTGGGGCAGGAGGGGTCCCAGGTGGAGGCTAACAGGTACCAGCAGAGACCAAGGCTGTCTGGATGGGAAATTAGGCAAGCAGTCTATGTTACTTTGCATCCACGTTGATCTTTATTTTCCCTTTGGACAGCGAAAAGCCAGGGGTTTCTGTATGGAGAAGCCACATGGGTGAGGTCTGGTGCAGACTTCAGCCATAAGCTCGAGTGCTGTTAACTTGRCGTAAGCAACTGCAGCAGCAAACCCTGGTTAATCTGGAGTTCAGCTTTTGCAGCTTGGGAAGGAGTTTCATGAAAACCCAAACCAGCCAGGTCAAATCAGGGCAAGTTATAGATGCTCCTGAACAAGCACCCAGGAACTTGGTAGCCTGACTGCTAAAATTAAGCGCCCTGAGATGAGCTTCTCTTCTCTTTGCCTGCACACTAGCACTTTCCTAAAGTTGTCTTTTCTTGATTTTCCTCCCTCTGCAGCATCCTCAGAGCTGAGCAACGCTGCAGCTCCCCAGGACCGCCCGTCCCCGGCTCCCTCCCCGGCAGCCCCGATTCTGCAGTGCCTCCGAGATGTCCTGGGCTGTGCTCCTCGGCCCCGGCGTTTCGCCTCTCCGTCCTTGCAGCCCCATCACAGCCTCTCACTCATTCTGGGCCATATTGGCAGCTGGCTTGATTCTTGCAGAGCTACCAAACCACATTTCATGAAGATTGATCACAGAAGCCATTGTTGTCCCGTGTTAAGCCATTTATTTGCTGGTTAATCCCCAGGGTCTCTTCCGAGGGAGAGGAGGGAAGTGGACAATAACGGGAGCGAAGGGACCCTGCTCAGCGCAGGCTTTCTCAGGGATGCAAAGCCCCCGGCTAACCACAGCATGCTTCCACCCAGACACCGGGCTATTTTTAGCGTAACATTTCAGCTGGGTTACTGTTCCCTCCACTTGGAGCCCAAATGCGCTCTCGGGAACTGACTGAGTGTTGCYATCACAAGTGGCCCGAGGCAGGCGGGTGGCACGGCTCTTCCCCACACGCCGGGCATCCATAAGGATGCGACATCAGGGCAGGTGGCAGATCTGACAGCCTTACCCACAAAGGGCTTTTCAGGGCATCCTCTGGTGGGGTCTGGGTTGATAACTCAATTGTAGCACCAGGACTGGCATCTGCTGCCCTTCTTTCTCTGTTCAGGCTCCGCCGAGCTACCAGCACTGCATGCAGCTCCCGAGCTGCAAGTCCCTTGGACCGGACCTGCAGGGCTGGCCAGGCGTGGGGAGCGAGCTCCTGCAGTTTTGTGCCACGTGTGCAGGGATGCTGGAGGCCCGCGAACAACACGGAGCTGAGCCGTGGTTGCTCTCGGATGCATCTCCTCATGCTGTCAGCTCGTGTCACGCCTGCGTTGTGGCAGCTTTGCCATTGCAAAGGGTGTATAGGAAAAAACAACGGTCTAAAAAGCGATGCACCATTGCTCCGCATCGAATCTTTTCATGCTCTTCCCCCGCGTGCAGGCAGGGAAGTATAGGAAAATGCTTGGACCTCCTGCTCAACAGAACAGCCCCGACCCCAAAACCAGCTCCACGTTCGCCTCCCAGCCAGCCCGGTGGCTGCAGGAGCCAGCCCCTCCTCAGGGGCTTTTCCCGACTTCTTGGGACAACATCGCTCCTGCTCATGGAGTCCCAGTGTGCAGGGACAGGAATTATTGGACTGCTGACCCTGGGACTCAGTCGTGTCCTCCCAGGTAAACAGCAGAAGAAAGAGAATAAATACTCTATTATAATGATTGTCAGTGGAGACAGAAGTAATAACTGTAGCAAACGGAGTCTCCTTTGGGGGAAGAGAAGGGTTTCTGAACAGAGCTGGGTTGCCTTCGCGCACCGGGCGCTCCCCGAGAGGTCTGGACAGTGCTTTCTGCCAGGGCRCTGCCGGTGAGCTCTGTCGCGGTGTTTGTGTGCCCGACTGTCTGGGCACAGGGCGGTTGCTCCTGCTCCTGGACTGGGAACATTTTAAACAGGAGACTGAAGAGTAGCAAATAATGAATACCACACTCCCGTCTGAGTTTTTTGGATGAATAATCATTGGTGTTGAAATATATGAGACTCTGTGAGTCTGGGCTCCGAGTGTTTTCACCAGTACCCAGCGGCTGTCCAAATACAATGAATAACAGGAACCACAGCAAACGCAACGTGGGGAAGGGGAGTGCCGGCTTYGCTCCGTCTCCCCTTTCTGTCACCAAGCAAGGGGACAGGGACTTGCCAGGTCTCTCGGGGATGCTGCGGCCATGGTGTATCTGGGCCATGCAAAGGACGTTTTGTGCCGAGACCCCTCCCCGGTTCCTGGTCCCCTCTCCCTGCGCCTGTCCCTTCTGCTGCTGGCGGGCTGCAAACCCGGCCGCACACAACCACCCTGTGCGTGTCCAAGCGCCGTGTCTAGGAATCAACCAGAGCTTTTTCCATTAAGAAATAGCCTTGGGAGCCCTCGGCCGTAGCAAGACGGCCTTCGGCAAGGGTCCGTAGCCAGCCGAGTCCTGAGCTGCCAGCTCCAACCGGAGAAGTGGGTTATCAAAACAAAGACAGATGGCAGGGGTTTAACTTGAGCCCTTTTTCATTACCGCTATCGTGACGCAGCCGTCGGGAGTGTCTCTGCTGCCTTCGCTGTGACCGGAGGGCTGGGCTCCCCCTCATCCCGGCTCGGTGGCACGCGGTGCCCTGGCCGGGGACTGTGGGCAGCCCCCATGCCTTCCCTGCTGGCACTGGGACCAGYCTCTGCATACGCATCTGTACTGGGAGTAGTGGTGCAGGGGCTGCTGTGTTCAGAGAGGAAGGGAGGGCAGGGGGTCCGATCTGCAGGGTAAGAACCCTGTCTGARAGCCACGTCCCGCAGGGAGGGGGAAGGAGATGGGGTGGGCAGGGAGGGACGCAGGGAGGTGATGGAGCTGGTGGGGRTGGGGCTGCATCGAGCCAGAGCCCAGCACCCATGAACCGATCACAGCAGCAAATCTGCCRTTCCCCAGACCCCCAGCATCAGCCTGACTATGCAGATCTATTGAAAGACTTTGCTGCCGGATTGTGCAGGGACCACCTCACTTCTCAGGGCACACAGGCATCCAGGCTGGCATATGGGTTTAAGGTGGGCAGCTAAGGGGTCCCAGACCTCATGCAGCACCCACAGCGCCCGGTCCCACATGYGGCAGGGGGTAGCTCCACTGGCCATCCTGCTGCCTGCTGCCCTGCAAACCAGGGGGTTGCAGCCCCTGGAGCCGCCCACCCGCCAGCCGTGCCYGGCTGGGTCTCCCCATGTTCCTCGTCCCTTGCCCTGGGCTTTGCCCAGGGGACAAGTCTGCAGCGGGGCGATGTGTCACTTGTTCTTCAAACATCGTTGGTTCAGTCCAGCGTCCCCTCAGTCACACCTGCAGTCAGTCAGAGGCTGATTTCTAATCAAAATCATTGCTATATAAAAGCTGGTGGGGTGTATCGGCAGGAACATGAGAGAAATTCCTTGCAYGGGTAGAGAGAAAATAAATCCCAGGCAATGTCTGGTTTCCTTCAGTAATTTAAATGGCTCTCTGGACATGAGACAAATGTGTCCCCTTACCGGGGAGCACGGCACTGCACTTGCAGGGCTTCTCCCTTTCCCAAGCTCGGCTGCTGCAGAAGTGCAGGCAAGCAAAAATGTCTGGGGTCAGGAGTCACCAGCGCTCGGTTTTTAAATAGTTTGCCTATTTTAAATGCTGACAGTGTTTGTTTGTTAGGCCACAAGCTTTGCACAGCCTCCCCCTCCCGATCCACCTGAAGCAGAGCAGCTGGCCGCTGGCACCGGCGCTGCTGCGGTGGCACGGCCGCGTGGCACGTCTGCCAGGGGACACGGGAGCCGTCCCCCCCGCCACCGCCAGCAGCATCGCGGCAAAACCCCGGCCAGAGCCTCCCCGAGCGCTGGCTGCCAGGTAGGAGCCTCGTGTCGCTGTTCTAGGTGGCCTTGAGTGACACTTGGCCATGGGATTTTCTTGCCTGTGTTTGAGTCGCTGGTTTGTGCTGGTCGCTGTTTCTCTAGGTGGCTGGGCTGGGTGATTTCAGCTTAGCCAGCAAACTTTTTGTTGAAACGTCAGCTGTACTAAATTTGTACAAAGCAATTCTCATGCTGTCCAGATGCCACTGCTTCTAAAAATAGTCTGGTYTAGTCCGTTTTCCCAGCTTCTTGCCTTTTATCAGTAATACTTTTAATAGTCTTTGCAATATTTTAAGGAGTTGTTTGTCCACGTCAGGCCAGCAATTACTGGGAACAAGAGTCCTTCCCAGTTGCCCCGTACTCCCATTCATGCCCTACACAAAAAAGACCATTTTTTTCTTTTTGCACTGAAAAACAGAAGTTTTGGGTGCACACTCGGCAGGACCTATGCTGCATTGGGTCGAGTCCAGGCTTTCCTTGCAGAGCTCCCCAGTACACAAAAGCTGCTGTGAGTCCCTCCCTCGGCACTGGTACAGCATCTGGAGTGGGAGCAGGATGTCCCTGGGGGTCCCCAGCATGGTGGGTTGTCATCCAATGTGGCCAGGAGATGGAGAACCATAGGATGGGTTGGGATGGATTGGAATGGGGTGGAATGAGATGAGATGAGATGGGATTGAATGGGATGGTGTGGGATGGGATGGAATGGGTTGGTATGGKATGGGGTGGGGTGCGATGGGATGGGTYGGGATGGGATGGGTTGARTTGCGATGGGGATGGGGTAGGAGGGGGCAGAGTGGAGTGCCAGGGCAGCATCCAGGGGCAGTTCCCTCCCGCTGCTGGCTTGGTGGGAAAACTGCGGTGCACACTTGTGCCTTGGTTTCCCCATCTCTCAGTGGGTATGACCGTGCCATTTGAGAACCTGGGAGCTTTGTGGCTGGAGGTCACCACATCAGCAGTRCTGTTATGAGTGCCAGAGACAGATRCTATCTGTGACACTATCTTGTTTGCTAATATTTTATTTMATGAAAAATTTATGCCATTTCTGAAGCATTTTTGCAAACACAAGCAGCTTTTAAGGACATTGGCATCATTTAAGTATCCAGCGACGTTCTTGAATGTCGTGGCTTTTCCTGTGTTTATTTTTCCTCCTCCTGGACCTTTTGCTCAGCAGACAGGCTGGGTTTTTTTCTTTTGGCTCTGCCTGCCTGGAGCGAGCGTCCCAGGAGGWGCAGCATTGGCAGAGCCTGCGCGGGGCTGCGTTGAAACCCCCGGAGGGGGGGGTCGCAGGGATGCCCAGGGGACCGGGAGGAGAYGCGTGTGCCAGGGGCGGCTGGCAGCCCTACTCGCACCGGTGGCAGAAACAGAAACTTGAATTTCCTCGGCAGCAGGTCGATTGGACCCACGGCATCGCCTCTGCCTGCTGGGACAAGGCAGCAAGCGGGGAGACCCCCTCCGGGGCACCCTTTCCCATGGCTGCTTTGTGCTTTGGGATCTTGGTGTGCCCGGCAGCCGGGGTGAAATGACCCCGAGAAATCCCAGGCAGTCGGATTGGAAAATCCCAGGGAGTTTGATTTACTCGCAGAACATGTTTGCGTAACAATACAATGGGGGAGCCCTATTTTTGGTACAATGCATCGCTCCGCCTGCCAAGATGTGCTGATACTCCCCGGCTGGGGCAGGCACCGGCACAGCCGCGCTGGGGTCATGCCCTGTCTGCCCGCTCTCGCCCTGCAGCCCCCAGGCAAAGAGGGGTCCCTGGAGGGCTGGGGGGACATGGGGGGACGCCTGGTCCCTGGCAGGGACCAACGCTGCTGCTTGCAGGGCTCCTCCCTGGGCTGTAAAACCTTGTGTGCAAAAGTAATTGGCACGTTACCGAGCCAACTTTTGGGGGGATGGCTTGAAGAGATCATTGAAAAACACCAAATAGTTCTTCAACAGCAAACCTGGGGAATCGGTGGGAAATACCGCTGAGTGGGCGGAGGGGCCTCTGTTGGGCTCTGCCTTGTAGGAAACCCCACTGCGTCCAAAATGCTTCACCTGGCAGCACCCTCCGCACCTGGTGTAGCTGTTTGAGTCAGGTTGGGAGATTTTGGTGTGGAAAAGAGCTTTGCAGCGCCCCAGCATCAGCCCTGGCAGGTGGCTGCTGGGCGAGCATCCCCCTCTAGACCACCCCCCACCTCCGCCGCAGCCATCCCAGGGCAAGGCTTCTTCCCAGAGATGCTGACGGGAACCAGGGGGCTAATTCCAAAGACAGTTGCTAACGAGCATGTCTGGCTGCAACTGCCACCTCAGGGCTGACCCACGCTGGCACGGCTCCTCCGAGGGTGGCCAGCTCCTTCTGGCCAGGGGAYGGTCCTGCTGCCCGCGGGCTGGAGCGTGGCTGGGTGACCCGGGGCTCGCTGGCAGCGAGCGCAGGCGGCTCGGGCCCTGGCAGGGGCCGCACAAGTTATTTCTAGCCATCCCTGCAGCGGGGCAGGGGGGCCGGGAGACACCCCTTCGCCTCCAGCTCGGCAGTCCTGCCTCTGATCGCTGCTGGTCTGAAATAGCTGCTCCCCGCGGGGCGGCTGCGAGGGCTCGCTCTGCTCCAGGCGAATGGGGAGTGGCTGCCCCCGTAGCCCCYGGGCACGGGCCAAATATGAGGCTGCTGGGAGCTCCCTCCGCTGCGTCCCAGGAGGGCGACAGGCGCCTCAAAGAATTAGTGCAAGGGGAGAGCAGAGGCAGAGRCTTTCCTGCAACACAACCGGTGCCAGCCCGGCTGGCCCTGAGGTTGCGTTCATGTTTCRAAGTGTGATGGTCCAAACCAGGCACACCTGGAGAGGTGATTTGGGAGAGAAACGTCAGCGTTCCTCCGAATGCAGCAGCATCGCTTCGCTTTGCAGCTGCACTGGGCTCGTACTGCGTCCCTCCGGCAGCAAAGCTCTTGCTCCTTGCGGGCAAGCCTTCGGGGCTGCGGGACACCGCTATGCACCCAGGCGTCTGCTCCTCCGGGCTGTTGGACACCACTTGCCTGGTGATAAGTGAAACCCCGGTTGTGTCCTTTGCCGGCAAAGGCACCGAGCAGGGACGCGTCCTGCCCACCCTCCCGGCAGCCCCGGTGCCGCTTGCTGCGGGCATCCGCAGCATCAGAGCCCTGGTGTTACCAGCCCTGTGCTGTGGCRATGGTTTGAACCATTTCGGGGACCGGGATGGGCCACTCCAATGGGCGATTTGGCTTGCTGGGATCGGCTCGTATGTGGACCAGCATTAAAATGGGCCGGCTCTGCCGCGTGGACACTGGTGCTCATGCGGGCTGTGCCCAGGAAGATTGGCAGGGGCTCGGTCGGGGTGTGCAGTGCTGTTTGCCCACCGGGGTCTCCTCCGAGGGAGCCGGCTCCTGTACGCTGCCCTTTATTCTCCTTCTTCTCAGCGGCTGCTGGGAGGCCACGGAACAAACAAACGCAGGAACAATGCTTTCCAGGAACCGCGCGCTTCCTCCGAGAGCCCCAAGGTCGGGGTTATGAGCGCCGCAGAAACACCCCGCGCTCAATGTAGCCAGCGAGCTGGAGCGGTGAGCATCCCGCCGAGCTGTCCTGCAGGCACCTTCATTAAAAGAACAACAAAAAAAAAGATTTGCCACTTATCCCCCATTCCCCCCAAAAGAGTGTTTCAATTTCCAGCAGCCTGTGGGGGTGCCGGTGCGAGGACCAGAGCGCTTGTGCTTTTGCACCTTTTCAGGGAAGGCTCAGGACGTGCTGATGAAGCATTCGGACTTTCGGTCTTGCAAACTGGAGGGGAACATGCGTAGCGAGAGGCTTGTTCCCATAGCTCCTCCAAAAAAATCCTTGCCAGGGTGCATTTGCGGACTGGGCTGCATATAAATTATCCATAAATAAGCTTAACRTTAGTGAGCAGGTGGAACAGGGCAGGGTTCAGGAAATTATGCAGAGTAGACAAAGAGCTGGGCTGCAATTGCTCTTTGTCTAGGGGAGCCGGGCTCACTTTCTGCAGTCACAACGAGTTAGCGCAGGGCACAAAGGCGGGCAATTTCAGATTTGATTAAACTGTTTGACAGCATTCATATGTTAAATGATTATATGCTACTATCTGCCACTACACTATGCATATCTCAGGAGAATCCCGAATGAATCCATTGAGACCAGAGTGTGGTATAACAGGAGATGTAATTAATAAGCTAAATGAGAGGGGAAAAAAAGCAAATTTGTTGTGGTTTTTACCCAGTGACCAGGCATGTCAAGTCAAGAAGAGATGAGTAACATGGACGAACACATATGCATTTGGGMGTCTAATCTGGATGCAAATATTTTAGGCAGGATCCTGTCTCCCATCTTCCAAATTTTAGACACACACGAGAGCTGTGTGACGTCCCCCGCGCCGGCAGATGCCTGCGGAGTCAGGTCAGGGCTGTTCAAAGGCATTCCCAGCATAAGGATTATTTTGCCTTTATGCCTGCTGCCCATTCAGTCTTTTGTGAGATGCCATGAGGAATCGAACGACATTGGAAGCAGGAGTGAGGATTAGAAACCCCCCGTGTCAGCCGCACAATGTCCGGGCGGAGGAGCTGCGGAGGATGCTGCGAGGCAGAGGCGACGCACACCCCAGCATCATCTTCCCTGCGAGACGGGGGTGCAAGGGATGGGACACCCCAGGTGTGCTGCCAGCAACCCCTGCCTTCCCCCACACATGAAAAGATGTCTCTGAAACATGAGGCTTTCCGGCAAAGCTGCACAGATTTGCTTGGTGGGCAGCCCCAGCCCATGGGAGAGGGGCAAAAGCTCCTTTTGCCAGGTGAGAAGATGTTCAGGCTCCTGRCTGGTTGTCTGCTCCGTGCATGGCTGTGGACACGTGTCCTGGGTCACACCAGGACCACACAAACACCTCGGCCCACAGAAAGGTAATGCCAAACAGARATATCACAGAGATGCCAAAAAAGTCGGTGTTACTGCTGAAGTATCTGCAATGACTCCTTATGTCTCCTTGCTCTCCAGGCAGAAAAATGTGGCCGATCCCTGCCCAGGGCTGTGGTGTCACCCCAGGCYGCCTCGTGGATGGCGATGGTGAGAGGCAGGGTGATGTTCTCCTCTGCCATGGCCCTGACAAGGTGCGGACAGACCCCTKCCCTGTGTGCACAGGCATCAAGCAGAGCAGCTTGCCTTGGCTCCGGATCAAAATCACCATAGGAAATGCAGAATAAAAGGAGTTAGACAGAGAACGGGTTGCAAAAGCTGCCTCTATGCAAGTAGTTTAACAATAAAAAAAAATAGCTACAAGAGGGATGGAAGGAAAGACTGGTCCTTGGTGGTCCTGCTGGGTCACCGGGCTGGCTCTGTCCCCCAAAGACCATCGGCAATAGCCGTGTTTCGTCCTCTGGGTCAGTGAGATGGGTGAGCGAAGCTGTCCATCGTGGGCATTTCTGCTGGTAAMGGTGAGCCCCAGGACAGTGGAGCAGGTTCATGCTTGCTCTGTTTTCTTATGGCCAGCAGCAAGCCCAGCCAGCCCCCGCGCTGCGAAACAGCCCTGCTGTTACCCACGATGAGCCCGTCCTCGCTCCCTGCCCACCGCAGCCAGATACAGGGTGTGGAAACAGCCAAAACCGGCTTTTTTTTCCAAGAGCACCTGCTGGGGAGCAGCTCCTGGGCTTGCATGGGGGCTCCAGCCCCGGGTCGTCCCCATGTCACCCTGCGTCACCCCGGGCTCCCTCCACGCTGGCGTCTCTGGCTCCGCTGCCCCAGTCTCGCTTGGCTCCTGCATGTGCCGGCTTGGTGCCGGGAATGGGATAAAACACAGCGCAGAGAAACTCAGCCGGCCAGAAAAGACAAGCATGCCTGCAGCGGTAAGGAATTAATCAAGATCTGTGCTGATAAAGCAATTGGCAGTGCCGCCGGGGAGGGGGTGAGCCTCGGTTCGGGGAGGCAATGACCGGCGGCGGGAGGTGAGCGAGCGGGCAGCGGGCTGCYGGGTCCTCTGCCTGCGGAGCCGGCCTCGGGCATCCCCCTCCCCACCACGGCCCTTCCTGACTGGCATCAGCACGGAGATGGGAGCCGTCTCCTTTGCGTTCCTATAGCCATAGCGTACGTCTCAGGCTGCGTTCACAAAGCACCTTCCAGCTGCACCATAGATATGAGATTATGTGAAACAGCCATCTCTGCAGGCTTGGGATGCCCAAATGCCTGGYGTGCAGGTAAAGTGTGGGTGACGGGGGGCTGCGGAGGAATTGCCCCAGCTCCCAGGGCCCCAGAGCAGAGRTGGGTGGCTGCCCTGGGAGCTACACCCCTACAAACACTGGAAATTAATTCACCAGTCTCGTTCTGCTGATTGACAGCTGCCAGGTTCAAGTTGCTTGCGGAGGGGTTCACCCAGGGCCGGCTTAGAAATGTGCCTGTGGCTGGATCCGAAGCAAGGTGCACAGCGAGGGGTCCTGCAACGTCACCCTGTCACCAGCCCTGCCCGGCTCCCGGCAGCACTTTGCAGCACGTTCAGGACAATATTCTCCCCAAACCTTGTAAATACTGTTCCGCTATCGCCAACTGTCTTCTCCCAAAGGGTTTCCCTGTCCCTCCAAAAGAAGAAAATAAAATCAAAAAGTGCATGAAGATTTTTATCTGGAGACAGAGAGCGGCCGCCCGCCTCGCGGCGGGGAGGGCAGGC
The DNA here is from genome assembly GCA_030449065.1 of Oceanodroma leucorhoa. Lineage (NCBI taxonomy): Eukaryota > Metazoa > Chordata > Aves > Procellariiformes > Oceanodroma > Oceanodroma leucorhoa. The sequence continues at coordinate 8,876,348 of JASVER010000011.1, read as the reverse complement.
TGTGCAGGGAGCCACGGCCGGGCTGCCGGGCTCGGCGCGGGGCTCGCCAGCACTCACGATGCACCAGATTGCAATGAAAGGTTTTATTGCCCAGTCATGTAGCCCRTATCAGTCAACTATTTGGCTGAAGGAGAGGCGTCCATTCAAAGCCAGTTTACAGCRGAGTCTTTATTTTTATTTTAAAAGCATCTGGAAATTAAAAATCCCCTTTGGCGCTCGTCCACTTTGGAGAGAGAGCCAGGCCTGTCGTCTGGCCAGGCAGCCCCGCTCTAGCTGCCTTGGGTGGATCCAGCGCTGGGACGTTTTTCTAACTGGAGCAGACACGGGCTGCTGGCTTCCTTCCAGCAGCTCCACAAACTTCCCGTGCCGAGCGTGGGTTTGGTCCTCACACCGTACGTGTGACACCGTGTGCACGTCTCTCGGAGCCGTTCAGGGTGCGCCATGCCCGGCCCCGTGCTCTTCCCCAAGCCAGGGACATTTGTCGGACAGTGCTTTGGCCAGGTTGGTCGGTGCACGTAGGGTTTGTCCCAGGTGAATGAAACCAATGCAAAACGTGGGTTATTAATTTCCATTTTGGGGTGGCTGCAGGTCTGACAGATGTTGGTCACCCCCAACAACCTGTCCCCATGGGGAGGGCACATTGCTGCTGCCTCCTCAGCAGCATGGCAGGAGGTGACACTACCCAGGGCTGGCAGAACCTSGTGGTACAGGCATGCTGAGTTTATAGCAGAACCCTGGGAAGTTCTCCACGAGCAGTATTTTACCCCCCAGTCCAGAACATTTCATTTAACTCCTTCCTCAGCAGGCTGGTAAACCCCAGCTGGGTCATTCCTTGGGTCAAGGCATGCTTTGGAAAAAGGAAAAAAACCCCAGAGAAGTAAATACATGGCTGTGTGCAGTTACAATTGTGTAGATCCATTTTTCATCCTGCAGGAGAAGTGCAGGCACTGGAGATCTCCAGCCTGCCCTGGCAGCCGGCACCTCTGGCTGCCCAGCGCCGTGCGTCCCTCCGCCCTGTCTCTGCAGCGGGAAGGCAGGTTGCTCTGAAACAAGGCAGAGGACAGAGCAATAACAATGATTTATCTGCTTTATGCTACAGAAGGAAAACTGAGAAGCCCCTGCCCAAAAGCTTGGGATTGCCACTGTGGAGAATTGAACCTGCTGAGCGCATCAGCTGCAACCCAGGACAGCATCTTTTATCCAAAAAAGTGGGTGAGGTGAACAAATTTATGTTCAGCTGGAGGAAGAGTGGGGGATCTCCAGATACAGCTTTTGCTTACGTCCTGCTGAGTGCCTGGGGCTGCCCTCCTCCCCCCTGGGGTGGGTGCTCCGTGACCTGGGGTGGCTGCAGCAGTGGTGTGTCACCCTCTGCCTGCTTCCGTGCCTGGAGGAAACAAGGATTATTGCTTGTGAGTGTCACCGATGTTTTCTGGCAGCAGAGGAAGGCGATACACCGTCAGGCTGGGGAGAGGGGATCGAACGGACACAGATCCATCACCCCTCAGCCTACCCTTCCCAACCTGCCCCGTCCCAGCAGCTCCTGCTTCCAGGCACAGTCCCCATCTCTGCTCCAGCATGCCAGGGGCCACAGCAGATGGGCTTTCTCTTCTCCCTCCCAAAGTCCCGCTCTTAGCAAGAGCTAGTCCTTACCAGGAAAGACCCATTTCACCACTCGCACAGGCCGGTGAGGGCCAGGCACTGGGAGACACGAGCAGAGACTCTAATCTTAGCTAAGCTCTTGCAAAGCCCTACGGTACGTACACAAACTAGACTTTTTCAGAGGCTCATAAAACTGAAACAACCATGGTCAGGTCCTTAAGGCAATGACAACACGCCCGTCTTTAGCACAAAGCCTATCTTCCCCCATTGGATTTCAAGTCCCTGTTTCAAAGTATGGAAGCATTAGATCTTTCCAAAGAAAGGATTTCCTGAATTATTCTAACACTGAAAAAAACAATGTATTCTTCTCTGCCCTGGCTCTCGCAGGGAGTTGAAGTACTTGGCTGAAATTTTCCAAAAAAAAAAAAGAAAAAGCCAGAGTCATGACATAAGAACTGGATCTTGCACTTAGAAGGGACAAGCAACCTCCAGAGCAGGCTGTGCTACCAACTCTGCCTCTAATAATATCTGCCAACTTTGTGAGCATTGTACATTGTTTAAAGAACCTAATCAAGTTATATATTCCTTTTGAAGTCAGACAACTTTGATTTAACAATGGCTTCAGAGCTTTGAAAACCCCAATCTTTTCTAGTTTGTCTTCCATGATGGTTCCTTACCTGTCTCCCATCATTGAATAAATCATTATAAACATAAACCAGATGCCTGATGCTAACAATAACTTTAGAGAGCCCTGCTTCCCCTAAGATGTATGGGCAATGACTAACACACTTTTAGCCTCCAGACTTAATTTAAAGCATTCTGAAATTGTGCACTGGTGAAATGAAGGCTGCCCGAGACAATAACTTTTACATTAAAAATAATCTCTGTCTTTAACAGCAACAAAGTCAAGATTGTCCTCCTTAATCCCGAGTGTCTCAGCCTGCCATGGGTGCTCCGCAAGCCGTGGGTTGCACTTACATGAATTCATGCCTGAAGGCRTTGGAAAAGGAAGACCTTGCACCACCTTAAAGAAAATAAGGTGTCTGTGTTTAAATGCATGGGAGCAGTGGCTTATGCCACTCGCGATGAGCAYGCAGCAGCCGAGCGTTGCTCCTTGCAGCAAAGTCGGCATTATTTTCAGCTGAGATGCGACAAGGACAAGACATGATGGCTCTCTCTGGCAGGAGCAGCAAGCGGTTGAGTTGCCCTCAGCCTCTCCGTCGCAAACCGAGCTAAAGCACTTTGAAGCCTGGAACTCACCTTGCCTGAAGACAGATGACCAACATGTGGAGCAGTTCAGGGAGATGTGCTGGTGGAAGATAGAGCGTTCTTGACCCAGAGCCCTCAGCCTGCGGAAAGCCTGTAGCTACAGCTGCTCCAGAGCTGCTCTGTAGGGAATATATCGCTTAACAGGGGAACATGGTTAAATGCATTACTAGTACAACTAAATTAGTGTCTGGAGAGTGAGCTCTGGCAAAGAAACAAAGTTTTGAAAGCTTTGTTCAATATTCTTTCACTTTCCTATGCCTGCAGACACTGAGTCCACAGTTGGGTTAATCTTGCCGTTTTATTTGCATATTTTTGTCATCCCTTATTTACCAGTTTTGCTGACTTATTCATTTGAAGCAATATCCAAAAGTGAAGAGAATAAGGAAGGATGGGAGGAAATCTTTGAATCTGCCAAAGTTAGGGAAATTCATGTTAGGTAAACTCTTCCATGCAGATGTGCTTTTTCCTTGTGACGTACCAGCAGAGCGTGGCACAGCGGGAAGCTCAGTGCAGAATTTCCTGACACAGAATGAACTRAAAAGAGTCATCGCTAAAAATATACCAACAGGGAGGCTCACGGGGAGCTCAGGGGGATTGTTTCTTCTCCCTGAACTTCATGGCAGTACCTCTGCTTTGTTAAAAGCCCTTTGCGTGACGGCCTCCCAGGCAACCTGGTTACACTTAAGCCCAATGCTGTGTTTGAAGCCATGGCAAAGATACCATGTGAAAAATAAAAGCACATCAAGACAACCAGGGGGAGATTTTCCAGGAGCTCACCCTTTGTGTGAAGCTTGTGTTACCYTGGCATCCCAGCCTGGCTTTTCCTAATTTCCAGCTGCTTGGTGAAGCTTCAGCCCCGGACTACTTTTTTTTTTTCATTCTGATTTTCAAATGAAAACTCACCGAATTATTTGATGTGGGGAACGAGGCAAAGGGGAATAAAGAAAGACTCTGGACCCAACCTTTCCCGGGAAGCTTTTGCCACCTGCTGCACCTTCGTGCTCTTGTACGACAACAGGAGAGCTCCTTGCCAGAACAGACCCCGCCGGCTATCCAGCCATGCTTGCAGCAGCGCCAAATCCATCTCCAGAGGAAGTTAGTAGAGCACTAGAGTATAAAAGACCATAATTTATGCATTCTAAGCCATGTTTTTGATTATGTCGAATAGCGAGCAAAACCTGAAAAGTATCTTTTATAGAAAACGTTAATTCTGTATGATGTTTTTTCCTTATAAAGAATGATTTACCTGTCTCTGGGGTTATGGTCTTTGTACAACACAGCACATGTCTGTTCTGGTTCCTTACATCTGAGATACAGATCCCAGGCAAACAGCTGTCCCATGGCATGGTGGGGTTTTCATGACAAAAGGGAATCCTTTACAGGCAGCTTTCATTTTTTCATCTGAAAGTCTCAGTACATTAGTAGTTGCCAGAGTCCTGTGAACTTTCATATCTATTATGCCATCACCACTACAAATGCTTTCAAATTAACAACCAGCCAGATTTCCTTTCTATGACCAAGCAGGAAAATAAAGAGAAAAGACAGAAATTATTACATTACAGACTACCTTCTCTTCTGTCCSACTTAGCAATCTCTTTGTAAAGTAATATAAAAGGTTATTTACATTGSGATACATCTAAGGGGATGAATAGGAGCAAATGCTCCAAAAAGGGATCACAGCTGTTTCCTTTCTTACCCTTGCCCGTCTCCGCCGCTGAGCAATCGCCCTYGTGCCGGCGAACGAGCCGGGGCTGCTGCAGTCCCGGCCACGCTCAGACGGGATCCTGACAAAGTGGAACAAAAATTGGTGAGAAATAAGCGTTTAAGTAATCTCATAAATTCATTAGCAATTTAATTTCCTTTTTAGCTCATTACTTTTTTCGATTCCTGTTTGGTTTTGGAAAGGGGTGTCTTCAGTCTCTGTGCATGGATGAGGGCAGACACGCAGAGAACAGCCCCTTCTGTAGGAGCAGATCTGCTGTTGCATTGGCAAGAAGAGTTTCCAGGAAGAATAGAGTAAAAAGCAAGACAACATTGCAAGAGGAACGTTTTATAGCATTATATTGCACAGCTGTCCTACCATTGCCAACGCAGACTTCCAAACACGCAACCATGGTGGAGTGCACAGCGAAAGGCTGGAGTCACAGCCCAACGCCTTTTCAGAGTAAGACGTCAGGATCCCAGGCATCCATTCAGTGCATCTGGCAAAAAGATCATATATCTAAAAATAATGAGAGTGATATTCAAAAATCAGGGAAATTCACTTTATTCTCATGACTCCGAATTCTTCCTGTTAATTGCTCCATCTTTTGACTGTGCCTTTTCAGACCCCTATTAATGGTCCCATCTGCTTGGCAATGAGGAGTGGAGGCACAGTCTTGATGAGGTCTTGCAGGGCACCGAGACCTTAGATGGTCACTGATGGGAGATCACACTCAGGCAACGCCAGTTGGTCTGGCTGTCTATGGGTAAAATCTGGGTGAATGACTTAATATCCTCAAAAATTGCCATGGTGAGTAATCCTCYGAGTTTTGATGTTGCTCTCATAAACACAGGCTTGACAAATGCTGTTTTCTTTTTTTTTTTTTTTTAAATATCAAAGGATGACATCTGCTTTTAAAGTGATGTTTAGTCGTAATATTCTGTTCCTACAGAAGAGTTGCATTGTGGGGAGGACATAGTCATTTCAAAATAAATGAYGCAGGATCTGTTCTGCTAACTGATACGCTTGAAAAACTGTACATACAACAGATGCCAATGCACAGTTGGTTTATACTAGACACAAGTGACGGTAGATTATGTTCTATCCTGGAAACGCACATACACGTTTTATTTCTAGCTTCACCGAGAAGAGGACAGAATTTTGCTTTCCTGTACTTTTTATAACTCTTCCCTCACCCTGCTRTAGCTATTGGCAAAACTTTAGCCTTGAAGAACTGTGGTGGGGGAGCTTTTATCAAGGGGACTCCAGGAGCTGCTTCTGTCTCCTTGATGCCATAGGTTCAACCAAAAGGGACCTCCAGGGAGTAGGTTCAGCCCCTATTTATACAGATAAATGGTGATGCAAAAATCAGAAAAGTAGCAAATTTTGTTATCCCTGTACTTCTGGGGCAGACTGAGCATCTTTGACCTCTTTTGATGCCTTGGGGACAAGTCTGTCAGGGCTGTTTCTTCTCATCCCTATTTCTTATGTAGGTTTTAGTGTTGTATGTGAGGAGATCACAGCAGAGAGAAAGGAAGATACAAAACCTCTTTTCTTAGCCTCTTGGCTAAAACCCAAATATTTTAAACATTTCTGCTAGGGGTTGATTCCCCCAGCGAGTCTCAGAGCTCTCATCTCTGACTGCTATAAACCAAAGACTGTTTACATGAGATCAGCACATGCCGACATTGCTTTACACTTCATGGCGCGTGCACTTCATGTATCGATAGCGATAGGCAACCCATCCCTGCAAGTCCTTTAGTCATCTTATGATTGTTTTTTTATTTTGAGAACAGGGGAGAAAAGCATGATGGAAGCCATGCAAATGATTAAATGCAAAGATCTGTTGATCTTGTGAGACCACCGGTAAATAATTTAACAAAGATCTTTAACAAGTCTCACTAAAGGAAAAAGTGGGTCCACTTTAAACCCTGCTTTTCCAATTTGGACGTCTAAATCAGTACTGTAGTCCTTTAAAACAGCCAAACATTGCCATAGAGAGTCAAACATAGAATTCTGGCTGCCAAGTGTAAAAGAGAAAAATGTGAGAAACTCCATAGCAGGCAAACATGGGGCAATCTCCCTTTCCCCAGAAGAGCTCATCCAAGCCCTGGAGACTAGCTGAAACATAAATCAAGAGGTTTTCCCCTACCCAAACCACGATTTGTGTGAACTTTCCAGTGATGGTTCTTCTCCATGGGAAGATCCTGCAAAGCTTTTGATAATTTTGTGGAAACACCTCATTGCATATTTTAAGTATTCCCTTTACCATCTCCCTCCCAGAAGCATTTTAACCTCTCCAATAAAATACAACTAGAGACATAATGTCTTGTGGTCCTTGGGTACCTGACCGTATGGAGAAGCCTTCACTGGCATGGCTGTTTCAAAGCCGCGGGTGAGGCTCGTGCGAGGAACGTGGGTTCCTCACCAGGAGACACCTGACCCTTGGGGAAGGGAGTGCAGGGCAATTAGTCACTGTAAAACAGTCTAACAAGGCTAAAGAATTAGGAATTGCCTAGGCCCCAATAAAATCCAGTGCTTTATATGACTCGAGATGCAGTTGGAGGAATCTGGCTAATCTTTTACTCTCCTAGTAAATCATTCATTGAGGCCATCTGTGAAATATGAGAAGAGCAGCTTCAACCCAAGATTCCCGCTTAGCAAAGTTCTTACTAGCTTGGCCGGAAAGAAGCTCTCCTGATAAAGCTGATAGCTAGTCCAAGCCCTCATGATTTCCAGCAGCAGTAATCCTTCTGGGGAGATTAGAGAAGCAGCCCTTGAAGGTCCTGGAGTATGGCCGTGCATTTCAGCAAAGTTCAAGGGGAAAAAAAAAAAAACATCCACAGCACTTGCCAGGGGAGGGCCTGGCCCAGAGCTGCACCTCTGGATGCTTTCTTTTCCAGCAGCCTCTGCAGACAGGTCTGACATACGGCCCCCAAACCGGCTGGTCACAGCCCCTCAGGGACAGGGAGCATCCATGGGGCTCAAGGAGAGCATCARGGAAGAAATCTGGTGCCTCGATGGCCAAGACTGAACCGCGGTTTTGTTCAAGGAGGGGCACGGACGCCCATCTGGGAAGCGATATTCAGCTCTCACAGCTGAACCCAGAACACAAACTTCCCTGTTTCGGGAAAGTTCATGTCTGAATCAAATGAGTACAGTGTGGGTGGCACTTGAGGAGGAATAAGTCATCCAAAACACCCCCACCAACTCTCCACGCCAGGCTGCTTATCTGTGTCCTCCACCCAGATTTCATTCAGTTTTTAAGCAGCAGTTAGTCTTTCTCCACAGGCGTTAATACTAACCTGGGAATAGAAGGGAGTCCTAAGGCAAATACTTCATAGGCAAAACAAATAAAAAAAAATTTAGCTTACAGGAGAAATGGGCTGAACACCTAACCACAGCATTCACAAACATGAGTTATAATCTGCCTCCTCCAGGAATTAAGACAATACACTTTTTGATGGCTTTTTTTTTTTTTTTAAATCTTCTAGTTTCCAAACTCTTAGGATCTGCAGTTCCCAGGTGGCTCAATAGCTAGAAGGAACAGAGAGTTTCAAAGTGAAAGATGAGATGCCCCAACTCCTAGAGCCAAATGCTTGAAGGGAAGTGAAGCAAAAACCCAAAYAGGAGACAAGACATGAACGCAGCAGGGCTGGAGGCACAAGCCTACAGTCTTACCTGGTGCTGGGCTCTCAGAGAAGGCAAGGCTTGCTGACCGGGWGGCTGAGCAGGTCCCACCTTTGAACTCTGTCAAACCCACGTTGTATGAATCCAGACATTTATATGTGTTTGGGCGCCTTGCAGAAATACAGCCACAGAARGGAAAATACACTCCCTCCTCCTCTGTGCTTAAGCTAGGCAATAACATGCTTGGTTTAGTGTTGAAGTCTTCCAAAAGTCTTGGTCCAAATTACAGCACTCCTGATGACCAAGTAAAGTTGGGGAAGTGATTATGTCTTGGACCAGCATGTCTGACAAACAGTAGGAGCTGTCCTAGAAAGACAGAGATCCTCTTTGCTATATAAACTTTAACCAAAGTTTGGCATGATAATCCCTCTGCGCTGTGATTTGTAAGATTTTAACTATTCCTACTGTTTTCCTTGGCTATGTGGTGTTTGCTCCACTGAGCCTTGAGATCACTAAYTGTGTGGAATACATCACATTTTCTGCCTTCTCCCTGAAACCTCCTCAGATCCAAGCAAAGCAGCATCTCATTGACCATTACGTTGACCAGCTTATTAGTGGTGCATTTTCTGTTGTGGAGAGAAATAAGTCAAGGCAAGTAAGACTGGAAGTAGCTTTATTTTGGTTTTAAAAGCGAAGGGTTCTTCCTCCCAGCTTACGAAGTATATAACTGTTGAAGAAAATATTTTACCCTGTGCATCAGCTAAGGTGTTAAGGAAGAGTTTCCTCCATTTCCAGTTAGCTGTAATAAGCACTTTAGATGCCCCTTCCTGTAACGCTGTTTCTCCCCTTAGCATGTTCTGTACCACCCTTGGTAGTCAGGGCAGTCAGCTGCGGTGGCACTCACKGCAGCTTGGATCCTTGCAAAGAGAAAGGCTCTGGAAGGAGAAGCAGTAGGGAGASCAGCCAGCATCCCCTCCCTGGGTCAGAAGCAAAGCAGAGGGGAAGGAGGAGGATGATATCCGGAGGGTAACAGAGAAGTGCTCAACCTCAGCAAGACCAAGGAAGTACCGTGGGTGAGGGACCGAAACCCGCCTGAGCGGGGCTGCCGAGGAGATCTACCCCAACGTGGCAGAGCTGATACGAGGAGGAGATGTCCTGTCTCAGTGTCAGCTGGGCTCCGGGGCAGAGAGATTTTCCATTAGTTGGCCACGACTCACATTGTTCAGCAGAAAGTTACTCCGGCCTCCCAAGCACGGCAAGCTTGGTGAATCCTCCACCCTCCAAATCACACACAGTGAAGACTGCAGGAGCATCTGTTATAAATCGTCTTCTCTGGGCAAGAGCAAGAAGCACAACTTTCACAAGACTCTCTTAATTGAAGAAAATCATCCAGGCCTTTTCTTTGCAAGACGCTGCACCCCTCCTGGAGCCCTTTGTGATCTAAGTTGTTTAGAAAGTAAATTAAATGGAGTGAGCCAGAGAGACAGTAATGGTTATTTCTCCAAGAAAGAAAAGCTTAATTTTACCATGGAGATCTTGTGTCTGCCATGACCCCTCCAAAAGCTCACAGGAACACAGGARGAATTAACCAGTGGTGAGGACTGGTGCATTCTTGCAGATCTGTGAAGAGTTCCATCTTAGTTCTTAACAGAAATATCCACCCTCCTGCAAAAAACCAAACCCAAACAAATATCACCTAGTCCTCAGTCGGTAACGTGCAGCTTCTCCATAGCTTATAGCACTCTCCTTTTTCCATCTAACCAAAACAGACCTAGGGCTTGTAACCTCTTTGGAGACCTTCCTGAGCTGCAGCCGAGATGGCCAATGYGTGAGGAGCAGGCAGCCTTTCGTGAGTGGCAACCCTGGAGGAGCTGGTTCCAGAAAAGTTGAAAGGGAAGCGGGAGGAGGATTACCAGGCTYAGAACCATTTGTCGTTTGCTCATGGTTAGTATCTGTTTAGCTAACTGGCAACTGAGATCAACAGCTAGGATTTTTCCAAGCAATCTAAGTGAGCTAGCAGTTGGGTTTCATTCAAGTAATTGTTCTAATGGATAATAATATATTATTATGACTAGAGGGCTTATTATTAGAATCATAGAATCGTTTAGGTTGGAAAAGACCTTTAAGATCATCGAGTCCAACCATTAACCTAGCACAGCCAAGTCCACCACTAAACCGTGTCCCTAAGCACCACATCTACACATCACATCCAGTGATGGTGACTCAACCACTTCCCTGGGCAGCCTGGTCCAATGTTTGACAACCCTTTCAGTGAAGAAATTTTTCCTAATATCCAATCTAAACCTCCCTGGCACAACTTGAGACCGTTTTCTCTTGTCCTATTGCTTGTTAATTGGGAGAAGAGACCAACACCCGCCTCGCTACAGCCTCCTTTCAGGTAGTTGTAGAGAGCGATAAGGTCTCCCCTCAGCCTCCTYTTCTCCAGGCTAAACAACCCCAGCTCCCTCAGCTGCTCCTCGTAAGAGGACTAAATTTGTTGTGTTAAATTCAATAACCCAAACTCACCGTATATTGTACCTCTTGTGGGAGCTTCAGTTGTTTCAGAAGGAGCCTCTAAGTTGCGTGATCATCCCTAAAACCTTCTCCCCTAAGTTCCAACTTTGGAGAACAAGTTGTTCATCATATGCTGAATTCAGCCTTGGAGTAACTCCAGTGAAAACAAAAGGAGTAACAACAGGAATGGATTAGACCCAATTGCTTTCACATTTCTCCAACTTGAATTTCCAATTCCAATTCCAATACTAAAGGAGGACTTAAAAAAAAGAAACCCAACATCTGGCACAATGACAAATACACTTCAAAACCTAAGTCTGCCCATGCTGTGACCTCATGCCCTTTGGAAAGTGCACCAAGGTGAGCTTCCTCAAGCTTCCCCATAAGCAAAACCCTGCTGTCATCTGGCAGCAGCAATATATATTCCTAYTTCTGCCACTGCATTGTAACAACTTTTGCACAGAATGGTCAAACCCATCCTGCAGTTCTAGGCTGCTACACTTGCGACTACTGACCYTACATACGTTTGAAAAAACTGGTATCTGCCAAGCTGAGTTATAAAGCCATGAGGATTTCGTTTCATAAAAACATACTGAATAAGATTAAGCGGTGTGTGTTCTGTACTGACCCCATTTTCCAGGGAGAGCTGTGCACAGATCAGGAGAGGGCACAGTCTCACCTACAAATCCTCATCTGATACATCATCACCTTGGCATCTCTCATTAAATAGATGTGAACCAGACAGCAAGTGGAATAAGGACCAAGAKAGAGAACCCCAAGCTCCTCTGCTGGCTATTGAACGATGCTTTCTCTCAATGTTTGCTGCACCACTCACTCATTAGCTTTTAAGTAAGTTCCTTCTAACTTTGACCTGCTGTTTCCTGCCGGGGCTGATGAGCCACGAGTGCGGAGTCRCTTCCTCTGGGCCAGTTCCTCAGTGCACGCTTTCAGCGGCTGCCACATGAAGTTAGCCTAAGAAAAAATGTTGCTCTGGTTTTCACCGGAGTTAGTCCCGGGGTATTTCAGTGTGTTACAAAGGGGGTAACAGAATTATCCAGTAATCAAAGAACTAAATTGCAAGTCAGAAGTCCTGGGTTCAATTCCTAGCTCATATTAAACCAAGACCAACCATACGCCCTCTTTGTGCCTCCACACACTCATTTGAGAGTTTTAATAATAATGATGACACTCACTTAAAGTTATTCCTAAACAAATAAGAAATTTATGAAACATCACAGCAGCACAAAGCGTTAGGACCAGGTTTGACCCATGAGCTTTACAAAGTAAAGGCACAGCTTCATTCAACTGACAGGCTGGAAACCGAGGAGTTCAGCTCAGCTGCTATCTAGCTCAAAAATCACTGCACATTGTTTGCAAACTTATCAGGAGTGACTTGAATTGTGAATTAGCTTCAGCGAGGCAGCTGGCAGGCTGCTGAGGCGTACAATGCCTGCTGAATCTGCACTTCCTGTTGGAGACGTGCGAAGGAGAAGGCAAACTATGAAAGAGCAGAGAAACCGCTCCCAACTCAAGTCAAAACTACGTGCAGCACAGGCACAACAGGGCCCGCCGCTGGTCCGGGGGCCAAACCAGAATTCCCAGCAACAGCAAGTGCTGATAGTACTCAGCCCTTGCACAGCACTTGCCGTGGAGAGATCTGAAAGCACTTTGTGAAGATCAGGCTCATCCATCTTCCCCCACCTCCTTGGTAGGCTGGGTTAGACCGCAGAGCTGGAAGGGCAGCGGTCAGACCTTCCCAGACCCACGCTGTAACCCTGCAGGCAGCTCTCTAGCACACAGCCCAAGGTTGGTGCTCGCTTATTTTTGCATCTTGGTTTGCAGTAAATAATCCTATCTATGTCAAAAGCAGCAGCAGACACCAAGACATGTTCTAGCCAACCTTACCAAGCACTCACCTGCACACGACGCTGGATCACAGCTCCGTGGTCGGATGCTCACTCCGTGCAGGCAGATGTTCCCCTTGCGCTGCAGGTTACAAAGCTGAAGCCACCGTAAATTCTCCAAGATCCAGGTCTGTGTGTGCCCGCGCAGAGAGATAACAGAAAGATGCTTCTGATGGGAACACTGCAGCATCAGCGCTTCAGGAAAAAACCCAGCTTGTGCACTGCAGTTCACTAAAACCAACTGAAATATGCCACAGCATCCTCTAAAAGACTTCACGGGGCTGGGAAAACAGCCAATATGCAATATACTCCTAGAAAAGCTCTCTTGCTGTGAGTAGAGCCTTTTCATTCATTTCAGGTTGTTCAAGGTTGATTTGATCAAAGTCTCCTCTAGCATGAGATTGTGTTATTCTTATAACCAAAGAGCATCTGCCTTTTTTTTATCAGTTTTAATGTTATTCATACAATGAAGTCCAAACCTCACCCTGGAAAGTTAGCGCTTACTCTGAAAGGAAGAGGTTACATTGCAAATGAAAAGAAAGAAAACATTAGAAATTTCTAGCAATAGAAGTTGCAGGATGAACACAGTTTAGATGCATTTCAGCCAGTATTACCACTGCTCCTTAAACACTGTTCTGTGCTTTGCAAGCCACGATACGCCATCCTGTGGTTATCCACATCACCATTAACTTCTCACATCTGGTCCAAAGCACCCAACGCAGTTAGATATGCGTTGTGCGCGCTGGCACTTACGCTTCTTGTTAGTACTATATGCACTATGTTGGTTGTTGCTAATGCAAAGCAAGGCTGAAAAACTTCAGATTTGAAGATCTATCAAATCAGATCAGAATTATCAAATACTTGATAAATCCCAATAAGGGCAAACTGTAAGATGTGGCTGGGGCATGGCTGACTTGCTGTCTGCATGCAGCTATACCACGACCCCTCTTCCTCAGCATAAGCCATATGTTGCCAACAAGGATAACCATGACACTTCACAGGAAAACCATCGCTTTCCCCATACCACACGGTTGTACCAGCCTCCCACCCTGCCATGCCGTGCCATCTCCTTCCTGCTGGGTGACATTCCTCCACCCACTCTGCTCTGCTGCTCTCTCTACAGTCCCTTGTCCCACCAGGTCCCCTCTCCCACTGGGCCCACAGCTCTCTGGGCATCTCTGTCCCACTCCTACAGCTTCAATTCCCTTCTCATTTCCTCTCCCCCACCATGAGTTTTGCCCACTAATGTCTAGGACATACCCTGATGTTTGACGGAAGCTGGCAATCCCCTTCAGTAACTATGCTGCTAAAGACAAGTTGAGGATCCAGCCTTGCTTTGGTTGGCCAACAAATACAACTATAACCTTCAAGGCTGATACAAACCCAGCGTAAAGGGGACAGGAGGGAAGCTGGGAAAGTACATACAAATCCAGCTAGCCCTCCGTACCTCTCCTTGTTGCCCATCTGGCCCACCTTAGCCGTGCTGCCTCACGTTGCTCGCGCTGCTGGGTTTTAATACAGGAGGGGGGGAAAAAAAAAAAATCAGGAAAAAAAGAAAAGAAGTGACCAGCAGCAGTAACAGTCCTCAAAAGGCAAATGTTTCCTATTACAGTGCTAGTTCTTTCAGGCTCTTTGATGTCGCTTCTCCCACACAAAGCTGTTTCTTTCACGGTCTGTTCTTGCACACGAACAAGATGTTACACGTACTATTCGTAGCACATCCTCAACTCTTATTTAAAGCACATTTGTCTCAACTCACTGTACTTTGTTCTCTGTATCATTTTTCAAACCAATACTCATACATCATAGGCACAGAGGCATTTTTATTCTAGCTCCCCCTTTCACATTTATTTTTCTTCCAAATTCTTGGAGGTTCTGGTCATAAGTAGAGAAGTGTTGACACTTAACTAAGGTTGAGACTGAGCTGCTGAGTTCATAGCAGTAGCTGAATTTTTCCAAAATTTTAGGGGCTTGTAGAGCAAAGGGTTTGCTTTGTCAGAGGCCAGATCCAACATTCAGATTTAGATTCGGGACTAGTTAACTTTAGCTACATTCTTTATTTTACTTTGGCCCATAGTTTTTGATACCACCTGCTTCCTACCTGTGTATTACAGATCCTAACTTTTGCATACTGAAAAAATTGTTGACCACGCATTGCATTGATAAACCATTACAGTTCTCTTAACAAATTTAAATTGCAAATTATTTGGGGCAAGGAAGATCTTTTTGTTCTAGCACAATAAGATTTCCATAATCTGCATTATAAACTACCCCAACACAAATAATAGCCTGGTGCTTCTGCCAACTTACTTAACTTTGGGGAAAGTTCAAAAGCGGTGGGGACTGCGGCAGAACACAGGAGGTTTCTTTAGGTGATGGAAGGGTTAAACCAGTCAACTTCTGCAAAAACAAATGCATGTCATCGTCTCCAAGATTCATTTGACTCATGTTGTTAAATAGGAGTTACTTCTGCATAAACTATATCCAAATGCCTTGCAGAATTAAAACACAATGGATAATTCTTCCAGAAGACACACACTGCATTATCTGAAAAATAATCAAAAATCCCAAACTCTGTTATACCCCAAAATGAGAAATATGCAAAAGTCCACGAAGTCCACCAGGAATTTTACCACAGCTMTCTAGTACGACAGTCAAGCTACAGTAATTAACAGCTAGTAATAATTGTGTTTGTATAAAAGGTAAAAATCCCATGGCCCTCAGAAATAARTTAAGGGAGACTAAAGGTGTTGGAATTATTATACAGTGTAAGACGATGCTTTTTGGACAGAAAGGACCTGCTAGAAACCTGGCATCACTAACGGGCCTGTTGAGTCACAGGGGATCGTTMCTGCAAACTGGTATTCAGAGACCGAGGCAGGCCAGGCCTCTGTTTGTTAGGGGTGAACAAAACTTGTGGTCTTTCAGGAGTAAGTTCTTACTTTACAGTAAGGAGAAGTGTTTGGGGGTGAAAACATATTGGATTTTGTTGCTGTGTTACTAATGATACATTCAAAAGACTATTGCCTGCATTTAAAAAAAGAGCCTGGTATCAAACCAGCCTAATTGGTTCGCTAAAAATAGGTATTTCTTTGTTCTGTGTTTTCAGGTCTTACTTCTTTTAAAACCCCACAATCTTTTGTGATTCCCCAAAGCTAACATATGCATTCCTTGTTAATAGGAAGAACCTCCCTACTCTGCATTTCCAAACTTACAATGCAAGAAGAACAAAACAAATCGCTCCAGGTTTAAAAAGAAAATGTTGGCCCTGGCATGCTAATCAGAGGCAAGACTCAAACCCGAGGCCCAATAGGCCCCRTATCAAAAGGCTTTAAGATCTAAAAGCAAGTAATAAAAAGCAGCTTTAATGCAAAACAGTTTGGATCGAAACAAGAGACTTCCGTTAAATGCCCAGTACACTAATAAAAAGGATAGCCTTGAGGTACAYGTACAAGTCAGAAGTGGAAGTTGTGTGCGTTCGTATCGATGGGAATGGCAGCGCCGAGCCAGCAGCCCGGTCACTACAACCCGCTTACATGAAGACTCTTCATYGCAGCAGGAAGCAAACCCCGGCCGTCATGCTTAAACCAGCTCTGCAGCCTATTTACTGCCCCAGAAAGACAGACCTGCCCTAAAACAACACCTACTTTTCATTTTAGCCTGATAACAAAGCTCCTAGCTGTGAATTAGATAACCAGCCCTTAAGGAAACCCAACCACCAACTCCTTGCCTTCTCCAAAGACGGCCAAAACTGAGACAACTGCTACTCTAATTTTGACTGGCAAGCACAGCTCGCTCTTTTGGAGGTGCACTGAGCAGRACAGTCCTAGACTTGCCAACAAGGAGTCTTCTCCTCTAAGTCTGAACAGCGCAGACCCTCGTGAAAGTCTCAGTTGCTTGAAAAACGCAGTTTTCATTTGGAAGTTAGTTGGATAAGCTAGGTCTACATTCAGGGCTAAAACTCTTAATTTATAGTCAAAGGCGCTAGTTACTACATCCTTCTCACTGGGTCATCTGGTACCTTCGGTGACCCGCCTTACATCAATCACTGAATTTGCTAAGGATTATTTAACAGATCTCAAGAGAGACTGAAATATTGAATGGTAGGCAAAATCCCTTTTCACTTACTATGGACAGCTGCCATTTATATAATAGCCTTCGAATACAAGAGGCAGTTTGTATAGCTCCAAAAATATTTCTTGGCCTTTACTCCAAAAAAGCAAATGAAACAGTCCTATGACTTCATGAAATATTTGAACTCACATTAATGYAAAGCTTTTTTATTATGAAGTTACAGGGAAGATTATATGCAGATGAAATTCCTCCAGGAAAAACAAGTTCTCATCTTTGTTGTCACACAATATATTAGCAGGGTCTACAGATAAGAATGTGAATATTTGCAAAAAATAATTTCCCAAGACCAGTCTATTGTGTTTGTGCACCAGAATACGAGAGTTCCAAATCCGCCTAAGCCTGCTCAAGTTAACCTCTGCATCCAGCCCCCAACGTGGTTCTGTCGAGAGAAGTGTGCCAAGTTAAAGCCTTACGTTTAAAATGCTTTTAGCATTTTGAGTTGTTAAAATGAGTACTCTATTTTTATCATGACTTTAAAAAATAATTCCACTTTACTGTTTTTATACAGTATAGCTTTCCTTGTGCATTTCAAGAATGAGTTTTCCAATAAAGTCTACAGGACTCAGATTTACATCCTCACCCACTGACAGTTTAATTACTTTCATTGTAGGAGAAAGTATTTAATCACACACAGTCAGAAAACCAGCCCCTTAAACACAGGCTTTTGGGCCCATGATCCCCAATTTGAAATTCAATGAAGGAGAATGAAACATGCATACTGCGATCCATTTCCTGATTCAGAACACTTGATATTATCAAAACATACAGAGTTCCACAGCTGACACACACATTTTTCTAAACCATTGGTAAAATCCTTCCAGCATTTTAAGCCCACGAAATGAGGATTCAGCGTGCTTCGGATATGATCTAAAGGCAGTGCTAGTCAATGAGCCATACAAAGACTAACATCCTAATGCTGTGCTAATTAACATATTAAAAATAGTCCATCTAAAAACACTGCTTGAATTACGCTGGTATTTGCTGGTATTTGAACTTTCTTCTCCACAGTTACAACACTAAACATAAGTCATCACTGGTGATTCTCAGAAATAGATATGCATTAACGSTTCCTTATTTAAAGAAAAAAAAAGGAGGGGGAGGAAAACAGGAATTCTCAGACACTCATCATRGCAATTCAGCACAAATAAGTCTGGTGAAGTCATAAAAAACAGTTGTTAAGCGTAAGTGACAATAGTTATGTATTAAAGCTGACTACCAGCACCAGCTGGTCTTCCCCAAACCGGTATCTAATTCCTTACAGACAAGACAGTTAATAAATCCAGAAATGCAACTTTTAGTCAGTTTAGTCAGAGTACGCTGTACTAGCCTTTACACTGCAATAAAGACTGATTCTGTAAGCGGCAGCAACTCACACGCAGTTAAGTGCAAATATCAGCTATCAGAGCAYCAGAAAACTGAGTTTTAAAACAAACAAGTGGTCTTACAGCTATGTGTGTGGAACAGAAGAGGGTCSTAGATGGGACCTATTACATTACACAATGACTTTCTGAAACAGACACAGCATGTGTGTGCACATTACATATATATTTTATAAAAGGGCAATGTCTTCTGGAGTGGAGAATAGCCAGAACACTAAAAAAATGCTGTAACAAGAGTGAATATTTGTGCGTTTGCTTTATGAAGCTYACATTCTAATGTTTACAAAGGCCAGCACTTATATAAGACTCTCCACTAACAAACAAATCTGGAATACATCAGTTGTACAGGTAAGTCAGCCAAAAATAAGCAATAGCGATGCTCTTCTCAGCTTTAAGAAAGCATGCAATAGGTTTCCCCCTCCTGCCACCCCTTGTTCAGATTTCTAAATCACAGTACCAATAAAAGCACRGTATAATGAAACTGGGGCACAGGTAACAGGTTGAATTTTATCACAGACTGTTTATCAATATTTTGCAAATGTAAAAGCAGCCTTCTTTTAGCATCAAGAAGGCAGAGAAGATACAAGCATGAATAAAAAAATAATTAAGCAATTTAAGACATTAAAAATTCAAGAAATAGCACTGTGCATATATAAATAAAATTAACATTCAATACCGCAGAGCTCATTTAAAAATGGCACCAATGGACAGTATTTTACAATATGCACATTTATTTGAGGTGGGGAACTAATGCTCCACAGGTGAAAATGATAATACAAATAATAGTGCCACTGTTGGCCCATTATGGTACTTCTTACAATTTAATGGAAACACTTTTAAAAATAATCTGGTATGTACACGTCTTCCGGAAACTCAACAGCTTCTTCAGAACAGAAAAAACTATGGTTCTCCCCCTCCCCTTTTTAGCCAGACAGTATTGCCAGAGATTGTGCTCACTTTTAAAGCACATAATCTTACTTTAAATTCAGTGCTATTTTCTTTCAGAAAGATCAGAAGTTGTACTTTTAGATAACAAAAGCATTTATGTTACAAACATTCAAAAATGGAAGCTTATGATTCTGGCAGACAATGTTGCGTATTAAATACAAACCAGCCAGCAATTACCGAACATAAAAAAACTTATTCAATCATAAAAAAATACTATAATTCATCACCACAGACTTTTTACATAGTTATAAATAATAAATAGCATAACACAGTAGATTACAAACGGATTTATTTTGCCCCGTTAAAGTCTTTAAAAAGTAAAATATCTATTGTCTTACCTCAGACTGACCAAGGTACTCTATCGAGACTACTCATAGCTCAAATACAACTCCTTAGCCAAACAATTTGCAGAGCTCGTGTTCGATCCAAACTTTTAAGTCTTTCCTTAGAAATCAAACGTTCACTTAGCTGTTTGCCCTGCTCATGACCGACAAAGGTATAAACGCTGTACACGGCAGCTGCAAAGGGCACTACTTTGGCTGCCATCTCRCAGCAGAGTTGGGGCTGCCCACAGCACCTTGCAACGGAGCACACGCCTCGGAAAGGAACACTAAGGAAAGCAGCATCGACGACAGATTCTGGTAAGCACTCTACAAACAAGCTGTACACAAAGGACTTTTCCCACCCACCCCTTGGGTTTACATTCCGTAATTTTGTAACAATGTCCCCTAAGGCACAAAAATACCTATGACCTCAATGCCACAGGAGACATCGACGGTGCCGTACATGGTTCTCCTACACAGTAGTTTAAATAGCTTAGTTATCTGCACTGTATGTCTTAGATCGAGGCATGGATTAATTTTCCTTGGCCAGATCGTGCTGAATTTTGACCTTATTTCATACAACCTGTACGATAAAGGATCTGGAGAGAGAACTATGCAGCTATTTTAATCATGTTCATACAGTATTGTTATTTCTTCACTGATGGCAAAAGTGCCAGTCATTAGTTATTTTGTTGTGGTTTGGTTTTGTTTGGKTTTTTTTTTTTTTTAATGTAATAGAGTAAGATTTCCAGACCCACTGTGGTCTTCTGTAATAAAAACGACTAGCAGCACTAAGAAAATAAAAGATTTTTCTTCTCCCTTCTTTAAGAGAATTTGAGGCTAGTGACTGGAAACAAAGCAAGGAGAATAGTTTTACTCAAGGGTAGAAGTGCCAGAGAATAAATTAGTATTTTCAAATCCTTCCGAACCAAATTATTTCCCTAGACATAGTGACCACGATAATGATAGAAGTATTTTCCTAAAAATCGCAACACTAATAGGTAGATACCTATTCTCGGAATCAAGAAGTGTATGCAAGTTCCTGAAAGCAAAAAGTTAGTATAATCTGAGCAGACATCTTGTTTAAAAAAATAAATTCGCAAAACCAGACATTAATATGGTCTACAATGTCCATTAAATGGATAAATCAAAATCACTGGAAAGTCGCCAAGGATTACAGTTACAGTAATTTTTCCTTTTAATAATCCACATGTTAATGGTTCAAGGATCAGAGTTCGTTTCTCTGTACAAGAGTACAGTAAGGGAACAGCACAGCCAGAGACTGACTCAGAACTTAAGTCACTTAGGTGAGAGATCATCCATCAAAATGAATGAAGAGCATGAGTTTGAGCATGTTACTGGAGACTCTGTGGTTATGCTGCCTTTAGTCAGTGAGTCAGAGGAAGAGCCAACACTGCTGCTACTCCCATCAAGAATATCTGAAGACAGGCTGGGGAAAAAGRAAAAGGTTATTTAGTAACACAGGCATGATGAATTTGTGTACAAAGCTAACTTTGTGTACTTTCGCCTTTGTAGAAAAGATGTAGGAGACCTATACTACCACTCAGTCTTTACTGCAAGACTGGCAGCCCTGAAGACTCCTTGTTTTCTGTAGCATGTTATATATATATTCATGCTCCTTATGGGAATGAGGAGCAGAATCTTCTTTTTTTTTTTAACATGCAGAATAAATTATGACTCCAATTTTAATCAGTTATAGAAACGAGGTGACCACTAATGAGAATAAAACCTTAAAAGGTTATAGGAMAGGAATAATAAGAATCTAATCCACAACGCAGCAAAGATGTCATTAATTAGCTAGTATGTTCTTTAATGTCGCACTACTCAAAGCAAGATTTTGAAACCTTTTTTCCCTTGTAAGTAAGGAATTCCTGTGTTTGGATTTCGAAGTGTTGATACAAGATTCCAGAGGGCACATAAATTGATGCTTTTGCAATTTAGCTGGAAGCAACATGAAAAGAGTATTTCTAGGCAGTTTCAAGTCTGTAGATAAACTGAAATTATAGTAATACAGAGCTGACATTTTAGAATACTTAGTGTCTGACTCTTGACACAAAAAAGAACTCAGCTTTTTGTGATCATAATACAGAAAGGAGACAGACTGTAACACTAAAAACTATGAACTATGTAACTGCAGTAACTATTCACACACACATTTTCTAAGTATTCAGATAAGTACCACAGATACTATATGACCACTGCCTACAACATACTGAAAAGATGAAGCATCTTTGAGGTGAAGTAACTTCGCTTATGAACCGACAGGGACTTGTAACAATTATATTCAGTATAAAAGTTTTGAAACACAAAATCTAGTCTAGAGTCTACTCAGGAAGAACTGATCAAAGGAGCAGGAACACTGTCACACTACACTACCACAGGAATAGTTCCCAGTAATATGCACACGCAAGCTACACACAAAGTATTTTTTCTGGAAAAAAACAAAACAAGAAAGCTTGTGATAAATGCACATTCCCTGTTTCAGCATTTCAGGGCACGTGAAATATTTTACCATGAACTGAGATCTGTCAGATGTGTAACATCTGGAGAAAGCATGTTGGTTGTTCCTTGAAAAAGTCTCTTTGGCTGACTTTCAGTTTCCATTTCACCTAAGGAAAACAGTGCAAATTATAAAACTCACTTAAGTCTCTGGAACGTCCATTTAATATTTGTCTTACTGTAAAAGAGAGGTTTGTCTCACAACAGAGCAAGGTTGCATCTTTAACATGGTAAGTCCTCTACTTCAGCCAACCAAGCACTTGGGTAAGACATTAATTTGATGCTCGCTGTTGTTCAACCATCCAGTCCATCCTTAATTTAACTAATGCTTCAGCATTATCTGAGAGGCTACAACGATCTCAAAGACACAAAACCAAGCACTTGCTACTTAGACTACAATCAGACAAAATAATCTAAAGCAAACTAATTACTGTGATTTAATTTTAAGTAAGCAGTTGAGATGAGGCAACTGACATAAGCCAAAATATGGACATTAAAATTCGTGATTATGAAAATAGCAACGCCAGCTTGGTTCACAGTTTCACCCTCCTGCGTACAACAAATTCTGATGCATATGTACACTTTTACAGAAAAGCTGAATAGAAAARAATTGGCATGTGTATGCATTTCCACTTAGTCATCATGGATCAGACTATCTTTGTACCTGTAATCATCTACTGACATTAAAAGATTAAACATGATGGGGAGAATTCATATAATCTGTTTAGTATAATCTGCCCTGAGAATGAGCTAGCTCATTAATAGCTTCTGTACAATAGACACATTGGAAATATCATGAACTTGCCAATAACAAGCTTAAAGAAAAAAAACAAACCTCTCAGCTACAGTATATTTTAATTTTTAGTTTGGCAAAAAAACATATGAAATGGAAATAAATTTTCTGGCTTTTTAYCTACCCTTCACAGCAGTTGTGGTGTCAGTTTGAAAAGCTGACAGAAGTTAAGCATTATAGCAAACCAGTACATACTAGTATGTTATGGAAGAGAATTATACTACCACTCATTTTATAAAAGACTGATAACACMCMMCCCCCCYCCAATTTCCTATTTCCTTTAGCCCACAGGGATACATTCCCTTCTTTGAAGGGAAGGAATAACAGCTTCTATCGAGAATGGGCAAAAACCATTTATGAAATACTTGGTTGTATACAAAAATGAAGAAAAGAAAACCCAAACCACCAACTTAGGTAACTCTTTTGCCACTTGAAATTTCACAAAGACAAATCTGCACTGCTACAACATATTGCACAGTCTACCAGTATTAATCCCCTATAGCAGTGAGACGTTCTTCAATACATTGCTTTCTTCCCTCCACATATCATGGTGTCAATTTGTTACCATGTCACATCTGTAGAATATGAACCATAAAGCTACTGCTAAAATTCAGAAAGTAACAGGATTATGTATTTAGGAAAAGAAATTATGTTCATTTAAATGGATTAGTTGTTTTAAAATTAAGTAACATCTTGAAAATTCCTTGATATTTCAGGCAAACTCATATCCCCACTTTGTAAAAGATGCTCCACAAGAGCACATGGATCAGGTGAGGAAAGCTTGCCCATTACCTGCACTGTTTTTAATACAATCTGTGTAAAGTCTATTGTAAAATGTTTAAAGTAAAACAACACAGTATGAATATCTATTTCCTATTGATCACTGAGCTTGATAAACTTTTGTTCGATTTTTAATGCCTCTAAAATTCATAGAAAAATAACAGCCAAGATAGAATTGGCATCTATGAGAAAACTTGTCTCTCGTCTGTCAATTCGATATAAATTAGACAACATTCTTTATCTGATAGGAAAAGCAGTCCTAAAAAAACCCAATGAACAGTAACTTTTCTCAAAGGCTAAATATAATTCCTGTAAAATAAAAGGACATGCTTTTAGTGCAGTTAAGAATGCCTAAGTTAAAAAAAAAAAATTAAGAAAGGATAAGCATAGCTTATAAAGCACACTTGTAAAATATCTCAATCTTACAGTTCTGCTAYGGAGACTTGTTCTGGGATGTAATTTGAATATCCTCAACACACAAWACTTCCAGGAAAGAATGCAATTTTTCCCCTTCAGGAGGAAAGAGCACTGATCTATTCCATTTCTCTAAACACTCACCTTCTGAACTTTCAGAGTAAAAACAAACATTCAGTACYAAGTTTAGAAAATACTGCATGATAAGCAACATTCCTAAGATGATCTGAAGGGTGTGCACCGTACAGCAGTACTCTTCGGAATGTCAGGGCTTACGAATATTCATAACATTTGATTTGATGTGGAATAAAGTTTGCCTCTTTAAAGCAGTGGCTGCTTTTAAAGTTTTTCATTCTTCTGTTTTAGACTAGCTACTTTACATTGTATAAGTTACTGGCAAATTCCAGTTCACTGTGGATACAAGTGCATTATATTTACGGAAAAACAAAAAAAAATAAGGAAAAGAGAAATGTATCCAGCTGTAAAACTACATCCACATTAAAACATCTGATAATGTTAATACACATACCTTTTCTTTTAATGGGGCCAAGAACACTGGGCCTGATACAGTTGATTGGACTTTGACTCCTCCTACTAGAGAGAGAATACTGATARTCAGTTCTGTAAAGGTTCCAAGTTTGAACACCACCATACCTAGCATCAAATCGACGCAACCAAGTCGTATGAAACGTTCTTTAAAACTATTCCTGCRTAACTGGAATGCTTAGGGAGTCTGAATGCACAGACAACAAGAAAGTGCTGCCTGTTAGCGCAGGTTATCTGCCACACAAAGTTGTAGTAAATTTTCTAGGGYCTTCTTCCCTTAGTGCATCACATCCTCACTTCAATCCATTTCTAAATTGTGTGTAATATTTATATAAAATCGATATGCTGACAAAGTTAATAAAGCTCATTTGAAGTACCTARGAATTTCCCCACAAGTTACCAAGTCTAGTTTAAAGTTGACACAGGCTCCTRTAAGAGCACCCACATAAAGCTACCATTGGTAAAGGTTTAACATTCAGAGCATTTTTATGTGGCAACTTTTCAGCTATTGTAAAACTAAAGTATTTTTTAACGCCTTAACATCAGCTTTAACTAATCTTTGTGCTAGCCTTGGAAYTTAAGCCAATGTATACCTGTTACTTGCAGATGTTACTTACTTGGAGAATCGCCTYGTTGGACTGGGAATAGGACTTGGAGGTAAACCATTACTGCTCACAAACATTTGCAATGATGGTGAAAAACATTGCTGCAGAAAAAGGCACATTAACATGCTTCAGAATTTCCTTTTAAATACTCAGGTGTTTCCTCCCACCCTCCAAACAAAACATCCYCAAATAAAGAAAACCTAGTAACAGAATAAGGCAGAGATGATCAAACACAACCTTAGMAGCATTAAAACTTAACTTGCAAAAATATACTGGCTAATGCAATACTGCTAAGATTAACCTAAAATTCAAACCCACAAGAAATCTGGAATTGAAATAGACAGTCTTCTAAAACAGTTTTTTCTGTTCTTCCTGTTACATTTAGAAACAGCAGTACGGTACTCAAGACTTACTTCTTTCAAGGGACTTGTTAAAAAAACAAGTTGAGTTTACTCAAAATACATTTGACCTGAAAATTTAACACAATATTCTGGAGTCGAACAGAGTTCTTAGCTCTGTGGCTCCGCAGTTAATCTGAGCTTAGCCCACGAATGCCCATAGCTAAGCAAAAAATGTTTCTGTCAAGTTATCTACTACTGCTTTACAGTTGTGATTCCAAAGGTACAGGACCAGCTGCCACCATCACTGTTATACTAGGAACACATTTACCCAGCACTAGGACGTGGCTGCTCCATGCATCAATTCTGCTAGAGGCRTGCAATAAAATAGTAGCAGTACAAAAGCTGAACCGCAAGAGGGTGAAAACAAGGTCAAGCAGCCCATCTTTAAACACCGTTGCCAGTTTCTCTGTGCTACATTTCAATTTTCCAGTGCTCACTGGAAAAAGTAGTTTATCCAAGATCAACCTCTCCCCTTTTTCCAGCATGTGCCATCWATCTTCAGTGCAAATTCAGCATTCCCAAGTCCTTCTTCACAGTGAGTTTATGCCTTCCTTTCCATAACTGATGGGACTTACTTTCATCTTCCCCACCACATAGATTTGCAGCTTSTGGTCACAGAACTGGCACACTGCTTAAACTCTGCAGGCTCTAAGATGGTAAGCATCTGATTCTTAGAAACCACTAAAACGTGGGTTTGGGTTGKGGGGGGGRTKGTTGTTGTCTGGTTGTGTTTTTTTTAAAAACCATCAAACAATTTCTGAAGTTACACGTGTCTTCACAGTTCACCTTGGCCTAAAATTCTAAWATGTTCTTTCAGTTTGGTATTTCACTTATCCTACCTTTCCTATTCCTCTTGTAGGTGAAGGTGCAGGCGAAACTGGAATGAAGTCTATTCTCTTTGGGGAGGAAGATTTCTCAGACTTGTCCAAGTCATTGTCACTCTGTAAATACAAGGTTTCAAACTTAACACTGGCACAGGACATTACCTTAGAATCCAAGGCACAACCTTCTAATGGAAAGTTATTGGGTCAAATGCACAAAATAGCTAAAGCAGATGAACTTCAGTTCTTCTTAAATTATTTTCACTGTTAGTTCCTCTCTTTCCCTTAAATTCGTCAGTTGAGTGTAAAAGTAGAATTAAATAGGAAACATCTATAAAGAGTTTACCAGGCTCAAGCTTTCCTCCCATGACTGGCTTATCTGCATTGCTGTTTGCACTTCCCTAGAATACAAAAAATCCCATCAGTAGCTACAAAGAGGATAACTCTGGCTATTTTATCATCTTGTTTCAATAACACTCACCTTTCATGTGCTGTTTCTCTGTTCATTAAATCCACTCCTTCCTCCTGCAGGAGATAAATGTCATAAGTTTTCCCATAACATTTGATTCATCACAGGTACTCAGAATAACTCGTGATTCAATAATTTGCTGTTAGAATTGAAATGTGAACAGTAGGAGCACTCCAGAAAGAACAGACTGCTACCAGCCCAGCTCACCTTTTCTCTTGAATGAAACAACAGTTCAAAAAAGCAAGGTAGTTTAAACATGACAACAATAAGCCTTGCAAGGACAATTCCTTGTTGAAATTAAGTCTTAAAAAAGACTGTTTCCTTTAGTATTTGAAAAACTCAATAGGAAAGAAACTCCCATTACCTAAGTACTTCAATATTATATAATACTTTTCATTCYGTTACTAAATATACAGATAAAAACTACACTTACCCTTCTGATCTGATGAAGTCGGCTACTAGGAATACGAATAGGAGATGATGACAACAACTGAAAAAAAGTGACAGCCACAATGATTAAATCACACATTGCTTGCATATGTCCTATTTACCATCATCTACATTCTTTGTGAATTAAAAGTGAGCTGTACAACTACATGTGGATGACTCAAATAATGTTGCAAAAAGAAAACATTGACCTTCAAGAGAAAAGACTTGTTTTACCACTTACAAATTCATTCTATCACTCAGCAAGTGGCACAGATCTCAGACTTGCAAGCAGATACTGCTTAGCATCTCAAAACCACAAATAGCTATATATGCCATTTAGACGAGTGAGGTATTATAAATGAAACTACGAACACTAAACAATTTCCTACTGCCTAAAGTAAGACGACGAACTCCTGTACTAATTTACTCAACCAGTTAGCTATTATAAAGGAGAAATCTCAATGTTTCAGCTCAGTCTTGAACAACACTCCCTAAAACTTTACTTTTGCAATTTTTCAATTGCATACAATTTTACGCATCTAATTCCTCTAGACTTTAGCTACTATCACATACACATGGGCCAACAGTTCCCACTCAGGATGTCCATGTGTCTACTGTAACACCTACTGATTTGAGTTCCACAATTCTGGATTCTTATTTTTTAAGAAATCTCATAACAGAAGATTTTGAACTAAAATCTCATAACAGAAGAYTTTGAACTCAGAATAGAAGACATAGAAGGCATATATTTCAGGACTTTAAGTTCTATGGATTTTGAGAAAAGCAATACTTAATCTTCACGACCCTCAGATGACAAAGAAAAATTTTAGTGGAAAAGAGCATATAGATCCCTGAGTTGACAAGGGAAGGGTGAAAAAAAGAAATGCAACATCTTTGAAAAGTTRAATAACTGCAGTATTGTACACTACCAGACTTATATAATAGAGAGCAGAATATCACCCAGCAAATAAACTACTCTTCTCTAAATGATTTTCTGACTTCTAGTGTTCAGCCATTGCAAAAAAAGAGCAGCCCTGTCAAACAAACAAGTCAACAAAGACTTGTGACTCTCTTCCATTTTTAAAACAAATTAAAACACTCTTTCAAGACTTTTAACTGTGACAGCAGTTTTCTCTTCCAACCCACGGTCAGGTCCAAATTAACTTTAAGACTGTAGTTAACACTGGGAATAACACTTAGCTTCAGCTATTGCTCTCTTCTTAGGGACATACAGTTAATACACCAGTATTATTTCATTGTAGATTGCAGTTACAGATGAAAAAAAATGCACATTCTGCAGCTTGGAAGCTTGCTAAGATGCTTAGTGCAAATACAAATCAAGTTTAACGTCATTTCTGCAGCCCAATTATGTCTTGTTAGGTGTAAACAAAACATGCTTAAGATTCCTTACCATACTGTGACGGCTCATAACTGTTGTACTGTTCCTGCGAGTTCGCAACACATAAGGCTGAAAAACCTGTGAGTTGTCACTGGAGGGGAAAAAAAGTTTTGTTAAGAACTTTCTAAGGCGTGCTTTACTTAAAACTACAGAGCGCTACSATACACACTCCAGCCTCCAGAGCACTGAAAACATCCGTTTTATCTCAACAGAAGCACTACTTTTACGGAAGGAGCCCAGCAAGCACTTTTCTCCCGCCAACSCGGGGTTCTGCCGTGACAAGTAACTCGCCGCCTTCACTCGAGCATTGCGAGACACAAGTGACACGTTTCAGAGGCCTCCGCCACGCACCAGCCAGGGCGCCGGGAGAGCTGGGGGCCTGCACGCAGCAGGGCCCGCAGCGGGGCTCGGCAGGCTCCGAGAGCGCAAGGGGCCCGGCGGTAGCCGAGCCCCGCCAGGCAGGGCGCTCCCGGGGCGGGCCCAGCTGCCGCCGGGGCCGCGGGGCCGCCGCTGGCGCCGCGGGCCGGGCCGGGCCGCGCTCACCTGAGCCCGTGGATGAGGGGGGCGCTGTTCGATCTCCTCAGGCCGCCCCCGTCGCCCGGGGCCGCGGCGCTCCCCGGCGGCAGCTCCAGGTCCAGCTCCATTTTCTCCTGAGCCATCGCGGCACCGGCGGCTCCGGCTYCTCCCGCTCCGCCGCGACGCCCATTCACTGCCGGCGGCCGCAGCGGCTCCTCATGCCGCCGCTGCCCCCGGCCAAGCGCGGCGCGGCCGCCCCTACAGGCCCCGCGGGCGGCGCCGCAGGCAGAGTCCGGGGGCGCGCCGGGCCCGGCGAGGGGGGCGGCCCCAGCAGCGCCCCATGCCGGGGGCGGCCCGGGGGGCGGCCCGTTCCCCCACCCGCTGTCGCCGACGGACGAGCTCCCCGCGCGCGGCCCCGCTGCCCGCGCCGGTGCYGSYGCTGCCGCYGCCGCCGCCTCCGGAGGGGAGCGAGCGCCTCGGGCCGGACACCCCCCTGCGCCCGCCGCCGCACAGCGCGCATGCGCGGGAAACGGGGCGGAGGCACAGCCGCCCGCCTCCCACAACGCATGCGTCCTGCAACCGCATCCCGCCATTGCGCATGCCCACGAGACCGGCATCAGGCCCGAGTCCCAGCCTCAGCGGCGTACGGGCTCCCGAGAGCCTCCGGAGGGGCAGCGCGCGCTGACAGGCTGACGGGGCAGGGCGTGTGTTTGAAACGGTACAATGGGCGCTGAGACGCCGTGGTGCGTCACGCGGGGGCGTGGCCTGGGGGGGACCCCGAGTTCGAGTCCGACGGCGGCCATGAGCTTCGGTGTGTTCTTAACCGGGTCAGCCCCGGGCTGGGCTCGTGCCCTGCCCTGGCGGCAGGCAGCGTTAGCCGGGTTCAGGGGTAGACTCTCAACTTAAATCACGCGGGGCCTTTTCCAGTGTTTGCCCCAGCTTTGCTTTGCTGCTGAAGAATGTAATGTGTTTTTAACGAGTAATGACGCGAGCCTCTGCGCCGCTCTCAGGAATCTGACATAAAGTCCATTACAAGACGTGATTCTAGTTCTTGGCTGTATGTAGGTTTTGGAGTGACCTTTACAATTCCATTCCAAGTGATCGAAGTATCTAAGTTTGTGCTTACTGGTTTTTATTTTCTAATGTTTTTCTMTAACAACAATTGCAACATAACACATTTGTCTCTTACACACAGGGGGTCTTCAGGGTCTTCACCAGCACCAAATTTAAAAAGGTTTTCATTTTCTCCTGGGAAACAGCAATTCTTTTTCCAGAGCGCTAGGTACAGAAACAGTTAAGATGAAAGATAGGAATTTTCATCATTTCAACTTTCTTAAGTGGGAACTTGGCTATATGAATTATTCTCTTACTTCAAAACAATTGAAGGTAGATGTTCCTAGATAACTGAGTAGACCTACTGCTTATATAGCTTGCTGCTTACTATGGTACCTCCTTGCATTTTTTGTTAATCAAGACTGACTCAAGTGTATTCCATTTTTCTGCCTTCGGAGACAGTGTATATGTCTCATCAACTGTTTTTCTTGATGTTCACATTTTTTGCATTATACTGACACTATTAATGAAGAGCTTTGTGCCTATTAGGTACTTGAGAGGAGTTAACAGCCCCACAAGATTACATTTTAAATATTTTCAGGATTTTTCAGTATGTATTTATATTGAAAAACCTGGAAACAAAATTCCTTGTCTTGTACTACTGCAGAAGGAAAACGATTCACAGTCCTGCGCCAGTGCTTACACTATGACGTATCATAGCCAGTAATGACACCTTTCTGTGAGATGATACAGAATTGTCATCTCCTCCAAAGATCAACAAGGTAAATAACCTAAAATTGTCTTTTGCTTGATTTCTAATCATTATGATCAGCTACTGGAAAATTAGGATCTGTTGCGGCAAAAGGAAAAGGCTGTTAATCGCCTCTCTGCCACCATTCACTGAAAGCAACACCACACTTTTGAGCTTTAATACAGAACCTGCACCATTCTCCTCATCTAGCGCTTCAGCACACGCATTCCGTAGGACAACTGGAGAGTGC
Organism: Oceanodroma leucorhoa; assembly: GCA_030449065.1. Lineage (NCBI taxonomy): Eukaryota > Metazoa > Chordata > Aves > Procellariiformes > Oceanodroma > Oceanodroma leucorhoa. Next base: position 8,845,199 of record JASVER010000011.1, on the reverse strand, counting down.
CCAAAAGGCAATTCAAGTGACGGCATCTAGCAAAACTCCTAGCCCTGAACGGAAATCTACTCACATGTATGTTGGCTCTGCTAATACAAAAGCCACCTGCAAAATCTGACTACATCACCAAACTATGTGGATTTTGCTATTTATTTTTATTGTGGAGTTATTACACTATGTTCTTACCTCTATGGACAGCAAAAAGCTTTAAATGCTGTGTACCAGGATACCGTTAAACAAAAAGTCAACTATCCAAAATGTGGCTGAGAGCTCAAAAACTTCTGCTTCATGTACTCAAATTTTCCAGTGCCAGGCACCAACACATCAACCTACTGCCTGACCAGGGGTTTACTCTAACCAAGAAAACCTTAATGGGTACGCATACACAAGAGAAAGTGGGGACTATCAAGGTGACCCTCAAAGGCCCGAGGAGGAGAGTAGTGAAGCAGAGAAAAGGGGATGTGGCCATGGGAGAGTTATGGAACAGAATGAGGTGAAAGATGGAAATGAGGAAATGACAAAGAACTGAGTTGGAGAAACAGTACAAATGACCATGGCAACAGGGATTAAGAAAGGAGAGAATATGTTAAACAGAGCCTTGGGAGGATACAGGTGGAGGATGGAGATTCAAAATGGGGAAACGGAGACTGGGAGAATGAGATAGGTGGATACAGTGATACTGAGGGACTGGTGGGCATGAAGTTATGGCGTGGACAACAGGGAGATATTTGATAGTATCAGGGAAATATCCCCTTAGGTCAAATAAACACAGCCACTCAAAGTTACAAAATGCCATCAGCCTTAAATAAATTAGTAAGCATGTGACCCATGAAAAAATGGTTTAGTTATCTATAATCTACCTTTCTTCTCTGGTTATTTTTGTTCTTAAAGACTGCCTGAAAATCTCACCTGGAATATAAGCTGATGAAGAGATGTCTGGGCCTGCAAAGAACCACTAACTGTATTTCTGAGAAGTGACAATGGTTAGGTATTAACTCAGATGCTTAATTTTCGATATTTAAAGGTCAACACTGCAGCACTTAGCAAGAGAGTACTAATGAACATACTTTAGACACCTAAAATATTTACATTTGAGTTGTAAATATCTAGCTACAGTTAGGTAAAATTATTTAATTACAGTTAGGTGGATGGGTACATGGTGACAGGTAAGTATTGACATTGACACATAAGACAATGCACAGGGGCAGAATTGCTCTCTACACAAACGTTTAGATTAAGCTTGACAGAAACTGCTATAGCATAGAAAAGTAAGGGTACAGATGCATTCTGTAGCACAGAGTACCTGTGCCTCAGAGCCGAGCTCCACGCAGGTAACCTTAGCCGGGGGGGTCCGGGCCAAGCCGCCGGCCTGGGCTCTCCCACACGCAGCAGCCGGGCCAGGAAACCCCGGGGAAGGAGCAGGTGCGTTTTTAAGCTTCCTCACCGCTTTGAGCTGCGGCTGTACATCTCCAGGCCCAGGGGAGCCCCGGCCCCTGACGGGCATCCCGCCAGCAGGCTGCGCCGGTCACCTCACCTCAGCGGCGGGGGCTGTGCCTTTCCATCCCGCCTCACGTCTCCCAATGATTTTTGGTTGTCCTCGCCTGAGGGGCTCGGCGGGAACAGCAACACCAAGACCGCATCCCTCTACATACTCCTAGCTGGCCGCAAGCCCGGCGGCAAAGAGCCCCGGGGAACCGGCCCCGGCCCCGGCCCCGGCCCCGGCCCCCGACGGCCGCGGGGACGCTCTGCGCATGCGCCCTGCCGCCGCAGGCCCACCGGCGCGGGCCCGCCGTGAGGGGGCTCGCTGTGGCGCATGCGCGCTGTGCGGCGGCGGGCGCGGGGGGGTGTCCGGCCCGAGGCGCTCGCTCCCCTCCGGAGGCGGCGGCGGCGGCAGCGGCAGCACC
>JASVER010000011.1:8719148-8843109 GCA_030449065.1 Oceanodroma leucorhoa | reverse complement strand
GGTGCTGCCGCTGCCGCCGCCGCCGCCTCCGGAGGGGAGCGAGCGCCTCGGGCCGGACACCCCCCCGCGCCCGCCGCCGCACAGCGCGCATGCGCCACAGCGAGCCCCCTCACGGCGGGCCCGCGCCGGTGGGCCTGCGGCGGCAGGGCGCATGCGCAGAGCGTCCCCGCGGCCGTCGGGGGCCGGGGCCGGGGCCGGGGCCGGGGCCGGTTCCCCGGGGCTCTTTGCCGCCGGGCTTGCGGCCAGCTAGGAGTATGTAGAGGGATGCGGTCTTGGTGTTGCTGTTCCCGCCGAGCCCCTCAGGCGAGGACAACCAAAAATCATTGGGAGACGTGAGGCGGGATGGAAAGGCACAGCCCCCGCCGCTGAGGTGAGGTGACCGGCGCAGCCTGCTGGCGGGATGCCCGTCAGGGGCCGGGGCTCCCCTGGGCCTGGAGATGTACAGCCGCAGCTCAAAGCGGTGAGGAAGCTTAAAAACGCACCTGCTCCTTCCCCGGGGTTTCCTGGCCCGGCTGCTGCGTGTGGGAGAGCCCAGGCCGGCGGCTTGGCCCGGACCCCCCCGGCTAAGGTTACCTGCGTGGAGCTCGGCTCTGAGGCACAGGTACTCTGTGCTACAGAATGCATCTGTACCCTTACTTTTCTATGCTATAGCAGTTTCTGTCAAGCTTAATCTAAACGTTTGTGTAGAGAGCAATTCTGCCCCTGTGCATTGTCTTATGTGTCAATGTCAATACTTACCTGTCACCATGTACCCATCCACCTAACTGTAATTAAATAATTTTACCTAACTGTAGCTAGATATTTACAACTCAAATGTAAATATTTTAGGTGTCTAAAGTATGTTCATTAGTACTCTCTTGCTAAGTGCTGCAGTGTTGACCTTTAAATATCGAAAATTAAGCATCTGAGTTAATACCTAACCATTGTCACTTCTCAGAAATACAGTTAGTGGTTCTTTGCAGGCCCAGACATCTCTTCATCAGCTTATATTCCAGGTGAGATTTTCAGGCAGTCTTTAAGAACAAAAATAACCAGAGAAGAAAGGTAGATTATAGATAACTAAACCATTTTTTCATGGGTCACATGCTTACTAATTTATTTAAGGCTGATGGCATTTTGTAACTTTGAGTGGCTGTGTTTATTTGACCTAAGGGGATATTTCCCTGATACTATCAAATATCTCCCTGTTGTCCACGCCATAACTTCATGCCCACCAGTCCCTCAGTATCACTGTATCCACCTATCTCATTCTCCCAGTCTCCGTTTCCCCATTTTGAATCTCCATCCTCCACCTGTATCCTCCCAAGGCTCTGTTTAACATATTCTCTCCTTTCTTAATCCCTGTTGCCATGGTCATTTGTACTGTTTCTCCAACTCAGTTCTTTGTCATTTCCTCATTTCCATCTTTCACCTCATTCTGTTCCATAACTCTCCCATGGCCACATCCCCTTTTCTCTGCTTCACTACTCTCCTCCTCGGGCCTTTGAGGGTCACCTTGATAGTCCCCACTTTCTCTTGTGTATGCGTACCCATTAAGGTTTTCTTGGTTAGAGTAAACCCCTGGTCAGGCAGTAGGTTGATGTGTTGGTGCCTGGCACTGGAAAATTTGAGTACATGAAGCAGAAGTTTTTGAGCTCTCAGCCACATTTTGGATAGTTGACTTTTTGTTTAACGGTATCCTGGTACACAGCATTTAAAGCTTTTTGCTGTCCATAGAGGTAAGAACATAGTGTAATAACTCCACAATAAAAATAAATAGCAAAATCCACATAGTTTGGTGATGTAGTCAGATTTTGCAGGTGGCTTTTGTATTAGCAGAGCCAACATACATGTGAGTAGATTTCCGTTCAGGGCTAGGAGTTTTGCTAGATGCCGTCACTTGAATTGCCTTTTGGGCACTCTCCAGTTGTCCTACGGAATGCGTGTGCTGAAGCGCTAGATGAGGAGAATGGTGCAGGTTCTGTATTAAAGCTCAAAAGTGTGGTGTTGCTTTCAGTGAATGGTGGCAGAGAGGCGATTAACAGCCTTTTCCTTTTGCCGCAACAGATCCTAATTTTCCAGTAGCTGATCATAATGATTAGAAATCAAGCAAAAGACAATTTTAGGTTATTTACCTTGTTGATCTTTGGAGGAGATGACAATTCTGTATCATCTCACAGAAAGGTGTCATTACTGGCTATGATACGTCATAGTGTAAGCACTGGCGCAGGACTGTGAATCGTTTTCCTTCTGCAGTAGTACAAGACAAGGAATTTTGTTTCCAGGTTTTTCAATATAAATACATACTGAAAAATCCTGAAAATATTTAAAATGTAATCTTGTGGGGCTGTTAACTCCTCTCAAGTACCTAATAGGCACAAAGCTCTTCATTAATAGTGTCAGTATAATGCAAAAAATGTGAACATCAAGAAAAACAGTTGATGAGACATATACACTGTCTCCGAAGGCAGAAAAATGGAATACACTTGAGTCAGTCTTGATTAACAAAAAATGCAAGGAGGTACCATAGTAAGCAGCAAGCTATATAAGCAGTAGGTCTACTCAGTTATCTAGGAACATCTACCTTCAATTGTTTTGAAGTAAGAGAATAATTCATATAGCCAAGTTCCCACTTAAGAAAGTTGAAATGATGAAAATTCCTATCTTTTCCATCTTAACTGTTTCTGTACCTAGCGCTCTGGAAAAAGAATTGCTGTTTCCCAGGAGAAAATGAAAACCTTTTTAAATTTGGTGCTGGTGAAGACCCTGAAGACCCCCTGTGTGTAAGAGACAAATGTGTTATGTTGCAATTGTTGTTAGAGAAAAACATTAGAAAATAAAAACCAGTAAGCACAAACTTAGATACTTCGATCACTTGGAATGGAATTGTAAAGGTCACTCCAAAACCTACATACAGCCAAGAACTAGAATCACGTCTTGTAATGGACTTTATGTCAGATTCCTGAGAGCGGCGCAGAGGCTCGCGTCATTACTCGTTAAAAACACATTACATTCTTCAGCAGCAAAGCAAAGCTGGGGCAAACACTGGAAAAGGCCCCGCGTGATTTAAGTTGAGAGTCTACCCCTGAACCCGGCTAACGCTGCCTGCCGCCAGGGCAGGGCACGAGCCCAGCCCGGGGCTGACCCGGTTAAGAACACACCGAAGCTCATGGCCGCCGTCGGACTCGAACTCGGGGTCCCCCCCAGGCCACGCCCCCGCGTGACGCACCACGGCGTCTCAGCGCCCATTGTACCGTTTCAAACACACGCCCTGCCCCGTCAGCCTGTCAGCGCGCGCTGCCCCTCCGGAGGCTCTCGGGAGCCCGTACGCCGCTGAGGCTGGGACTCGGGCCTGATGCCGGTCTCGTGGGCATGCGCAATGGCGGGATGCGGTTGCAGGACGCATGCGTTGTGGGAGGCGGGCGGCTGTGCCTCCGCCCCGTTTCCCGCGCATGCGCGCTGTGCGGCGGCGGGCGCGGGGGGGTGTCCGGCCCGAGGCGCTCGCTCCCCTCCGGAGGCGGCGGCRGCGGCAGCRSCRGCACCGGCGCGGGCAGCGGGGCCGCGCGCGGGGAGCTCGTCCGTCGGCGACAGCGGGTGGGGGAACGGGCCGCCCCCCGGGCCGCCCCCGGCATGGGGCGCTGCTGGGGCCGCCCCCCTCGCCGGGCCCGGCGCGCCCCCGGACTCTGCCTGCGGCGCCGCCCGCGGGGCCTGTAGGGGCGGCCGCGCCGCGCTTGGCCGGGGGCAGCGGCGGCATGAGGAGCCGCTGCGGCCGCCGGCAGTGAATGGGCGTCGCGGCGGAGCGGGAGGAGCCGGAGCCGCCGGTGCCGCGATGGCTCAGGAGAAAATGGAGCTGGACCTGGAGCTGCCGCCGGGGAGCGCCGCGGCCCCGGGCGACGGGGGCGGCCTGAGGAGATCGAACAGCGCCCCCCTCATCCACGGGCTCAGGTGAGCGCGGCCCGGCCCGGCCCGCGGCGCCAGCGGCGGCCCCGCGGCCCCGGCGGCAGCTGGGCCCGCCCCGGGAGCGCCCTGCCTGGCGGGGCTCGGCTACCGCCGGGCCCCTTGCGCTCTCGGAGCCTGCCGAGCCCCGCTGCGGGCCAGGCTATCGGGACGGGGGAGCTTGGCCGCCGCTGTGTCGRTGGCTGCCCTGGGTGTAGCCCCGGGGGTTGCTCCGTGTTTCTCCAGGCCCGCCTGGGAGGTATGCTCCTCATCGTCCGGCCCGCAGCGCCAAGCGACGGTGATGTTTTGGGGCGCCTTGGGCGTATGGGGAAACGTGGGTTCCTGACCGGTGTCCCAAGCGGGGAGGGATTTAGGCAAGATATCCTTCCAAGTGTGGAGGTGTGCGAGAAAGCCTAAGTAGACGTGCTGTAGCTTTATTAAAACGCTTTGTTTGTTTTCATCTAGGTCTGTTGTGTGTTGTGTAGCTGAGAAACATGCAGTACACAGCGTCAAGGTTGTGGCCGTTATTATAGATAAAGTAGCAGTCTCTGTGATTTCTGTACCGGTTCAAGTTTGACCAAAAAAAAATAAATCACTGGGCTGTGTACGATTACAACAGTAAATGCTTTCAGAACAATCAGGTGAATTCGGTGAAGATCATTTCGTGGGACCTTGAAAGATACACAAGTTTTACATTTAGTGTAAAACAATGTATCAGTTGTCCTGGAGTTTTGCAAGACGATAGTTAGGGTGGAYGTTGCCATCAGCCTGTGGCAGGTGGTATTTGCAAGGGGGGTTGGATGTTTGCCATGTCTTCCAGGTCTAGCTCTCTTCAGCTGACTGGGCAGAGGCAGCGGCAGTCCCAAACAAGGGCTAGGAGGAAAGCTCTCAGATATGCATGGTCTCTTGTATGGTTTTGTCTTTGGGTAAGTTTGTATATACTCGGAGTACTATTTCTTGCCTCCTCTGAGCTGTGGTGAAGTTTGGAGATGCCCCCATTTGCTAAGTGGTGTGGCTACCATCTAACTTCAGGGTGGTCCATGTGCTGCTACTAGTAGTATGTCTGCAGTTTGGGAGAGCATATTGACAATAAACTTTATAAAAGATAGTATAATACATGATAAGTACTTACTGGGKTTTTTTTTTCCTTAAACTTCATGTTTCTGTGAGGAACTAGATATCAAGTGACAAACAAATCTCATAAATCTTTTGTACCAAAATGGTTAACAGTACATTACAGTTCAGAGGAAATACTAATTCTTGCCTGTTCAGTCATGATTTAGTGTTAAGTAAACATAACTGTGATTCTTTTACATAATCATAATGAAACAACTATCAGTTTACATTTCCATGCAGTACAGAAGTATTGTGAATGGCAGTTGTTCCTCAGGGAGATTTCTGAGCAGGTAAACTAATTATGTAACTGAGACGAGGTGTTTTTTATAATCTCAATCTTTTGTAAGATGTTTCTTACAAATTGTGAGATCCTTGACTCTTTAAAAAAAAAAAAAGTGCATCCCATAACCATGCTGTAAACAAATTATTTATTTCAGGGCCTGGACAGGTAGAAGGGTAAGCCTGAGCTCTTGCCTTGAAACTGTGCATACACTATACGTTAGGTGTTTATACAAATTAAACTGAAATGCCATTGAACTAATTTGAGGTGGTTGCAGTGGTTTGCCTGTTAGTTAGGAATTTTCCAGCAGAAAACTGTTTTTGCAAGATTGCAGCTCTTGGCAAGAAACTTCAGTTTTTCCCAGAATGGCTTTGTTGGGTAAACTGAAACAAAAGCTCTTGCTCTTGAACAGCTTGCTTTTTCTACTCTGCCTCCTGTTTTGACTTCTTCATTAACAGATTTAGTAAGGAGCTTGGAGAATGAGTTACCGTAGAGCCAGAGAACATTTTTAAGTGGAATATTTTAGATCACAGAAGTTACCTTTCACAGAACTTTCAATTCTTGTTTTCACACCAAATAAAATTAATTTTTAATGGGAACTGTAAGAATTTTCTGTGAAAGGATAGTCTGAGATCTGACCAGCTGTGGTGTTTTTGCAAGGGAGATTAAAGGTAAGGATATTGTAGGGTTTTTTTCTCTCCCTCTCTTCTAGTTATCACTGAATATTGGACTCAGTCTATGCTAATGTGTTACAGAATCATTCCAACCTGTTTTCTCCATTCAGACCCTGGATTTCAGGATGTACTGCTTGTGTTGTGTTTGCGTGCCAACCAGTGCACTTACACTAAAAAGGAGTTGTAGCTGTTGGCCTCAGCCAGTAAATCTCACGTCTAAACATCACATCATGGATCCCTTAAATTTCTCTTGTTCCTCTGCCTATCAAATGGCGACTGTTTGATCTCTTGTGGGTGTAAACTGAGTGAAACTTCTCTGAAAATTGTAAAGGACGTCTGGTCATTTGTACTTGACGTTTTAGAGAAAGAGAGTGAATGCATTCTTCTTGGTGAAAAGCACAGTGCTTATGYCAATTCCTATTGGCTTTTATTTCACAGTATAAGCTTTGTTTGTTTTTTATTTAGAGCTAGATGAAAGCTGTCTAAAACTTACGTGTCTGACTGGTGCATTTTAAACTGGAGGATTCTGTTAGTGATGTGTCTTTAAAGTGCATTATGATTATCAGCCTTTAGAACAAGGTAATACTATTGGTCAGATTAGTTTCAAGAAATTGTATTTGTGTAGTGCTTTTGTTCATCCCAGGTTAGCAGCTGAGACAGAAAGATACAACCCAGTGACTTCCTGTAGTTTGGATCTAATTAGGATCTGTTTGCCTGTGCAGTTCCTCAGTGATTTTTAGGCATGAGGATTTGTAGGACTGTGGCTTGAAATTTTTATTCGAGTGACTGTAAAACTTACTTAATTTCTGCAGTCTCATTCATTAAGTGCTGATCAGTGGCTGTTGATAACAGTAGTGATGACCAGTGAAACTTGCTTTAGGAATCAATAGAACTAAAGTTGCCTTGATTGGATAACTAATCCTGTGTTATTCAAATGGATGCGCTGCTTCATGGTTAGAAATGTGACTGTGGTCAAAAGTCTTAGGGCTTTAAAAAACTGGTTTTACTGTATGTTTAATTTAACCTCTCCTGGAAAAAAGTTCAGAACTTATTAAATGTTCTTAAATGATAAGATTTATCAAGATACTGTATTTTTTTATTATCTTTTATCTATGGCATTGAAGCTGGTTTTAGTTACTGGTTATATGCCATTTATAAATTTGTTCTGTTGAATGATGTTCGAAGCAATATGCAAGCTGCAGCCATTCCAAACATAATAAATTCCCACAGAAATGATCAGTCTTAACAATTTTTTTCAGTTATTCTGAAGACTCAGTGTGATTAATTTAAGTCATTAATTGAAGTATCTGGGACTTGGGGGAAGAGCAATTTGGTTTCCACTCTGCCAACAAGCTAAAAGAGTTCTTACATACCTGTCTCTCGAGTGCTTTGTCTTGAAATGAAAGCTGTCATAGCATTTGAAACTGAGCTTTTATTAAGAGGTACTTTTTAATAGGAAGGAAATGGCTTTTGCATTTGACAAGTGTTTCTTTTCACAGCGATAATTCACAGGTGTTCCAGGCTAACGTTTTGCGAACCCGCAGGAACAGTACCACAGTTATGAATCGTCATAGTCTGGTAAGAAAACTATTAGACCAACCACATTGGGTCCAAAGCAGAAGTGTGCAAACAGGATTAAAGAAGAAAATTAGATTGTAGTCTGTGAAACTAATACCACATGTTTTCAGAAACAAGGCTCTAGACCGTGGCATTAATACGCTGTAGCTATAGTGAAATGTTATTTATAGACCATTTGGCCTCGGAGAGTACTTATATTTCATTGTGATCATAACTTTGTTTATAAAATGCAAGCAGATGTTGTAAGATAGAGTGAGAAAGGTAGTTCACAAGGAAAACTAATTACATAGATGTATTGTTCAGTAACCAGTGTGCTAATAATTTGTGATTTTTTTTTTTAAAGTGCAGTGATGTTCTGATTTTAGATTGTCTTTTATATAGTAATAACAGAATAGACTGTTGTAATCAACAACTGGTATAACAAGATATAACTGGCTGATAGTACATGAATCTTGAGACTTCCAGGATGAATGAATTTATATCTCTTAGACTTCTGTTATTGCAACTCTCCAAATCTGAATTTTTAAAATATTAATCTAAACCCAGAGAAAATATTGCATATTTTGTGTTTTAGTATTGTACAAATTGTGGTAGAAGGGTGTGATTTTGACTGATTTAGAACACTTGCACAGGATCACACAGCATGATTTGGTAACCCTTAAAGGGTTAGGGTGCATGGGGTAGTTATTTCCTCTAACCAAAAGGAATTTTTGGTCAGACTTTCATGTATAACCAGAAATGTAACTTTTCCCCTAAGAAAGCCTTAAGAAACAGGTAGACATAGGATAACATCCAGCTGCATTCAGTTGATTATTAATGTTTTGGAAAAATTAAGCTATGTTGGGGTGSGAGGGGAGTAGTATCAATTTTCTTATAAGTATGGGAAACAAAGGCCCTGTCATGCTAACAGCAATTATCCCATTTTTCTTAGTTAGCTTTTGAAGATGCTTTAGAAATAATTTGTTAGCCCCATGTTAATGGTTGAAGAATACTACTCTCTTATTTTGTTGACTGATGCCCCTTAGCTAAAATTCTATTTTAAAATCAGGACAGAGAACGACTTTAGCAAAGGTTTGTGTCTGTAACAGAATACTTATAGTGGGATACTTATGTAAAAGTCTTTCTAGAAAGGTTGGTGGAAAAGCCTTTCTCCTGCTAGGGAACGTGTTATGGTAAAGATGTCTTTAAACAACAGTCTGTTTATTCATATATATTTTTAGGGTGGCAGCTTAGGGTAAATTTGTTTATGCTTGTGGTCAGACGAAAGGAGAAACAAAGAAAGATGAAAGCTCAATTTATTGTGTTTACTTCTTGAAGATCCTCAATTGTTGGGCAAAAAAGATGCTAATTGAGGGTGCGTTGCCCAGAACTTGCTGGGAAGCAGAAGCTAGTCCACTGATGGGCTAGCTCTTCTGTCTTCCCCTAATAGATGTTGCAGAACGTGAACATCTTCATGGGATGATGTTCTTAACCCTTCACCTCACTTGAAGGTTATTAAAAAGTATCCTGAAAGTTAACTTTCTTCTTCACCCCTGACTGACCAGGTGCTGACAAAATACAGTTGAAATTTTACTTATGCTAAAAATCAAGTGCTCCATTGACTGCTAGATCAGTGCCTTGTCCACTTTGAAATATTTATTTGAATTATGGTCTGGTTTTTGGTTCTGTTGAAGATGGCAGGGAGGATGGAATTGGAAAGAAACTTAGACATTATCTCATCCTTCTGTGGTCTTAAACCAGGATCATCCACAGATAAATGATTTTGTGAAAATAATTCAACTTTCAGTGTTAAGGACTCTTAAGCAACCTCACTTGGATTCTTGCTATAGTGAAGTAGTAAGCATAGTTTTATGATGTTAGAGATATTCTAAGGAGCTAGATGACATTTACTTTGTTAAATTAAATTTTACAATAAGTAGGTGATAAAGTGTACTTCAAAAACCACTTTTTTGTATTTAGGAAAACTAATCCAAGTTTTATTGCAGTGTAAGCTCTAACAAAGAGGGTGAAAAGATTCACTAAGTGACTGAAACTCTGTTGATTTAGTATTATAAGTACAGCTAAAATTTATGTTTTGCTAAACTTTGTGGAAAAAAATTGATTAGTATTAGTATAAATTAAAAATTGACAGTGAACACAACACTAATCTGTGTTGTGTTCACTGCCATGGGAATAATGGGAGTTGCTAAAATGCTCTGGTGACTGAAGGTCATACTCTATCTAGCTCCATCTTCAGGGCTGTTGTGCTTGTCCCAGTTGCTCAGCTGAATTCTAAAATCTTTTCTTTTTTGAGTAGCTTCTTCAAGTCTCAGACTCCAACTCTTTTATAATGATGACTACAGGGGCAGCTATGCCATTTTGGCTTGGGCTAAATCTGCAGTTTTCTGACACTACATGTAATTGCCAAGGAAGGGTTACCTAGGCTCAGTATCCGCTGTTTATTTCCTTCCAGAAGATATCAGTGRCATCTAGTGAGTAAATGTTTTGGTGGTTTTTGTTTTGTTTGTGTGGCTGGGGTTTAGGTTTTGTTGTTTAAGCAAGGCATTGTAGTCCGTGGTTAGATGTTTAGATACTATTTCAGCAAAAGTTGATTTTTTAATTTTTTTTTTTWATTTTTTAAAGCTAAGTAGGTTCCCCGTTACGGTTCACTGAGTGGCCTCACAAATGCTTGTGCTGGCAGGAGCCAGGGGGCACTGCAGGGACGGCAATGGAAGGGCAGAGGCACCGGGGCAGGTGACTGCTTACTTTGGCTGTGCTGCCTGCCAAACTGGCTCTTCTGAAACTTTACCTTCAGTGAAAAAGATTATCTAACATGCTGGAAAAGGGAGGAAGGGGAAGGTGTTTCTCTTACATGTGATAGTGTAATGATTTGTAATGGTTTTTATTAGGCTTTGTGTTTTCTTAAAACATTGGGGATTTGAGTAGCATAATTTTGAAAAAATGTGTTCAGTCTGCTTTAGCAAGTATCCTTTAAAAGTGACCRAGGCTTCTGATAGTTTATTTTCATAAGAATTAAATCAAAGGACTACGAGCAGGGAAAAAGTGAGTTTTAAGCAAAGCAAGGATCATGACATGTTGGAGATAGGATGTAGGATCCTCAGAGTTAATGGATTTAGTTAGTGCATTAGATCCTGCAGAGGAACACTTGACTGTCTCTCTATAATTTTTATTTTACACTGCAAACCACTGGTTTCATATATATTCTATTAATGTCAAAACTTAAAGTATGTGGATCACAGTCATAAAATTAGAATATAATGAGTGGAACAAATGCACGTCTGCTGTGGAGTGACAGTGAATAGGCAGGCATGTACTATTGTCCAGATCCTTTTCTCTGCGTGAGAATCAAGGTCAACTGGAGGTCCACATTGGCTGGTACAACTTGGAGGATTTTTTATTAGGGGCAAAGGATTTTTGGGAGCCAGGTGTAATAGTAAAACTGACTTAAACTGGACTTAAGAAGTAGCAAATCAAAGCATTATAGCCGTTAGACTTTAGTAGTATATATTATGATGACTAAATTCCGGCACAAACATTAGACATCCTCTGTGTGAGTCTGATAGGCTAATATCTTTTGTGAGAAAAAGGGTGTGACATCTTGATGTTTGTTTTTTTTAGAGGGAGGRTTCTAGATATATGAAGCATTAATAGTCTGTGATAACTTACCATAACCTTTTGTGTAAGACAGCAAAATCTTTGTATTCTCCGTGGCACTGATTAGAAGATGGTGCAGTAAATGGTTAACTCGGTGTTTGTTAGGTCTCCAACTTTAGCATAATGAAGAGCTMTAGTAATGTTTTGTGAAGCTGATGAAGCCTCATACTGCATAAAGTATATAAACACTTAGTAATAATATAAATCTTACTTGCTGAACACACATCCATTTTAAAAAGACACCTTGGTTTTTGGAGGGGTTGTCAGCTTACGGAGAAGTAGTTAAACCTCTATTCAAAGCTTTAGCTTTGGATTTTTGATSCCTGAATGGGTTACGACAGAAGCCAGCTGAGGGTCAAATATTTGAGGGATGGGAAATATATGAAAGGAAATTATATTTTGAGCAAATAATCACTTTTATTTGGTTTTGAGTATGCAGTTTTAGATCATAATATTCCAGTGAGATCTTSATTCAAAACTGACAAAATTAACAGAAGACCATTTTTAGTGACATTCTGTCCGATTTCACCTGAATTGGTGAAGGTCTTGAGAAACCATAAGGAAGGTATTTAGCTCTCTGTTAGCCTTCTAATAGCTGATTTTTTTCACCTGTCAAAGTACTTGTTTATAGGCAGACAACAATCCAGAAACCTTTTTGCACAGTGTGTRGTTTTAACTTTGTATTTTTAAATGAACTGCTAGGGAGCCTTCTGGATCACTTAAATTAAAATATTTATGCAACCGTAAATATTAAGGGTGGCAGTGTGCTAGTTAAAAGCAGCTTCATTCTGTAGAGGAGGCTGTGAATTCTAGTTGACTGAAAATGAAATGAAAGGCAGGCTGATACCAATTAGCATCTGTGAGGATRGAGTAGTATAATATGGGAATACATACTATCATGTTCTTTCAAGTAATTAATGTAGTTTGTGTATACTGAGAATGTTATGAATGCTGTTTTTTTTTAAAAAATAAACAACAACATATTTTTTAGTTTGGGATACCACTGTAGAGTGGTTACCTTTCTCTCCCTTCTCCTGTAGTTTGCGTGTTTCAGTTCTATGTGGCTTTGTTTTGCAGTTTGTGCCATCATCTCCTATCCGTATTCCTAGCAGCCGACTTCATCAAATCAAACAGGTGAGCCCAGGTTCTAATTTTTTTTTTTATTTTATTTTTATAGGGGGTTGGATTTTTTGCAGTTAATGTGTAATGTCCTTCAAACGGCTGTAGATTTTACTTTGAAGCTGTAATAGAGTCTGCAGCAGTCTATCACTTCAAGGTGTTTTCAGAAGTAAAAGCTGTATCTTGTCTGCAGAGTTCCAAATTTCATGAAGTAGAATGCATCTTATAGTGAGAAGAAGATTTGAGCAGAAAGAAATCTTAAAATGGACATTTTAGAAAGGAAACCTTTAATGTAAACCCTTAGGGTAAAGTTTCACCAAGTTTTTGGCAGTAGTGCCAGCGTAACTATTCAGGGCCAATAACAAAGTGTTCCTTAACTTGCGTTGGCACAAGACTTTTGTGCAGCCAGAACATGAACTGGATAAGGAAGGACTCTGGCTAAAAAATAGTTTGGACTCTTCTGGCTGGGCTATTTTTCATCTGTATAATTTTCTTATCCAGATCACTGTACTTGTGCTGTCACAGCATGAGCGGAGGGGGAAGGGCACAAGAGCAAACACTTAGGAAGGGGGGGAGGTGTGTGGCAAATATCTGAGTAGGTTTAAATAGCACTGCTACCAGACAACAGACCGCAGTCTAAAGACTCAAGTTTTAAAATCAACAAGCTCAAASTCTTGTGGCTCCTCCATTTTACATGTTGACTTTTTGACAGTAGAATGTTTATAAAATTGACCTGAAGACGCTTGGTTGTTTTTTTTAATTATTTTTTTTTTTAGCTTGCTAGTTTTCAATGAATAGGCTTGATTTTTACAGGGTGAAAAGTTAAGAAAACAATTTAATGCTTTGGTCAGCATTTTCAGGGTATGATGTCTGACGTGATGGAAGGCACTTCTGCTTCCCACCTCAGATATTTAAGGTGCATGCATAGTAATGCTGAAGAAAATAACTGCTTGCTTTCATTATGTGAATAATTTACTGGCTTAAAGAGACTCAGAAGCACTCAGGTCAGTTGTAGAGCTGGTTTTATCAACATAAAAAAGCTTAGGATTAATATGTAAATGTCATGAGAGCAAGGGAATGAACTACTGTGGCTCTGCTATATTACATGAAGTAAAGTTTGATAATTCAGTTTTTTGGAAGATACTTCTGTATTCATACTTGTTCCATACATGGCATTTCCTAATTTGTGTTTGATCATTAAATTCACAAGTTGAAATTCCATGTCCTGTATACTTACTGGCACAGATGAGAACCTGTGTGATTTACGTCTGATCTCTTTCAAATCTTAGCAAATAATCACACAGTTGAACTATGTTAGTAAGACCCTTCCTACATAAAATGAAGATTGTGAAGGTGTTTGGTTGAACTTTTATTCTTGGACAAGACTGAATTAGGGAATTTACTCATTCACTCAACGGACTGGACAGTATTCAGTTAGTTTTAAGGAATGGTGTCTACCTAAAAGGAGATTGAGTCAAGTTTGCCCTTTAACTTGGTGTTACTGTTTAGTTTAATTTTACATCTTTGATCCATTTTAATAATATTTTATGGATGTTTTAGAAAAAAAGCACTAAATCCCAAATTCATTGTGCACAGTGCACTGTATTGCAAATGAAATGCTGACAAGTGTCTAGTTAGTTACTAACCTATAGAACCAGGTAAGAATCCAGCCATGCTTTTGATGATTATCTGTACTAGATTCTACTTTGTGAAATAATATTATGCAAGGCTGCGTAAAGATACTCTAGCATGTGCAGGATTTTTGGTTCATATTATCATTGTTCAGTTTTGTAACTACCTCTTGGATAGTAATGAAAATAAAAAAGCTGCTTGAGAAACAACCAACTCTCATAAGCACTTCATATGTGATGGTCTCTCTTGCTACAWCTTTTTCCCATCCTTTCCTCCTCACTCCTTTTCATGTAGTGAGAGCTTAAGGTTATTGTTGCTTAACCGAGTTGTATTAAATTTTTCGCATACTGAAGTGAAATGAAAYGAGCTTTTCTGATTTGCTGTAGCAAAGCTTTTTTTGGTCTTAATTTTTCACCTGCTAATCTTTTAGGAAGAAGGAATGAATCTGATGAACAGAGAAACAGTACGTGAAAGGTAAGTGTTAAGGCAAACTAGAATACTTAACGCAGTCTTCTGTGGGCCCGGGACAATACATTTCTTTTCTTCTTTATAGAGAAGTGCAAGTAGCAATGCAGATGAGCCACTCATGGGAGGAGAGCTTGAGCCTGGTAATGCATTCATGCTTTAATTTGTGTTTCTATTGTCAGTATCAGGACACTAGAGAACCCTCTCATGTCAACATTTTCTGTTATAGTTTGACCTACAATTAAGGTGTTAGTRTATCACTGCTTTTGATCAGCAATTTTTCACACCAGCAAGGCGTAGAATTATCAGTTGTTCGAGGATACATGTGGGTTCCTTGGGCTGTTATGTCAAAAGAAAATTGCATGGATGTCTGCCTGTTCAAATTTTCTTCCATGTTCTGATACTCACCATGTAATGTTTAAGGCTTTGTTTTGTTTTGTTTTGGGTCTGTTTTTTGTTTTTTTTTTGTTAAGCTTAGCTCATAAATGGCTACCTAAAAATTATCAATATGGTGGAGGATAACTTTGGAATCTTACTCAATTCCACACCAATTAGTCCTTTCCTTGTTAAGGTACTTGCTTATAAGATTAATTATGTGTACTATTTACAGAGCGACAATGATTTTGAAAAATCRTCATCACCAAAGCAAGTAGACTTTATCCCAGTTTCTCCAGCTCCTTCACCTACCAGAGGTATAGGGAAGGTGAGCAAGATGTGGTAATTATGATTTTATCTTGATTAGTGCTAAATAAATTCAGCCAAATTAGTAGCAAAAGATTAAGCCACCTGCTCCTTTCTACCTCAGCTGCAAACAAGAAACTAGAGAGTAAACAAAAGAAACCCAAAACCCCAAACCAGAAAATACCAGCTAGCAGTTGCACATCTTGTGGCTGTGAATTTCTGTGGAGTGTTCGACTGTTAATCTGTGGTTAATGAACCTTATTCTTTATTTTTATTTACCTCCCTCTTGGAATAAGAGGAAGGGGCATACATTCTTATTTTATAAATCATAGTCTGTTTAACCAGACTGAAATAAATCCTTGTCAACTTGCATGTATTCTGCATGAAAATGCAATCCATCCATCTTTTTCTTAATTTCCGTTTCTCAGTAACAAAAAGTGATACAAAAAGTATCTCAGTATACCCAGCCATATTGACAGGCTGCTTAAATTGATAGCGGGTTGCTTATTTAGCTGTGATAAGGATCAGTTGTTACCATGAGAGTGTGATACAGTGTTTATACGTAAATAACATAATCTGTTTTACTCTCAGCAATGTTTCTCGCCATCTTTGCAAAGTTTGGTGAGTAGCAGTGGATTACCTCCAAGTCCTAGCCCCAGTCCAACAAGGCGATTTTCAAGGTCAGTACCAGATCATATCAGTAATAGAAAATTGGCATAGCTTGTTCACAGTAGGCTTTTGAAATACCATAATTTGTTATATACATAATTTATTTCTGATCACAAATACAACTTATATATTCATGTAAACTTTGGATTTTACGGTCCTCTAAAATATTTGTTAAAATCCTCATGTCATAACGTTGGGAAAGTGGGCTGCATTTTAGCATCTGTCTTCTCGGTGTAGTCTCTATATTGCTCTTAATCAGATCTTAAGTAATTGAGTTGAATTCTAAGGGGGAAAAAAAAGCCAAACAGAGTTAGGGTTTGTTACTGATTCTGRTTTTAGTTGCACTGGATGTTGTTTTGAGTGATGTGGGCATACAATTAGATTTTATTAGGTCCTAACAATTCAGCAAAGTACTGCCTGTCAGCTGAGATCTAGTCAGTGCCTAGATGTGAGCTTTTAGACTGCCCCAACTGTGAAATAATGTGATTAAACTTTTTTCTGTTAAGGTTTGTGCTTCCTTGTCTTTCTTGAGGGGAAAAAAAAAAAAGACTTAGTTTGGTTAAGCTGTTTTAATGCCTATTTTCTTAGAGCTTTCTGCTTGGTGGTTTGTTATCTGAATATCTTTTGATTCTTTACTGTTTTCAGGCTTCCTTTGTTAATGGTGATGTCAGTATAGCATATGCCTTCTTTTAGCAGGAGAAGCCAGAGTCCAATTAACTGCATTCGACCAAGTGTTCTTGGGTCTATAAAAAGGAAAGGTACAGTATGTGATTTTTGGCTAATATAAGAAGTCAACTTGTTAATTTTATAATAGTCCATATAGCTTTCTTCATAACTCTGTTCAACTGGCTGATATTTCAAAAGAGTGACTAGAAGTAGAGGATATTACAGATGACCAAATAAATAGAACTATTTGTAGGGATAAAACAGACAAATTGATAAATTAGTTTTTACTATTCTGTAAAACTAATAGTTGTTCTGTTCTAATGCCTCTCCATCACTGTAGTCATATAGATCTGATAAGAAACTAATGTAACCTGCTTAACAAAACAAGAACTACAACTATTGCTATATTTAACTTCACAAATAGAAAATTTTGAAAGTCCTGGCTAACTGAAGCGCACAGGTACTGTAGGTACAGTAAAAACCAGATCCAGAGATCTGGTAAACACCTTACTGCTTTCTTGGGAAATGTTTCTCTATCTTCCTACATTTTTCTTCAAGTTTAACTTCTGGTTATTTTATTGCATCTGTTATTTAAATATATCTTCATGTTTCACCTTTGTAACAGGACACTTCTGGCTCTGAGACAGCTTTTAAAATACTTCTGAGTTCTGTTGTAGCCTACTTAAGCATGTATCTATCCTCTCTTCTTCCAGTGTATTTGGAAATCAAAGTCAATATATAAGTTTAGTGATAATCCTGGACCTTGTTTGTATTGATTGCAAGAGGAAAAGAGGCTTTCCTTATTCTCAGCTTCTCTACTTTGACAGAGCTAGTTAGTGAGCTGATAGCTGAATAAACTGGAACAAAAAAATTATTCTCTGCTACTGAAGAATAAATATCTGATACCTAAACTTCAGTTCATAACTCACTAAACTTTCCTGAAGCTTGGCCTAGAATGTTTCCAAGAAATAAACAGTCTTTAAAATTTCAGCATTGAACTTCTGYGTTTTACATGTAACACTCAATAGATTGTAATAAGTTTGAACCGCTATTCCGTTTGCTCTGTAGAAGTACATGGAAAGTAGATTTTAATTTAAATGAGTAATAATTTTTTATTGCTCTTTATCTCTTACCAAAGGTGTAACAGAGATAGAAGATCATCCAAAAAGATTATTCCAGGGATCCACCAACATGCTTATCCCTGAAGTTTCACATCAGGCGGACCTTGGGGGATGGTAAATGCTGTGCTATTTATTGTGTCCATTTCATCAGAAGCACTACAAGCCTTTTTTCATCTAGCAATGATCATGCTTGAAGTTGTTTTTTTTTTATTAATACAGACATCCCATAATTTTGAGGCACTTAAATTATCACAGTAAACAGGCAGTAATATTCACTACAGTTTTACAGTTTGTAGGAGTGACTGTTAACATGCTTCACGTATATGGGAGTTGAGCACGTTTAGGAAAAGGCACCTCATGGCTGGAAATTTTTGGAGTCTAGTTTCAAGTTGCAATCAAATATGAATGCTAATGCTTGTGGGCGGATAGGGGTTTTTCTTTTTTTTTTCCTTGCTCTTAGTCACGTAGGAAGATTTGTCTGTCTGACCCTCCCTGCTGGGAGGAGATAAAAAGTTCTACGTAAAAAATCATAATGACTTGGAATAGCAAGGGATTTTGATGTAGTGTTTTAGTCAAGAGGTTGATAATACATAGGGTGTGCCCGCACAACTATCAAGACAGGGTTATTCACAGTACATTTGTCTTTTTTGCCTCTCAGCTAATGTACATAGCTGTGCACAAGCTTTGAGCCCATTGCAGTAGCAATAATAAAATAGATGTTTTAAAGGTACTTTAAAAACRTAAGTTTTTTGCACACCCTATTCATAGTAGGCATAGTTGCTGCAGGTTCAGTTGCTGCWCCTTGGTTTAGGAGATGGTAATTTTTAAAAATACTTTGATGCTATCACTGACGATAGAACACCTATAGTTACAATTGTGTGTCCTGTGAAATACGTACTGAATGGTACAACTGCAGTAGGTGCAGTTTATCATCGGCTGTCCTGACAAAAGAGGCCTCTGGCTATCTGCTAGCCCAGGACCTTGTAGGAGATGGGGTAAAGCTTGCAGTGAATTGCTCAGCCCGATGCTTCTAATCTGTATGCCATTTCTGGGCGAGCTGAAGGAGGAAATTGCCAGAATATTATTTGTCTGGAAGTGACTGCAAGGTGTGTAGTTGCAGGTTTATTTCAAATCGTAGGGCTTACTGTCCCTTCAAAGATGTACATTTGTTTTTAAAATGGCTTTATAATGAATGGAAGCTAGTATTTAAAACTTATCAGAAAGAGTACCTCATTTCTCATATCTTGATGTTACTCTGTTTTCAGTCTGTCGTCACATGCTCTTGATGATACCAGAAGCAGTGCAGGCTCTTCCTGTGACTCACCAGCTGAAGTCGGGACCAACACAGACTCTCCAGTCTCACTTTCTGACTCCAGATCTCCTTTTTTGCCAGTAGATCTTACGGCTAAGTTACCTATTAATTGAGAAGCAGAAGTCTGCTAATGGACAGCAAGAAACAGGCTGGATATCAATAAGACTCTGTTGTGTGTAACTGATTCTGTTCCTCATAGGAACTTCCAGAAATGTCATTATTTCTAGAAAACTTCCAGAATAGTTCCTTGAGGAGGAATTCACGTTTCTAGTGATTTGTATGACATTTACTAAAATACAGTAAGCATTTGAATTGCAGACATATTTGATGCTAACATCAGTAAGCAAGCTGTTGATTTACAATGGGTTTCGTCTTGTTGGCATAAGTTACAAATACTGTATGTACATTCTGCTTGTGGAAGACTTGGCTTGCCAACAGGCAGTGTCCTCGCTAATATGAAGTTATGTAGTAAGAGATAACTTTCACATTTGTCCTCAGTCTGAAACCAATGAAGCAGCTTACTAATTTGTTTTTATTCCCCGAGTGCTAGATATTTATATTTTTTGTTCTTCATATGAAAGGGGGAATATTAGGGGGSGAATTGATTCTTGTGTTCTATTATGATTGGCTGTTAACTAATTCTGTGTTCTAATAGATTGCAAAAGGACAAGTTGGTGAATTGTCAACTTAAATTTACATGTTGGATTTTATTCATGATCATGACTGCTGTTTTGACTAAATCCAAATTAGGYGTGGAACATTCTTCTGGGTTTTTGTATTATTTTCTTTTTCTTCCCCATTTAGATGATGTATTAAAGTGGTAGATGCTCTGTTAAAGGTCTTTGAATAGGGAAAAATAGTAAAAATGTTTGGAACAAAACATTAAATCCTGAGCTTTTAGTATTTAGTACTTCAGAAGTGCATTATTTTAACAGGCAGTATTTGTCCTCATATATGAATTTTGTTGGACAAATACGTTGAGGAATCTTGAATGCCCTTTTACAGGCTGAGRTGATCAAACATATTTAATCTGTGTTTAATCTCCCGATGTCACTTCCTCAAACAATGGCATCAAGTTATTTYTGCTGTTGAAAACTTCAGCTGCTGATTGAAGCCTAGAATTTGGTAATCTGAGATGTTTCAGGATTCTTGTTCTCTATTTGAAAAGTCAGCAGGTTGAGGCATCCTGATCTCAACTCTGAAATTCCCCAAACAGGAGGAAAAATCCGCAAACCCCACCATAGACTGCTGTTTCAGATTTTCCGAGGGCAACCTCATTCTGGTCGTTGACTCCTGCTATGCAATTGAACTTCCCCAGCTGGGTCCATGTGAACATGTGTGTGCGTCTGTACTATGTGGTTTCAAGCCTTCTCTCCAGAGAGGTTAATAATGAAACAAAATGTTTTCTTCTTAAACACTAAATCTTTGTAATGTGTAATAAAGTGAGAAAAGTATGGAAACTTCCTCAAGTAGGAGGAAAGCCCACTCTGAACTCTGCTGTGAAAGAGTCACATGAATGAAGCTTTGATTGACAGCAGCCATCAAATTTAGAAGTGGATGACTTGGAGTGCAAAGACCTGGTGACCTGAGGACCAATGACCACTTTCCGTATGTCCTTATTGGAGAAAGAAAATAGAATGTATTTAGTAGTTTTACTTGATTCAAGTAAGATATGACATGGTTTACTTCCGATTTCATTCCTCTTAAATTATTGTAATAGTCAACTCCCTGATTGCAGTTCCTTTTTAAATTCAGACTGCCCTTCATCCCTGCGGCAGATGGACAAGCTTGTGTTTAATGTCTGTTTGCTCTCTAATATGGCATAATTTTGTTTCGCAGTTTCAGGTATGTGCCAAAGAGTTGCTGTGCGTTCACTCTTTTGCGGTGAGGGCAAGACTTTTTTTCTTTTTAAATCTTGCTTATTTCTTAAGAATGAACCTCCTGGTGTCTCTTCCAGTCTTTTTTAAAAGATGCATCAGTAGAGGGGTTTAATAGTTGCGTGTAGGTCAACTTGTCTCTTTTCTGTTGAATATTTATGCTATTTTTCAAATAAGTGGCAATAAATGAAAAATTAAATGTGTTTTGCTGTTTCTGCACTTTGTTAGAGAGGTAACCATATTCTCGTTTTCATCTGTGATTAAATGTTTTTCTTTTTAAATCAGAATATCTATTGTAACCCACTTCCACCCAGTCTAGTTTACATTTAAGTTGGCCTTAAAATTTGCAGCAGACTTTTCTGTTTTCCTAGTGCAATGCTATCTTAAAGCTCTGTGGCAACTATAAGAAAAACAAAGAACAAAACTGAACATTTTTGAAAGACTTTAATAGCTAAATGTGTCCCTAGTTTATACCTAGTGGAAGTCGTGGTGAAATAGTTTGGCAGATAGAAGCTACAGCTGGCTGGTGGACAGCACTGAGGCTCTCCCCTCTTGGAAAGAAGAGGGGAGTCTGTGGTTTGCCTTAATMGGGCAATTAACGCTACTGGAGGAGGGAGGAGCAGTTGTATGTCTGCAGTTGTTCCTTTCCCTGCTTTTGCAAAACAGAAATTACTTTGAACTTGTGGAAGAAGGCATCTCAATTTCTTGTCCATCCATGTCATCAAGAAACTGCAGTTTTGCRCCCTGGAGTCAGGAGACGTGTATGGTTTTTTTTCCACTGAAATGAAAGATTAAATTTTGGAACCAAATTATCCTGCAAAATGTGTATCTGGATTCAGGGAATTAGGGTGTTATGCAATGCGCATAATCAACCCTATACTCACATAGTAACTCGTGCTGTTAGTATTACCTCTATTTTACTAACTCCCCATTTACTCATGAACACTGAATATTGCAGCTTTGCTTGATTAAGTGTCACGGTTACAGGACTATTGCATATGATGTTCCTTAACTGACCTGAGTTTATATTACAAGTATCTACACCTTTGTCTTCCTCCGAGAAGAAATGGGCAGCTTTCTGTCTCAGGCCATATTGGAAGATCATAGACATATATTAAAAGTATATAAAGAGTGTAATATATAATAGATAAGTATATATTATTAAACTATTTTTATTCTGCAACTCTTTCGGGGGCATACAGCTGTTTCTCTCTGGGATTCTGCCACTCCTTTTGAGTGGCACCCTTCCAAAKTCATGCTTGTGATTGGCACTTGATTGGTCTGGTTGAAAACTACCCTGTAGGATTTGTTGGCAGTGAAATTGGGTCTTGGGCCGGTGTGTCTTCCTTGGCAACTGGTAGGTGTTTTTCTTCCTTCCACCTTCTCCAGAATGACATGGTTGCTGAGGGAACATTGATAACCGTGCCAGTGCTCAGGGGGACTGTATTTCTGGAATGAGCGCTTCGGTGGTTACTGCATTTAGCAGAGGAATGGATACTTCACGCTAGAAGAGAGGTACAAATGCCAGGAAAAATGAGCCTGTGCATCAGCCAGATTAACTTGCTAGGGTCTTGGGTGTCTTGTCAGCAAGCCAATTGATCTGAATACTCAACAGCTGCCCACAGTCCTCCGGAGATTAGTGTAAGAACTTAATCCTAAATTCATTCTTTTCACCTTTCTTCAGGAAACTTGAGTGTAAATGATCGCCAACCCATACACACCAAACAGCTCTCCAAAGTCTTGTCTTGGCGAGACTGAGAGATTTTGATTTGTAAATGTGTATTGTGGCTCTAATATTAGCGCTGTGTGTGTGAGTCCAGCCCTGCTGTTGCGGGGTTATCGGCCAGTGCAGTGGCTGAAGGCAGGAGTGACCTCTGGAGCTCCATCAGCTAGCCTCCAGCTTGAGAATAGCTTGTGCATTTCTTAGCAGTAGTCGTTTCAGAAATGTTCACTTTGTGCTGTTGTGTTCTTGCATATGTTGGAATCGTAACTCAGTTACTTAAAATAGAGAGCTTCAGGAGTCGTAATTAAAATGTGTGAGCTCTTCATATCCTGTTTTAAGCAACCTTTCTCATCACCAACTGGCAGATGGAGTTTAAGTTGATCCCTCTTCTCCTGGAAGCACCAAGTTAAAATATTTGTAAATGTAATTGAATGTTTACAGCTACAGTACAATAATTAAAACCTTATTGATCCAAAGAGGAGCGCTTGGCTTGCAAGAGTCCTTTTCCATAACTGGATGCAAAAATTGTCACCTCACATTTTTTATTTGGCATCTGTTTCCTAAGGGTATGTTTTGGATGATTGTTCATTTGTTTTACCTGTAACAGCAGAGTCTTCCCATTTCTGTAGATTTGGTATGAGCATCCTTGTTTGATACACTTGAGACCAGTTGACAGCCAGCCTAGGTCTTGGGCAGGAGACGCCTTTCCTCTGTCACAGCGGACCCCCCAAGCAGGCAGCTCCCCTACATCTGAAACACTCGGACCCCATGCTGGAAGGGAGAGATTGCTTCCCCTGTTGGGGTTTTGTGGTAGAAGCATGAGAGAGGAGGGGRAAAAAAATAAACAGCTGAAGGAGAATAACCTTGTTTGACTTTCAGTAGCTGGCTCGGGAGCAGACATTTCAGAGAGGGGAGGAGTTGAGTGCATTTAAACCAAAACCAAACACGGCCCCTTCATGCTGGTTCCCTTGCGTCTCTCAAGGAACTGGTGAGACTTCCCCAATCCCATGAAGATTTCTCAGACAGATCTGGCATTTATCGAATTTAAAATTCTTCTGATAGTTTAGTTTCTCTTTACTTGCTTTGTAAGAGCCTTGGAAAATGCTCACTATTTAAGACTTCCTTCCATGATTAATAATGGCATGTAAAGGTTTGGAATTTTGCTGGATGTCAACTTAAGTAGGAAGAGCTGCTCGAGCGGGAGCAGTTTTTGCTGCAGGTGCTACTCTTTGGAAAAGTGGTTCTGGTGATTACTTTTTCCCCTTGTGTGGAGAAAAACCAGACCCAGGATGTGCATATCATGCATTGGTTTTTGTGGCACAGCAATAGTGTGCTGTGTTGTCTTTCAAGCCAGCTTAAATCGGGCTGCGTGGCACTGAAATAGCTGCAAGAAACTTCCTGCTAAAAATAAATCAAGATCCTTTCATTTTAAGTGCATTCGCTTCAGCAGTCAGTTTTGATTTTGGAGATTCCTGGCAGATTCCTGAGGGAAAGGYGCTAATGGGTTTGGTGATGTTGATGGAACGTGGGATTCCAGAGCCTTACTGCAGTTTTATTTGTCTCTTGATGGTGGTTTCTTGTTTGTCAAAGCATATGCTTGCCTAATGCCCTGATGTTTGTGCCTCAAGCCACCTAGAGTATCTGCAGTTTCCTATGAGAGAAGAATGCTCTCATGTTGTTATTGTAAATTGTATTTTGTTATTGTAAATTGTATTGTTAATTCATCTTTTTTTTTTTTTAAACTGTAAACATGGATTTAAGTTCCATTACAGACTCTTGGTTCTTTTATTCTCTATCTTTGATATGCATTTATGCATCTTTGTTCCCTCTTGGTATCTCTTGTTCTGCTAGGATCAGGATGGCTGCAGTTACCCGCGTCTGAGTTTATATTCCACAACAGAGGTATTACAGGGAGCCTGTTACTCAGGAGGGCCTTCCTAGCCTTTTCCTCACGGTGAGGAGATCGTCCACTGCTTTGATTGTGCTGCTGTAATCATGGTTATGCTCTTGCTTAAATTATTCCTTTGCAGGGTCTCTGCTGTTTCAAAGACCAGCGCRTGCGTTACTTTGCCTGCACGTAATTCCACATTATATCGTCAGAGTGGTTATAGAGCTTTGCAAATTTTCACGAGCTGATCTGCATTAGCCATAGTTCATTATCTAAAGTAAACAGCTAGTTAGCTTACAGCAGAGAGGTTCTGCAAGGTTGTGTTCTATAGAATACAAAAACAGACCAAAAAGTGAGTGTATCCCCTTACTTGCCTTTAGTTGTTATGCTGTGAGTGTCTCCTGCCTGCGTTTGTACCTCCAGTGTTTATTTTTTGAGGATACACAGGTTCTCTAGACTCATTTATATGCTTGTTATCTTTAAATGGCCCTTGCTAGACTGTGTASCAATGGTTTCCCAATCTTCACTAGCTTATGTGGACCAGCAATAAGCAAGTGATACGCTGCTGGCGACAGCATACTTCACTCTCCTTCAACAGTTACAGTCTTAATTTCATTTCCTCGGGCAGCAAGCTGTGCGTACAAGGAAGATGGACTCTGTCGCCAGCACCATTAACTTTGGATGTCTGTCCTCAGGCTCTAATGAGAGACGGTGCCTTCTCTAGCACTGCCGTGGGGAGGCGAGTGCCCTGTTTCACGGCGACATAGGAGAGAACCTGTTCTTCTACAGCCACTCAGGCCCGATCTCTGCAGGCAGCGAGGCAGGRGGATGAAACACCAGGGTTACACAGCCCTGCGTGCTCGGTATTGCAGCCTGCTCCCTTACTACTTCTGTTTTCAGCCAGGAGGGTCTCACACAGGGTCAGAGGGCAAAAGACCCAAAAACTCAAACTCCCTCCTGGCTGAGAGGATGATGTAAGGTTTTGGGTTTTTTCTTTTTTAAGACCTCCTATACAGATTGGCCCCTGAATTTTGAGGTCGCCCTGGATGACCAGAGGCCCTGTGAAACAGATCACTCGGCACCTGAGAGATTTCTTTCCTGTAAACAAAGTATTCCTGGATCTGGTTTACGGGCTCGGGCAAGTTCCCTTCTGTAGTCTTGCCCTCCCAGTGGGATGGATTGCCAATGCGTGTAAGTCGTAAGTACGAGATTCATACTCCTGACGAAAGAAAGGGGCGATGGAACTTGGCATTTAGAAGGAAAGCTGTTACAAGAAAAGCCAGGTATCTTAAATACACGTTGGCAAAGGAGGACTAAAACATGGTGATTTATTGCCAAACCTATTTGGCAGCCTCTTTCCAGTTTAGGCTTGTTGATTATCAGATACTTGCTACGTGTGAACATAAAACGAAGTAACATACGACTGACTTTGACAATTCTTAGCTAGTTGATTCCAGGAAGGATTTCTCTGCTTTGTTGTTGAAGGCACAGTTCTGTGCACGGGCTTCTCTCGGAGCTGCTGCAAATGCCACTGTTCAGCTGTTTAAGTAAGAGCAGTGACTGTTACGGTCTGACAGCACGCTTGGTTATCTTCCTGGGGCGTGTTTTGAGAAATGTCAGCAGTAGCTCAGCATTTCCCTCTGCAGGGACTGGAGCTGTTTCCAGGGGATCTCCGTGTGAGGCTGTTCGACCCACTCCCCAGTCTCGGGGGGCTCCCTCAGCTGCGATCCCTGGTAAATGAACTGATTATCTGAAAGCCCCGTCTGTCCCTGGAGCTCGGAAACAGTTATATTGGGTCTATTTTGTTTTAAGCGTTCTGTGATTCGCTCCTTTGGAGAAAATAGGGATGTCTGAGCATTTTCTGATCCAGAGGAGTGCGAACACCTAGAGGGGATCATGTACCAAGCCTATAGCTACTAGGAGTGACGCTGATGAAAGTGATCTCAGGAACGCTCTCGCTTCCTGCCTGCCAGCGTTGCTTGTTTGAGATATCGGTGCCATAGCGAGCGCTGGGTAAACAAGATGATTGTTTCTGCTGGATGATCTTAAAGCCCTCCTAACTGTCTGCTGAAAATACTTTCCCATTTCAAGGAAATGACTGTTTTGTTTGTGTTAAGAGTCAGGAATGGGAAATGACGTGAACACTTAACTGTTTTCCCTGGTGTTTTTAAGAGGAGGCATATTCACTGTCTCAGGTCTTATTTCCAAAGGCA
The DNA here is from genome assembly GCA_030449065.1 of Oceanodroma leucorhoa. Taxonomy (NCBI): domain Eukaryota; kingdom Metazoa; phylum Chordata; class Aves; order Procellariiformes; genus Oceanodroma; species Oceanodroma leucorhoa. The sequence goes on along the minus strand of JASVER010000011.1, from coordinate 8,816,526 downwards.
TTCAGTGCTTTCCATAACCCTATTAAGTAAGTACTAGAGGCGTGTGCATGCATATATCTCTCTCTCTCAGAAAATATCTTATAAATCTTGCGTATCCACCTGGTAAAATTTTACTCCTCTCCCCGTGACCATGCTGTAACATGAGTTGATAYGTTCCCCCTCACAGTGCTGAACTGAAACTGTCCTCAGGTCTCGTTTTCCCAACGCTGGAATAAATCTGTGATTATGGTGTGCTGTAATCTCCCTGAAGTAGAAAGAAGTCAAAATTCACATGTCATGCTTATTTTGCCCAAGCACCAGTTTTATCTGCATCTGCTGAGTTAGTTACACTGTGCACTTAATCTTTTTTTATCTGTGTATTGCTCCTCRCCTGTCCTTGAAAAAGAAATGGTCCAATGTTACGTCTTTTTCGTTGCTGATAACTTTTTGTTACTGATTTCTTTGGTCAAGGTGTTTTTCTAAACCAATCGCTTCTCTTTAAATTCCTTGAAACCAAATGCTGGCAATCTGGGTCTCTGTTGTCCCRTAATCTCACTTCCCGAGTCTTGTGTGCGCACTGCCCCGCAGGACTCGGGCGTCAAGACTTGGTTACAGTGACTCGGTTCCTGGATGTGGGATTCTCCCTCTGCTGTGCTGCCGCAAGTGCCTGGCAGGACATGACCCTGGCCCACGACTGGAACTCCAGCATATGGGAGAAAAAAAGGTTTGGCTGGTTTTTTGTTGTTTTTTTTTTTTTTTAATCAGCTTGGGCCTGTAAGACATTGTCTTTGCRTTAAGTCCTGCTACTCTTGCCCACATACAAACGTAGGCGTTGTAATACATAACAGCCAGGCTAAGGTACCCCATGGCAGTTCTAGCTCCCTAACTGCTGTTCAATTCCCTCGCCCTTCCTCAAGAAAAGGCAGGTTAAACCACCTCATGACAATCARAATTAACAGTGTAGGTACTAAAGAATAACAGAGAAGGTACAAGAACGCAGCTCTACGGTGGCAGGAACACGCTGCGCCCAAACACGATCTCGGTGTTTGTAACCGGAGGCGAGCATGTGTCTGCAGCGCGGGCGCGGGAACACCGAGTCCTCAAACCAGTTAGTAACATCTATTTCTTTTTTTTTCTTTTTTTACAGATGTTAATGTTTGACTGTTTATCATCTGACACTGATAGATAACACAATCTCAGTTCTTCTGAGAATCAAACTAAAGTAACATTTTATTGCCCTATAGAGACTTAGTTGTATTATATACAAGAAAAAATGTACAGTGATTAACAACTTAAATTCAACCTTTCTCCCTTTTTTTTTTTTAAACACTAATTTCTGCATGGTTTCTTTTTACTGCCATGCAGAAACAGAAATGTAAGCCATAACATGCAGGGGGAAAGAAAGTTTAATTTCCAAAATGTTTTTTATATAGATCAGAGCATATTATATAGACCTCTTATAAAGATTTGTGTGTGGACCAAATGCAGTAAYAGCAGCCCTTCAGTAGAAGTACTTTTAAACTTAACATCTCAACAATGCAATGTCAAAGGAAGGGAAACAGTTGTTWTATGAAACAAGATAAATGTTCACCTAGAATATAAAACTGGAATTTGAGCAGGAGTTTCTGATACAAAAGAGATCCCCTCTCTTAGCTGTGAGGGGGAAGGGAAGGTGTAGAGGAACGCCTTTGTTGCTGTACTTAGTTTGGTCTCTAAAATAGAAAAACTGCAGAATTCTATATCAGTGTGCGGTGCGAGTTCAACTTCCGTTAATGCCACTTAGTTCCCATATTGCACGCATCCCTAAGGAATGAAAGGATCTGATTAGAGAACTTGTTTTTATTGTCTACAATTGTGATACAAAATGGCTGTTGCAGAAATTATTTCCCCAGGTAAGAAAATGAGCACTCAACGATGTATTTGTAATGAAGTAAGGAATTTGAGAATTACTTCTTCGCCTAAAATTCATAGTTTATTTCATAGTTTCACTGATGGAATTTTTCATTTTCTTCAATGATTAGTCATGACTCTCATCCTTCTGGTATGTATACAGAAGTGTTATGCACCAGCCTCAGCATGTACAACCACAAACCAAATGAGCGTTTTACATAAGACAGTTTGCTTTTATAGTGATCACGCACTGATGTGAACATAGACTAAAAATAACAAATGTTGCTTTAATAAGGATTTTTTACAGTAGGCGTAGATATAAAAGTTTTTCAAATTATTTTCACAGGTATCACTGAACATTTCATAGCTGTCTGTTACAGAAGCACCGAAAAGTGCTTTGAGTCTTTCATTTATTATACATAGTTAAAATATATTACACTTCTGAAGGTATCTTAAATCACTGAACAGTTTTGCTAGCATCTTAATGAGCCAAATGGGAGTAAAAGGCAGTCCACATTCATGATGTGAATATACAGTAAGGTGTTTGACATCCTGTTAACTCATTGCTCATGTTCTCAAAATAACCATGGTGATGAGACCTGAAAGACAAGAATTAAGAACTGAACACTTCAATTTCACTGAATAAAACATTTAAAATAAAGAAAAGACAGTTTACCCTGTCACGGGCCAGAAAATAAGGTAAGTGCATAAATACATGCAGAATGAATTTATATATACACTTCACTTAAATATTGGAAGTACAGCTCTGAATTTTGATGTAGTCAAAATCTGTGTAAAAACGACACTGAAGTGCAGTGTATCTTGCAACTGAACTTCAAAGCAGCTATAAATACTCCAAAGAATTATCGATCTCACTACTGGAAAATCATAATATTGAGATTTTGATTTAAGGAAGTGTAACACTAGCACACAAGCCACCAGTTTTCATGGGGGCTACTATGGGCAGCGTAATTCAAATGCTGAATCATCAGTAAAGCAGATTAGCTGAAGGCTCCAAGGCATTTTTGTTTCTGCTCTATGCAGAGTAACTGATCAGAGACTAGTTTTAGACGAAGATGTCAAGCTTCCTTGTCAGTCTGCATAGGGAGCTTTCTACAGACTCTTTGTTGTGACCTTTAAAGAGGGAGGGGAAAGAAAAGAACTGCTCTGATGGAGGTTAAAAACAATTAAAAACAGATGACAGTAGGAAATGTGGGGCTAATAAACCTACTCATGACACACTGAAAAGTTCACTTTAATTATGTGCAGATACCRGGAAATGTACAAATCTGCAAGTTCTTAGCTATGAGTTATACTGCACAAGGCAAAGAGACACATGGAAAAACATTAGGGCTCCTTGAATTCCAACCTTACGTAACATCAAAATAGTAATTTATCAGTTCTTAGGCAATCTTACTTTCCTGTGGGCTCAGAGGATGTTAATATAATAGCCTTTCGCTGCAGAGAGTCTAGCTCACCATGGATAAAGAAATTTCTGAGACTATTCTACTATCCTGCCACTACATACTGATCTACTTTATAAAAATTTTGAAGATAGAAGCATGACAGAACAGAGTTGTAATGCTGCCTTCCATTAAACAGGAATTATAGTTCAGCTATTTCTTAAGGTATGTGTTAGCTTAGACAACCAGTACTACCAGGACTGCTGCAGGCCTTAGCTTGGATTATCTAACTCACTGCAGAGTAATAACAGAGGCTTCTGGAAGGTGCTTCAGGACAGCCTATACCACTTGTATAGGGACTTCCAGGCAATAGAGAGTTTAACTCATTTCTGTAAACCAAATACTTCTCAAATGTCATACAGCCCAGCTGGTGTGGTATTAACCTCCCTTTTCAATTAAATGCTACACAATCTAGTTGTACTTCGTTGTGGAACAAAGTGGTTTCACCTTCTCAAGGGCAATCAACCCTCTAGATGAGCAAGAGCTGCATACAGAAGAATCTTTACATGAACACTAGAAATGCTGCTACCAAAGGAATCAAAGCCTGTAAGAACTTCATAGTGAATCTAGAAACAGATAAATTGTTGCAAATACATGAAGCCAAATGGTTTAATACTATAGCTGGCACCAGCAGACACTGGAGTAATTTTCAAAACTAGAGATAAAAATAAAGCAAGGGTTACTGCAAGGTCTTGATCTGAAAATACATCACCATCGGCTCAGGCAAAGATGTAGGCTTCTGGTTAGCAACAAGGGAGTTTTCAAACCATTTCAGCAGACTGACTTGCAGTCAACTGAGTGTGCGCATTGACCATCAAGAACTTGCATCTTTTCCCATCACTACCTCACCTCTAGCTATCAGTTTGAAGCTGCCTAGCTCGTTTCCTTTAAATCCTCATTTCTGCCAGGTAGTGGGACAGGAGAACTGAGTTTAGAGTGACTGTTCTTCAAATCTGAAATAGTTATAGAAAAATAGTCATAACAAATGAAATGTGCAACTTATCTATGCTTGCTAATTTAGGAGCAAGTTACAAATCAGGAAGAATTGTGGATAGTATTGCGTCTCTCAGGAAGAGTTTACAACTTATTTCTACACATTTCAACTGCTTATCAACAAGGTAGTGAATGGAGCCTTTCAGACCAGCTCATCTGGGTTGGAGAGAGAAATAAAATAACAGAAGAGATCTAGGTTCTGCAATAGAGTGACTCTATTTCAATGTAAGAGTAAGAAACAGCACATTCCATTCAGTTTTGTTGGCAGATGACTACAGTTGGCCAGTCACCAAATTAAGGTGAAATTAACATGTAGGGGCCTGTATATAATAAATATTGACTAAAATATGGTCTAAAATACTTAGAGTAACTAATTTATGCTGGTATCACTATGGCTGCAAGTTAAAATATAAGTGGAGATGCAAAACAAAATGTAATGTGGTGCTTTGTCTGCATCAAGTTTCCTGAAGCCACTGGCAAACACAGGAGAAATTTCCCGAATCACACAAGTTGCAAGAAAACATTTACAAGATCCAAAATACTTACCTAAAACGTAAGCAGCTACTAACTTTTGATTCACACTTAAGTGGAGGTAGAGAGGCACCAGGGATTCCATTTCCCCCAATGTAGGTAGCATTAGTGCTGCAATACACACTATTCCTAGGAAGACTGTTAGTAAACTAGGTCCCGATGAGGCAGTTCTGTTTTCTGAAAAACAAGATGGCACCAATTGTAAGGAATATCTACCCAATACAAGTGTTAAATATTCTGCAAAAACGTTTGCGGTACATCAGACCTGCAGTATCTTGAGATTTTCTTTTCCCTTTGGAGTTTGGAGGGGGTGGAAAACAACTCTTAACCCACCCTCCTAAACCTTCTGCATTTTGCAGGGGAGAAGGCTGCTCCCTGTTCTGGTGCTGGAACTTGTTTTCACATGACTTCCCAAACCCCTCCCTTCTGGAGAAACAGAGCCTGCCAGGCCCAGGAGCTATATATACACACTCATGACAGCTGGATGTTTCAGCAACACTTGAGGTTTCACCATGCGTCCTGACTCCATTCCTTGATACGTTCCTTCAGTGATTAGTAATCAATTAGGAAAGAGCACCTAAAGGAGCTGCACAGGCGGATAACTCTGCTTACACCTCCAGAACAAAACTTGGCTACAGCAAGAGCACAGGTTCTTGGGCCAGATGCATTCTCCTTTCTTTAGAGGATTCAAGGGCTGCACCTGCCAGAACCAGTTTATGTGCCACAAATTAGTAATATTTGAATCTTACTTTAAAAACTGTGACAGTGAACCATTCTGACAGTCCAATATCGGCAGAATAAGGAAATGCAAACTATAGATGAACTGTCCTTCATACTCTTTATTGCACTGCAGTTTAACAGCTGGAACCTACTGAAAGGCACACTGTATAAAGAGCTGTTAACATGTTAGTTGAATACCTCTAACCAAATTTCTTAAGACTCATTGGAAATTAGCCAATGTTTTTATCAAGTTTTTCTATCCTCAGTGACTAGCAATGTGTCCTATTTTAATTCCATAAATCTGTTATTTCTAGGTTGCAGGTTATATGCAAAGACTGTAGTTGCTCTTTTTACTGTGTTTGTGTAAGCAAGCAATGTAATGTAGTCCACAAAGTTTTTAAGCAGAGAAATACTGTTTGGATTAAGACCAGTATCAGATTGTTCAGGATGGTTCAAACCCTCTGTACCGGAACAACTATCATAGTAACATTTTGTTCTGTGAGCACAGAGATCTTGTAGGTTTGCTTTAACCATGTATCCTACTAACACAGATCCTGAGGTTTTTTTAGCAAAAGGTGTTTCACCAGCCAACAAACTATGTATAAATAGTGAAAGTGTTTGTTTTTAACAAGACGAACGCTCTCAAGCAGGTTCATCTATTTTCTAGAACTGATTTTTGTTCTTGTCTTGAAAAATAAAAGAGTGACAAGAATGTTACAGAATAAATCAGTAAAAGTAACAAGAAGGTAGACTGCCAAGTCAAGAATCAGTTTAGATTCGGTCTGGTAAAACTTGATACTTTTTATACCTCCCCTTACCGCTTCAATTTAACTGTTTGGTCCAGCTTTTGTTCAAGACTGTTGATTCACTTCCTCACGTATGAAACGTGCAAAGTGTTTTCAGCTAGCAACTGTGCTTTTCTGTGCTTGTGAGACAGACAAATGAGATGGCGCAGAACAAGGAGCACTTCAGAAGATGTTCTGGCAATGTTTCCTGCTCATCAGGAAATGGAGGATTAAGGGTTTGGAACAAACTCAGAAGGGGCATATGTTCTGAAAGAGCCCAAGGGAAAAAATAGCTACCATCCTTTTGCAGATAAATTCCCATCGGCTGTAACAGAACTTCTGCACCAGGGGCATAGAGGATGTACCCTCCAAGGTATGACATGCAAACCTGGGGCAGCAAAGGGTCTTGATTAACCAAGGCAGCATCAGCAGAACAGCCATAGTTTGGGTTCTTGGGCACTATCATTCCCCGCTGATAAAGACAGCAGTCTTACAGGTAAGTAAAAAGAATTATTTTAAAATTTATTTTAGTCTAGGCTTTCTAGTCACTTGAGCTATTCATAACTGATTCAGAAGACAGGAGGGGTAAAAGATTTCAGCTACCTGGTTGACACAAAGTCTGCTCAAAAAAGACACTTTCAGCCAGGTGTTCTTTTATTCGTTTTTCCTCCTCTTCCTTTTGTTGTTGTTGTTCCTTTGCAGATGGAAGTAGAGTAGCAATAATCTCCTTTTTCCCTAATGCTTTCCTCTGGCTCTGCTCAGACACTTGTAGACGGAATTTATCTATCACACCATAGTAAGAAGCCCGAACATCTCTGTGACGAATCACACTGCAGAGGAAAATAACATTTTCAAACAGAGAAACTAATAAAAAGCATGTCTCCTGTGGAATTATGCCCTACATTCCAATGTTTCCCCTCTTTCCCCATACACAGATAGCCTGCAATAGTACAGATCCCCATTCCCTCCTCCTTCACTCAATGTTCTTGAAGATTTGATCTTGCCTTCTCTCTCCTCTCCCTATGTTCGCCCTGGTTCTCAAATATATCTGCTCCAACCGGCAGGTCAAAAAGAACAGCTGATTATTTATCTCAAGCACACCTTTGCCTCAATCTGAGGCCTAGCTGCCAATTTGCATGAAGCACCAATTATCTGAAAGATGCCTCCTCCTTTATCAGAGTTGTTTGATGCTGGCCAATGATTTTAAAAGGTATGGGGGACTGCAGTGGACGGGGAAGGAAAGAAGAAAAGTAAGACTGCCAACACTTGGACAGATGATGGCAAAAGTCTAGCTTTTTGAGGAAACCAGGCTCAGAGCTTCACAATTTCTCAGAAGCAAAACTCATTCCCTCTACACTCAAGAGTCAGCTAGATATAAAGGGATTTTCAAAACCAGCCCACCATTAAGAGCATGTAGCAGTGCAGTAAAAATGACAACTATGTCTCTACATAAACATTTCTCCCCTGTCTTTCAGCGAGTAAATCTGGATATCCATAGTAGAGCTCTGGGCTGTCAGAGCTTTGCTCATCAGTCTAGCTACCTTGAGCACGTTTCGCAGCCTGCACTGAAATGCGCGATGCTGCAGATACTTCTCTAACTACCAAGAGCTAGGCTGGGTGTAGCTGCACAAGCTGCAATCACAACTCCGACTGCAGTGTAGACATATTCTCTGAATTACAGCTAGAGAGTCAGTTATTTTCTTGGTAAGCCTTCTCACTGTCCAGCAACCATTCTGTTGCTCTACTGTTTTGAATACATTAACCAAGATGGCTTCAACAGTAAGACAAGGTGATAGTTGCTGTATCCCTTCTAGTTTTATGGCATTTCATGGGAAAAATTGTATGTGGGACCTACAAAAGACACAGTTTTAAAATAACACTGATCAAAGGCAATACAGACCTCTGAGCCGTGCTCTGCTCAACTGCCTCCTCCCTGCATTTATGATTCATTATGAAAATACGTATCTAGCATTAAAAAGCTGTAACATTCAGGTTTTGAAGTGGTATCATACGCTCTTTGGGTTAATATGGATTTTAATTATTTTTCCAAAGCGGAGAACTTTTTTTTGTGAAAGGCTATTCTAAATTTCTAAGATAATAATAGCTAATCTGAAAAAATACCTACGTATAAGTGATTTGGCTTCAAGAAGGTTGCCATCTCCTGAGGGGAAAAAAAATGATTCTACCCTTAGCAATACAGGATAGTAGTCTTAAAATTGCTTCAAGAAACCTATCTTTGTGATAATATATACATAAAACTGCTGCAAGAAACAAATTCTTGTGTTTCAGTCTTCATTTAAAGGAACTGTACCACATCAAGATATCTACAATCATCAACACATAGCCAGTGCTTGCAACTGGTATCTAGTTTGAATAGACTATTCAACAAGGAAACAGAGACTAAGTCATCCCCCAGGCGAGAACGTAGTTTTACGTCATTTCAGAGGCAAAAGAGTGTGCTTATGACAGGCTTTCAGCTAGCTGAGTGTTGGCTGGGCAACTGCCTTCACTAAAACAAAAGGCTTCCCCCCCCCAATCCTAATTCATACAACTCTCAGCATATCAGAACAGCAGATTCAACTCTTATTTCTTCCTTTAACACTTCCTTTTAAATTTTTTTTTCTACTTAGTGTCATGGTACTAACTACCAACGTAAACAGAATCTTTACATAACACTGTGCTATGAGAACACGCATCTGCTGCCAAGCAGAGAGATGTTTTCTACAGACCCTTATAAACAGATACATTCTCCTGTTTCTTTTTAGAGACCATTGCATAATTGGAACCTCTGTAGAATAATATCTGTTTATCTGGCAAATGGCCATACTGGCATAGTACTGCTCATATCCTAGCAGTAAACACTGCCCTTAGACAGCAACCATTGGAATGGGATGGGGGTTTTGCTGTACAAAAAATTCCCTTGGAAACATGCATATGTCTTATTTTCCTTTATTTAATAAAAGACATTTGTTTAAGATGAACCAAATGTAATCAAGCTTGTGTAAATGCTAAAGACTGGAATAGCTCACTGATACACTGGTGTATTCTGACCTGTTTTGTTCCATTTTTAGGATTGTTGCCCCTGCCCACTGAAAATTTTAGTTCCATATTTTAAATTTCCTTTCTATTTGGTGAGTCCTTGGAATTTTCCAAATTACACCTAAGGAAAACAGTCTACAGGAAAGAGCCATTCCCAAGCACAGTATTATTTACCTGACAAAAGATGGATCATTCAATAGCAGCGTCTTTTGTATATGGCCATTTGTTAGCCAGAGATTCCAGAAGGTGTTTTACAGTTTGCAAATTTCTAGTCAGAAAGCTCAGTCTGCTCTTTTAGGTACTTCATACTTTCTTTAGCTGCATCTGTGCATCAGCACAGAAATAACGTGGCAAATAGAAGATGAAAAAAATTGGGCTATTTTAGCTTATATACCTACTCTACTTTGAATTATAGCAGCCTACAGACCCTATAGGTTATTGTGGTCACTTAACTGGCCTTTACCTTTCCTCTGTTACTGGGTTGGGACCTGACAGGAAAAACAAGTAAAGGGGAGACAGAGAGATCTGAGAACGACAGAGGYAGTCGGGGTGAAAGGTAGGCAAAAGTACCTTTATTAAACATGGCCCAGGAAAGTGTGCTCAGTAGAACTGCATACGTTTTCATTTTGCCCATCTGCAAACAAATATTTCTCACCAAGAAATCCCAACCCTGGGGGTCTTGCTTTCTTGTTAGAAACAACAAAAAAGTACTCAGAGGAGGCTCATGTTACTCTCACTACTGGTTTACAAACTATACTACAGGATGCATTTACTAGCATTTTATTTATGCCTAAAGACAAAATTAAAGAAGGAAATTATCTCCAATATTGTAATATCTCTGCCCTAGAGTGAAAGAATAGCAAAGACCAGATGGCCACAAGAATGTAAGAGATTAGGAAAATATTATATCTTTGTCCAACTTAGTTTATACTATGCATGCTGTCATTTACTACATCTTAAATAATAAAAGAAATTAAGGTAATTAAGAGTTATACATTAGGAAAAAAAAACCCAGCCAACTTTTACTTACATATCAACACAGCACTGAGGCTTCACTGCACCAGTAGCATCAACCACCGCATATTTATTTGGAGTTGTACAAAGAACTGCAACGAAAAGGACAGTAGTGGTAACAAATCATGAATTAGTACCTCACCAACTTCACCAACAGAGATATGTAAAGACACGAGTTTGGTTTTGTCACAAATATGATTTGTTACATGAATTATTAATTGGACTGTTCAAGATCACCAACTAATCCTTAAATAAAACTTAACCTAAGAAACCCACCTTTGAATTTTAAGGCAAACTCATAGGGGTTATATAGAGTCAACACCTGCTTGTGTGTTGACTGGTCATCTGCATAAAATATAAGTTCTGTAGGAAAAACAAAAACAGGAAGATTTCCTTCCACTAACTCTGGCTGTCTTTTTTGTTGCTGCATTGGCACTGAATCCTCCTTGCTGCTTCTTGTGTTCTTATGATTTTGTATCCTCAGAGACTTCAGTTTTTGAATCGTTTAAGAATTCCAAAGCATTTTGGCAATTCTAAAGGAAAAAAGGGGAAAAAAAAAAGAGAAAAGGCAAGAAGATTATTTCCATAAGTCTATACTAAACTGAGGCAGTCAACAAAGGTGTAAAAATATAGAACTTGATGCTTGGTTATGAATCTACCTTTACTTAAGTTCCTTTAAAACTACAGAAATAGAAAAAATATTCGCATCGGGTTTCTATCTATTTAACAAACTGATATAAAATAAATGGATAAGCACTTCTTCAGTGTATCATGGCAGCATTTTGGGGTCCCAGTCCATGACAAGGGCTGCTTATCCTGGGTCTTTGCAACACAAACCAAACAACAACAACAACAAAAAGATACCCCATCCTTGCCTCAGAACACTAACATTTGAGAAAAAACAGAGCAGAAATGAGGAAACACAAAGACGTAAGGCAGCAGTAGTCACCATTTAGGCAGGAATCTCTCTGCAGTGGTGAGCTTCCCGGATGAGGTATAATAACTTAGGCATCTGCTCACATAGGCACTGAGGTATGTCAAATCCCAGAGATTCAGAACAAAAGAATGGGGAACATCTTCAAGCCTTGTTTAAACTAAACTCTTGTGACAATTGCATGGTAGTTACAGGCAACAAATTGAAAAATAACTGGGATGAATAATACCAAAGAGATTTGGGATTTACTATTTGACTAAAAAATAAGACAGGTTTTCTACCACCACTGTCTCTAACCAAAGTATAACCATCATAATCCTCCCCCTGCCACCCTCAGAGTTTTGTTTTAYTTTGAGTGACATTCCAGAACTAAAACCAGAACCCATGACCCAACCAAGCAACAATCCCAAACATATTTCATAAAATAAAATTAAGGCCAGACTCCTCAGAACACATACCATTGACTTTACACACTACAGACAGAACAAAGTGAAACAGCTACATATATTTTTCCCCCAAGAACATCATATTTTACTGTAGCTCCTATAGGTTAATTATCAAACTGAAGGTGTCCTTTGAGGCTTAACTTTATTCTATAGTAGAAAATATTAAAAGAACAAAAAGTTCCTACTGACTCATTAACTGTAATTTCCACTTCCAATGAAGCTTTATAAAACAATGTCCATTTCAGCTGTTCTCCAGTCCAATAAACTGATCTGGTTGCACCTTAAGAAATTTAGTTTCTGAACTTTCTAGCAGTGAATAGCCTTAGCATTATGACCAATCAAAACCAAATGCTTATTTTTGCATTCTAAACATCATGATGTTCACACTTCCAAGCACCAGATACATGTTTCRTACTTGAAACATGACACAAGTGTAGGTGTTTACTAGAGTATATCTGTCATATCTTCAGATTTACAGGTTGTGATTCTTATTCACAAATTAAGCTTTTAAATTTATTTTTTAAAATAGGAAATCATCCCTGTAAAATTTAAATTCACAGCTCTTACTGGAATGCCTTTCACCAAGATCCAGTTTCTTTCCACAGCACAGGTTTGTTTCCACTTCACTGAAATGCTACTAATAATATTCTGAAAACAAATCCCCAATGATAGTGTTCCAAGTTGATGTTCTGCTACCTTATTAAGAAAAGTCTAGAAAAAGAAATAGCTCTGTAAGTGGCAATTTGGGTTCCAAGCGCTTCTTAGAATTTTGGTGAATCCCTTTTGTTTCAGAAGAATTAACAAACTCTGGAATCACTTTGTGCAGCAAGTGTAAGCATTRTTTCTTGAACAACTTTATGTACTCACTTTGTCTCACTCATGTACTCACTTTATGTCTCACTTTTTAAAGTGAGATTCATTGTTCCATATATTAAGACTATATGACTGCCAGCTCGTAGGAATACAAAATAACTTCTTTTGAAATGTCTCATAGGCAGAAGATTAAGAATTTTTTAAATTTTATTWTATTTTTTACAAAAGTTAGYTCAAGGCAGTATGCAGTAAGCATAYGTGAGAATCTCTGGTTCTCATACATATACTGCATACATTAGGTATAACAGAAATCTAGGCAATCTTTAAAATTAATAAAAAGGGKTTTTTTTCCTAATAAATGTTTTAAACTATCGTACAACCAATAGAAAACTACTGCTAGATATTTTTAAGTGAATTTATTTAATAAAATTTTTAAAATATTATTTATAATAATTATTTTGATGCTTTAGTTTTTTATTTAAACACTGCACAAGTTTCATTCCGATTCCTGGTGTCATACCGCAACTCCAGTTTCTTCAGCTCGGCCAGCGGCAAGTGTTTAGTTGTCCAAAAAACCCAGAAATCACAACGTCAGTTGAGGTATGGATCACTAAGCCTATTAACAGGCTCATTTTTCTTATGCATCTGTTGAAAACACAGTGCGCAAACCTCCCAGGATTCCACAACTTGCAGGCGAAAAGCCACCAACCTTAAAAAAGTATACCGCGTTATTGCTTCCTTTTCTTATTTAACTTGGCTGGATAAGAAGTGATGGCTCAAACTGGCAAAAGTRAAGCTGGCAAACCCAGGCCTACACTAGACACGTTTGCTGACACAGCAGTGTCATTCAGGATATAAATTTCTGGGTTTCTAAGCAAGCAACCAGCATCCTTTCTGAGACAATCATCTTGGCTTAGAAGTCACCTTGCTGGGATATCTCACCAAGAATATCAGTAAAAGCACTTTTCCCAAAGACCACATTATAAACTACACACACACTGGGGAGATTTGATGGTTTAGCATTAATAACAGCATACCTTTCATACAGCACTCATCAACAAGAACCTGTAAAGACTTTTASAGAGAAAGTCTGTATCATCAGAACTTCTCTGCACACTTAAACTCTAAAGCAGCACACCTGTAAATGTTCAGAATAAGGCTACACATCTGGCTGCCTTCGCACCCCAGCCAGTTCATCTAAAAGAAAGTTGGCTGCCGCTCTTCCACACTGTGCACTGCGGCGCAGCACTCTCACCACGATCACTAAATTTTATCCAGTCAATAGTCACCATGGTTATTTGCAGAACATAAAGGTAAGCACAAACAAATCTGCACAAAACCGAGAGCTGTGGTCTCAAGTCTGTGACCTACACTGCGCGGATGGGCTTCTCCCAGCACGGCCGATGAAACCCCCCGCAGGTGCAGGAATCTGTCAAATGCAACGCTCGTTACAGGACATGGGCCAAAGTGTAACACCTGAACAATGCCAGCTTGCTTTCCAACGCTCTTGGAAGTCCAGACAAACAATTGTCACTGAAATTTTTTTTTAGCACAATACGGATCTTTCCCCCCCGAAGTTACTAAATATACACTGCTGGTGTCACAATAGCACAGATCTGCCAGCGYTTCCTTTGAAATCCCTTTCTTCATAAATTCAACTCGACAGAGAAAAACATGAAGTGAAATGTAACTTCTTCCTAGGGTCAGAAATAACACCGGTTGTGATTTGTTTTTACTTAACAAGTATCTGCTGAAAAAATAAATCAAGTGAGGAAGTTTTTTGTTCCCATTTTAACTTCCAACAGCCTCATCACCATGGCTTCCAAGTGCCTTTGTTGGTTGTTTTTTTTATAACAACTGCAAATAACTCTACAGAATGTCATCTGCTAAACACTTTATTCAGAAGATAACCTCTTTACAGTCATAGTCTCCACATTCTTCTTTTAAAAATTGCCTAATTACAGTGTAATTTATTTCTGTTATATCTCATGATCTACCTTCTAAATCTACACAATAAGCCTTTCTACACTACACACTCAATAAAACTGATGCTTTTTGAGCGCATATTTACAAAATAAGCCACAAAGTCKTCTTCAAAATTCCCTCCTACGTCAAGCAGTGAAATTACTTTAAGCTACATGCAAATACAACATAAGATCTGACTGAAGCAGATATATTAACATTTATTTTCTCCAAAAGTTTTTGAAGGCCTTARCATGCACTTACGTAAACCAATGTTTAAACTACCTGCAATTATTTGGGAGAGTCATCCAATGATGAGAGCACAGACCCAGCAGCCAGGATGGCTGGATTCCATTATTGCTAACTCTGTCACTGCCACTCCATGACCTTGAGCAAGCTGGTTAACCTCACCTCTATTTGCTAATCTATGAAGGCACATATTCTGCAAAGTATTTAAGTAGGCGGACAGTCACATTTAAACTGGCAGAACTACTCGGATACTTTGCAAAGCCTGGGCCAAAGCATGCTACTGTTCACCTCTTTACAGGGTGATGAGAAATGTAATTAGTAACTGTCTCCAGGATGCTGTAAAATGAAATAGTCTCAGAGCATTACCTATTAGCATGGATGACTACAACGTGCATAAATCATGCTGATACTGACAGCAAAATTTATTAGGACCACRTTATTTTTTTCCTTTATTTTTTCAAGTGCTGAAAAGGTGACAGTAACAAAAAAAACCTATTCAAATGCTAATAAGAGACATGCAAAAGCAGGGGAAAAAGAAATGACAGCTGTGAGTTGCTTCTGATTCATTCTACTATACGGCTCAGAAGAATCCTATGGAAGACTTTCAAGGGCACATCTGCTTTAGTCTCTATTTTCTCACTTTCAGGTTGTGTTTAACGCACTAAACTGGCTGGTTTTTAAACGGGTATTGTGCTCATTAGTGCTGCGTGGCCTTCTTCCCTGTCTCAGACCAGGTTCAAATACTCAGCTCAAACGCCACGATGCCACAGATCAACTGAGGAAAACAATCTTTCCTCAGAGAGCTACGGGAAGAAAGGCATTCCAATTTGACTCTCAAAGCGCACCCACTGAAGGCAGAGAAAAAGCAATAATTGCACACGCTTAATTGATCCTCTTTGTTCTCCAAGAAGGAGCAGCAGAGATAAAGGCTGAGGTATCTGCGCTCTAACGGCCTCTCCCCCCAGCCTGCGCCCTGCCCTGCCCGCTACGATAAGGCAGCCTGCACCTTCGCACCGGCCCCGGCCCGCACCTCCTCCCCAGCGACAGCTCGGCGCGAGTTACAGCGAGCCCCGGCCCCCGCGGCCAGCCCGGCTCCGGCCGCCCCGCTCCCCGCCCAGCACCCCGCGGGTGCGAGGGGCCAGGCCGGCAGGCGGCGTCGCGCCGCCGGGGCCTCGTAGCGCGGCCGCCGCCCCGCTCCTCCTCAGGGCCCCGCTGAGGGAAAGGGCCGCAGGCGCCGCCAGCGCTCCCGCCTCAGCCGGCACGGCGAGGGCTGCCGGCGCCGGGGGAAAGCCCCGCGCTCCCCGCCGGAGCGGAGGGCAGGCCCGGCCTGTCAGGGCCCCTCGCTGCCCGGCCCGGTAACCGGGGGTGGGTGGGTGTGTGGGGGGGTGGGGGCTGTCTCGCTCCTCCCCCCCGCGCGCCGTCCCCGGGGTGTCGCGCGGCGCCCCCCGCCCCGAACTCACCCCCTCCGGGGCCGCTGGGTGCGGGCTCGCGCGGCGCCCCCTTTGTCCGCCCCCCCCCGCCTGCTCCCGTCACTGCAGGTAGCGTCGTCGCTATGGCTGCCGGGATCGCGGCGGACTCCCGCCCTCGGCCAGCCATCGCGAGACGTCACGGGGCCCGCCCCTCGCGCGCCACCAAGCCCCTCCCTCCCTCCACGCCGCCATGTCGGCTGGGGCTGGCGGTGAGGGGTCGGGCTGCCCGCGGCCTCGGGGCCCGGCCCTCGGCTCCCTGCGGGGAGGTGGCAGGGGCCCTTCCCCAGCTGGCTGGCAGCCCGGGGCCGGGCCGCTYCTCCGGGGAATCCTGGCGCCGTGGGGAGGGGGTGAGGAGCACCGGCGGCCCGCGCTCCCCGGGCGGCGAAAGGAGGGGAGGCCCAATGGCGGGAGGCGGTTTGCAACCGGCCCGGCTCTCCTCGCGTACGGGCAGTTGTTTTTTGAGAGTAATTTACCTCATCCAATGGTTTCTGAGGCCGAACCCCTTTCCGAAAGGGTTCCCGGCCCCTCTCATGGCTCCCGTTGCCGTTGACCTTGGGGCTGCTGTATTTCCCCGCAGGCGGGTTCCCAAACCTGGCTTCAGGTTCGCTAAAGGCGCGGCTCTGGAGCTCCAGCTCGGAGCGACCTTGCSCATTACTTACCAGTCCTCCGGCAGGAAGGATCAGCGTGTCTCACCTGCTCTGAATGCAGAATAAAACTGGTAACAAGTCGAACGTACATTCATGATCCTCTAATCATACAGTGGCACAGCTTAAATGGTGCGTGTTGTCTGTGTAAACTGTTTCTCTTGCTCTTACCTTTGTTCCATATGCCTGTTATTTACTTAATGTGTTTTCAGTAAATTAAACTATTCGTGGACTTTAATTCACTCTATGCAGTATCCACTATCCTTTCTTTGGTTTTTTTTTTCCTGACTTGAACTTTTAAGCCCTGTATAATAAATGCAGCAGCATAATCACCACCTAAGATCATTTGCAACTTTAAGGTTATTAATGCAGCAAAATATTTTTGTTGCAAGTCAGGTGAATAATTAAGATTTATATTAAGCCATCCAGTCAGCAGGATTGCAAAATCTTTTTGCCATTACTGGACTTTACCCACCAGTGAAATGAACACACTTCTATGGTGAAATAAACACAGCAGCCATTAGTATTTCACAATAACATAATGAAACAACCCAGRACGGGAAGTAACATATTTTGTCTATTTAAAATCATGGAAGACATTAAATAAAAAAAAATTTCTTCATTTTGTAACTTAGCCAAGATGTGTGTGTTAGCACTCACCTTTTCCAAATACTTCCTTCTGCAGGTCTCATAGTTCTAGTAGTTCATTTAACAGTTTCAGTCTTACAGCCACAGATTACATAACATTACAGTTAAGTTATTGTATATAGAAATTATAATCTTGTCTGAATTTCAGAAAATGTATGCAGTGAAAACTGGTAAAATATTTTTCTTGTTTCTTGACAAGTGTCAATCAGCTCATAGAGTTTAACATTTATGTGTAAAAATAAACTGGAATTCTTGTTTTTAAACAGACTATCAGACTTCAGCCTTCAGGATACATTCAGAAAATTATGTTTTTACTGAGTATTAATCAAATGTAGGGCGTTTCTGATTTTGGAAACCTGTCTCGGGAGAAGCAGCAGACATAAACATGCTTCAGAGATATTCAAATTAATGATAAACAGAATGATCAAATTAGGAAAAACATAATTTAGAATGGTTAGACTTAGAAGCACATTAATTAGCCAAGATCATATTTTCGAGTTCATCCAGCTCATTTACAAAGAAAGTTCAGAATCTCTAAAAGCAGGTTTTAGGTCTCCCTTTATAAGTTTCCCAGGAGTCAACTTTGGTTTTTCTATCACACATTTAATAACGTCTGCATCCACTGGCCAGCTGTTGAAAACCAGAAATCGTGCTGGTCTCCTTCCTCTTCCAGCCATCTATCGCTGCAGCTTGTTTCTAGGTTATTTTGTTATTTTAAAAGCCCTATGTTAACTCCAATTAAATGTGAAAACTACTGTATGTGTATGAGTAGGAGTCAGTGGTGTTCTGTCCCTGTTGCTAGTGCCTGTTGCTTCAGAGAGCACAAACCCCACATCACTGACACTTGTGCAATCATGTGCCCTTGAGAGAGATTATGCCCCATCCCAGACATTATTAAAGGTACATATGTGCCATCACTATTTAAGCAGCACTGACATAAGCAACAATATTACAGAGCTTTTTGGTGTGGAGCATGCACAAAGCCTGGCTTGGCACAGTCCTACCAGCAAGGCTCAGTACTTTAGGTGGATGAAGAAATTATTGAGAGGATGTATACGAGTGTGCCCGCATGCCACGTGCTGTGGGTAGACTGCTCATCTGCAACGTGGGAGATGGAGACTACTGCCGTGTGTGGCAGTAACTAGAATTATCTCAGATCTGTGGGAAGTTCTCTCCTTTATCATTAGGTTATTGTTTCTTTTGCTTTCTCCTTCTCAGGCTACTTTATTTTGCCCGAATAATTAATTACTTGCGGAATCAGAGGCAGACTGAGGTTGCAGTCCTTGTTATGATGCTGGCAGAGCAGGGAAAAGATGAGAGGAAAAAATGTGGATGAAGAAGTAGTCAGAAATACAGATGCAAAAGAGTAGAGATATAAGATGCAGTAGAGAATCCGCGACAAGTTTGTCAGGTCACTTTAAGTGTGATCTGAGGTGTAAACAAATTCTGTTCCTGTAGCTAATGTTTGGTCCTCTGATTTTTTACCTACCTTGGAAACCACTGCGAGTTACCTAAAAGTATTGGCTAGTCTTCTGTTACGTAAAATATTGCCTCCTTGCAGCACGAAACCTGAGACTGGAGTCTGCAGATACGGAATGCTCCTGAATGACTGTTGTGGTTTTGGTTGCTGTGGTGATTATCCATCTGTTTAAATACTTTATATGGGAGATTCTCAACTCRTTTATCATGGAGAAGATTTTCTTAAGTTGTGGGAAACACAGCATTATGTCTGATTCCTGTAATTTTCACACTTGATTAGCAAAAAATTCCACTTCATCTGCCGTGGCATAAGGGCATTGTGTAGCGTTTAGATACAGAGGGCATGGCACTCGGGTTCTGTGTTCACCGCTAGCCCAATACGCCTGTAACATTGGCACGTGGTGCAGCCGGAGAGGCTGACTGCAAACACTTTATGAGGGGGCCTCCTTTAATGAGTCGTCAGTCTGAAGCAGTTACACAAAATAAATTGCATTTTTACAAAGTATGATAGGAAAGGAACTAGTGTGCAGGCAGGAGAGAGCTAAACATTTTATATATATATGAGTTTTACCTGTAGCTCTTAATGCATTTAATTCTTAATAGTGAATATTCTTAGTGCGACACTTTGTTTTTCTTGACAGTTGCCTTCTCCATGGCACAACATGGCAGATCCTCTTTGCCTTTGAAGTAACTCAGGAAATGGAGTGACGTATCTGCATTTCCATTCACGCCCATGTTGTGTTGTTTTTGTCTTGTCTTTCTGTAGAAAAAGATTTGCGTTTTCTTTCTAATTAATACCAATTTAGAAAGAAGTCTTTATAAAAGATCTTTTTTTCATTTTAAAAGACTATCAAAAGAAACAAAATACTGCATTCAAACTACCACCTTAAAGCAGCATACATGTTCTGACTTATAATAGAAGCAAGAGTTGCTCAACCTAAACTGTCCAAGCTGTTCTTGTAACTTTAATTCACCAGTAAAAGGGGTTTTTTTTTACTTGCTTATGTGGCAGCTTTTCAAATTTCCACCCCCCAGTGGCAGCATGCTGTATTCCCATTTCGTGTCACTAGGGACTTAAACGTACTAGCATGTATTTTTTTGTGTCAGAGGTTAGACTGTTTGTTTTTATGACTAATAATGTGGACCTTGGGAGCCACATATCTAAGCACCGTTGAGGAAATATCTAGACCTCTGTTAAAGTGTAATCCCTTTCAGGGCATGCCTATGCAGGAGAGTGAAGACAGCTCCAAGCGCTCTCTGCCCATGCTCCACGCTGGCTGGAGGCAAGCCGGTTCCACCTTAGCAGTCCTTTAGCTCAGCTCTCTGCCCGTGCTAATGGGTCCCTCAGGTGTGCCTGTGGACACAGTGAGCGCAGCATGCCAGAGAGCCGTATTTGCTGCAGAACAGATAAAATAATTTTGGTAAAATATAGCCTAAAGCGTAGCTGTCTTTAAAATACTAAATGTAAACAAAGGCAGGGTTCATGCATGCTCTTTCTTGAGAACAAGGCCAGAGTAAGATCTAAGCGATCACTCGAGTCCCTCTCGGGTCTTGTACTGAGTGGATTTCGCCCACAGTATGCTTGTATTACACTTCAGATGGGTATCAGGGTTCCCTTCCTTGTACCTGGTGTCTTACCGTTCTTCATGTGGGAGCTCCTGACATACGCTTTGCTCCGTGAAGCTGTATGAAAGAAGCCATAATTGAGTCTTAGACACCATGGTATTTAGAATAATTTAGAAACTTAAGAGAGAGCAAACGTTTAGAATTTTACAGACAGTCATCATCTTTATGAAGTGTAGGATCTATTTCTGCGTTGTCTGTAGGACCCTGCTGAGAATCTCCATTGTCCTGCTCATTGGAAAGCTGCAAACCCAGCAGGAGCTCTGCTTCTTTCAAGGATGTGCACATACATCTCTTATAAATAAGCAGTTATGGTTGTTTCATTAGACCTCTAATAACATCTCTATTTCATTTTCCTTCCAAAGATGTTTACTTCAGTGTCGACACATATTTATAATGTCATCTCAAAAGTAAGAGGCTATCCTGTCAGATTTACAACTATTATAAAATATGATGCTATCTGCATACAAATGGACGGTAGGAGCCTTGCAGACATTTCCCCTATTATTACTGCCTAAGGAAGCAATAAAAACTTAACATTTACCATTGGGAAACACCTGCAGTGATTAAATTAAAACTAGATTATATGCTTATCAGTTAAATGTTACAAAAGCAAACTCTTTAGAGATTAACATAAAAATCATTGTTATCAAAATCTTATTAAAAGCTTCACCTAATACAATCCATTTTGCACCTCCGCTGCTCAAGCGTTCTACGTGTGCAACTTATTAAGTCTTTGTGCAGCTGTACAGAGGAGAGGCAGGGCGGCCTCACTGACAGCMTTGCTATCGTGTTAGCAAATGCCTACACTGATATCTAGATTTGTCTTTAAAAGCTGACCACAAGTACCATTTGTCCTTCTCTTTCTGACCCTGGCCCCCCTCTGAAGGGCTCTCCACGTTGCACGCTCGGTTTCTTGAGCGTGGCGCCAAGGCGTGCTCCAGGCTCCCTCACGGAGTTCTGCTGGGAATTACTCTGGAAACCACTCGTCCTTCCTGCTGAACTCGTTGCTTATTATGGTCAGCAGGACAAAGACAGGGAATTTAAAGGAGGCTAGAAGTGGAGAACAAGAAACTGTTGTTGCTGCTAAGGAGATGCTCTCGTGCTTAGTTCGTGCAGCCTTTGGTACATCGCGAACACACTGCGGAAACGAGATCTGGGAGGCGAGCAGGCCGGAGTTGGTCTCTGACCTGGAAATTCAAAAAGCTTCTGGATTTGGGCTTCGCTGCCACCAACAATTGAGAACTTTACAGTGCGGATAATCTACGTGCACTGACTTGAAGAGGACACCATCAGCATAGATCCTACCTGTGCTTGGTTTGCACACACAGGGGTGAGAGTCTATTTCTCCATCTGGTATTATGGTGGCCTCTTTGACTCAAGGTATTAGAAGCAACCTGGCTTGGGCATATTCTGAACTGTGTATGGGAGGGTACAACTCAGCAACAGCCACATCCTGAATTACTTACACAAAGGCCCAGGCCAGAAAAAACTTTGATTGTGGAGATCTTACTGCGTTTGGTGGATCTGGAGAGCGTGACACTAACAAGAGATTGAGGTCATTGATGAGATGACTGTAAAATAACTCAAGTCATGTAGTTTACCAAAGGCCAAATTCAGAGGGGGATTAGGGAGTATCAGGCCATGGTTTCACAAACATTTATCCTGAAGACAAATTTGATCTAGAGACCTCCTGGCCATTTATTCCAACCCCGTGCCATCTCCTCTGTTGTCTTGGCACAGACCGTAACATTTAGTTAAGTGAATCAGGGGCACGGGAGGAATCCAATTTAAAAAACCCCAACAACTTAGATTTACAAAAACGGACAAAATAGCGCATAGACCAATGGGCCAGGGGATGCAGAGCCAAAGCGTAGCCGAAGATTAGGGGTGTAGAAATAGCTGGAGCTTGCTTTGCAGGGAAGAAAAAATGTCCGTGCCACCATGGCCCAGCATTTTAAGTACTAAGAGTTTGCTGGCCCAGCTGATTTTCACTGAAATAGGTTAGGGAGTGTTCAAACGAGTATATCCAGATCAGAGGGGTGGTAACCTATTGCAGGGCAATGCTCACCAGCCTCTGGGCAGACTGGGGGAGGACTCTGCTGTCAACACAGCTGGATTTGGGAGGAGATACGTGTCCACAGACAGACTCCCGGCACTGTCGCAGCCTAAACCAGTCTTGCCGTGTGCCTCCCTCTCCTCACACAGCTGCAGCGCGCAGTTCGCCTCCCCATGTGCCTGCAGGGGCGAGTTAGACATTAGCATTTTTATAACAAGCTTTCCTTTGAGGGGAGGTAATGGACRTATCTGGTAACTTCAGCAGAAGCCATGGGCGCATCCAAATACAGGGTGTGAGCCTGCGTGCTGTCATTTTATTTGGACAAATTACAGTATTTAACTTGGAAAGGCCTGCTCATGTCTCTTGCTCGACGTTCGGGCTCTGAGCAGTGTGAATTACCGACATGGGGATTTAAGATTTCATTTTTCAAAAATGACGCACATTTTTGTATGTACATACCTATATCCAAGATGTAGAAACTACTTAACTGTAGTCTGAATTTTCCAGTCATTATGCTAAGTAATTCACTTCTACTGCCACTAGAGGTATAACTTTCACTTGAGCAAATACCAAAGGAAACATTTAGTTGGAAGCCTTGCCCATATTAATATTTCATTTTTCAAATAAAGTTTTTGATCTGGGTTTTTTTGGAGGCCTCAGCCTACTTTGCCTATTCCTGTTGGGCAGTCTTTCTTTTATTGAACTACAGCTGACTACTCATGAGATGAAATGCCACTTTGTGATTAAAGGGTACAGAATTGAGTGCTCATTTAAGCTGCATAAAAAGCTAAATTATAGTATCAGTCATTGTATCAATCATCTGTGACTGCCTCATGTGCAAGCTTGTACCAACACATTTGTAAGTCTCATTTCACATTGCTTGTTGTTCTGGTACAAATTTACATTTACTCTGAAATGCAAACATAACATTTATTTTAAATTAATTTCCTTCTTTTTCATGTGATGCCCAACTCTCACTCAGCTATAACCTCCCTTCTTAAACTCATGAAAACCTCAGTGGGGACAAGGATAGCAATGAAGCTCCCGTGCGGCTGCTGGGACCGGCAGGAGAATTGCTGCGTAACCCGGGGTTTAATTGCAGACCTCCGCAGTCTGAGTGCAGCGGAAGGGACGGCTCAGCTCAGTGGTGGTGGGTTTTTTGCAGGGGGGGCAGGCGGAGGTTGGCTAAATTACGCCTAGCTGCAAGCCGGCTGGAGCATAACCGCTGTCTGTTTGAAGTTTGTAGCCTTGCTTTCAACATTTTCTGCCGTGCTCAGGACAAGGCTCTGCCAGCTCAGCGCTGCCGGTGCAGAGGAGCCGGGGAGCGGCGGGTTGCTGTGGGAACTGCCCGCTGTGCCATCGCAACGCTGCGGCCGTCGCAAGCTCTCCCGCCGCAATCGGCGCGGCCCGCTTTGGCTTCCCGCTGCATTTCCACACGCTGCTTTTCACCTCCTCCTCGCCTCTGCCCGACGAGCGCGGCCCAGCAAGACGCCAGCGTGCCAGCCTCGGGAGCGAGCGTGGGGAAAGCGAGGTGACGCCAAATCTCAGAGCGAACCCCAAAGCAGCCCTCCCGCCGTGTTCTCCTTGCAGGGCTGCACCCACCTTGCTCCAAAGAGAAATGGAAAAAACCCAGGGAATTCCATGAGGAACGCCGGAGGAGAGATCTTTTTCACTGGTTCCGTGAAGTTTAGTTTGTTATTTGGAGAAGATAAAGGCAAGATGGATAGATTGAGATGTCTGTTTTAATTTAGAATCGATTGCRCTACAGTATGATATACACCGTATTTATAGGCACTATGCTACATGTCAGTAAAATTATTTTGAAGGGAAGATATTGAAACAAGACACCAGATGCTCTCGGAATTTTTGCTTTTCCCCTAAAATGAAATTCTGACAAAATTATTGATTTCCTGAAGCATTTAATTACAGTAAAGTGGGCTTTTGATGGGAAAGGTGTCTCCAGCATAAGTGAAGCACAGATCCTCATAAAACTTCTGGCCTAGTGCAGCCTTTGGGTTGCTCCTTTCCCCAGCACAATGCTACCAGCACAGCTGGGTACAGACAACACAGATATTGCACTTGCTGTGTTCTTGGTGGGTCTTATACTTTAGTTTTTTTCATGCTTTTTGTAGTAATATTGATAAATTCACTGGAGTCTTGTTACACTCACAAGAAATTTTTGACTAGGAGAAACAGTGTACATTTGGGATATTTTGGATTATATTAGGATAAAAGTCGATCAAGAATACCACTGAAATTGTMGCAATGTGAGATAAAAATCGGATCCACTGAGTTTATCGAAAACAGCAGCACTGCTATCTGACCTCACTTCTGCCCTATAAACAGTCATTAGCAAGACTGTGCCATTTATTTACAGCTTTCCCCTATTGCACACACGATCTTGGGCAGTAAATTCGATTGCAGGAGTATTTTGAGTGCAGTTCACGGGAACGGTTGTGTTTAGAACAATGTTACCAACATGTCGTCTCCCGAAAATCAAGAAAATGGGTGGCAACCTTTTATGCTTTGCTCACAATTTTGGTAACTCTTCCCAATGATACAGTTTAGTGTCAAGCTGACCTTTATGGCTTTCACAGCTAAGGCAACAGTTACATAAAAAGGATGAATGAGCAACAACAAAAGAGGAAGGCTGGGATCGTATAATCTGAAAACTGGAACTGCCCACATTTATACTTTATTATTTCAGTAAGGCAGGCAGAACTGAAAAGTGGTYAAAGATCATGACTGTAAGTAACGAAATAGAGGTTCTGCTCTAATTTCTGCCTTATATTGCCTGTATTGCCCTTTGTAAGTCATTTGAGACCAGACTACAAATGCCACCTAATTTAAATTATAAAGGCAGAAAGTGTAAATTAAAAAAAAAAAAAAAATCGAACTTGTAACCAGTAGTCAAAATTATGCCGACTGGTGAAGAAAAGGAGGCACACAGCAGTCACGGTGACTTTCAGTGACAAAAGTGCCTTTGGCTCCTACTGATTTGACTTTGATTTCTCCCTCAGTGCATGAGAATAAAACACACCATGTGAAGCATGTTGGATGTGAGTTAGTTTATATGACTTAACAGTTGGGATTAATATTTGTCACTAAACCAAAATATTGGCAAGTACACAAGTAATAGGGAAGCGTCACTGTTTCTCAATCTTGCTGCTTGTTTATGCTCCCCTCTTTAGTTTTTGCTGAGATACAAAAGCCTTGACTTTCACGCAAACTAGTAATTTTATTATTATTATTGCTGCAAGACATGTCCCTAACTATGGTTGGGCAGTAGGGTTTCGCTTTGTTGTGATCCTAAACCAGATCTGGGCTCTACCAGAGAGCTTCTTCCAATCTGGTGATCCTTGGATTTAACTGGACCTTCTTTCCTTGCTCTGCACAATTTTAGGGTGGACATCTGGGATGGCTTAAGCCACTGGATAAAGTTTGGGTCCCCTTGAGGGAGAAGCAAATAGTCCCCAGCCTTTGAGGCCACAAATTCATACTTTCTTCACTGAGTTCTCTGAAAATTGGCATATTTGTTCCCCCCTCGCAAAATTCAAAAGGAAGGGGAATCTGTTGGAGAAGCAGCAGGTTGGCCTTGATGCCACTCAAGCCCACTGAGGTTTTGTTCAGCTGCTGTATTTGAGGCCTCTCTATTTCTGATTTTAACCGTTCTTCAAATATCTTCAGAAGTAACTATGCAGAGTATCAACATTTGTAAATCTGTGGGGTTTGCTAAAGCAGTTTGCTTATAGTTTCATTGACCTTGGCAGCAATAAACAATAGTGTTTCCAGAGGGAGGACYGAGTTTCTCTGTATGTTTGTTGTGCTAGTTCTTGGTTCAGGATTTTTTCCACTATTGTCTGTTAAAATTTGTTTTATGGCCTGCGTGACACAGTGACTGATGCTGAAATCCTCCGATGTCTTTTGGAAATGCAACAGAAGCAATTTCCAGCCCATGTCGCAAGAAATTTGCATGTCCCTATGAATAAAAATGAAGATGAAAGCAGGGTGTGTGGGAAGACCTGGTTGTGACAGAATCGTTCCCGGCTGCTTTCTTGGTTGAAGAGCAATCACAAAATGAGCATTTTTACCAAGCTCGTTCAGATCCTCATAAGTGGATTCTGGCAGGAGGCAGGATGTGGCCACTGCCAGCTGCCTTGCTGAGCTATGTGTATGTTCTGTACCTCTGTGAAACTAATGATTAGGCTATGATGAGAAAATAAATCTCAATAGGAGAGAACTGTTAGCAAAACCCTGAAGTCCGTTGTGCGCAAAGTGCCATTTTTGTGCCATTTCTTAGACGGACTTGCTTTATTTTAATGGTGTTAGGGAAAAGCTCCATTTTGAGACAGAAGGCATGGTRTATACCTGGTCTATGAAATTAGATAGCACTCTTTTGCTTATCTACTGGGAAAAGGAGCAGCTGAGTGTAATGCTTGCACATAGGCAGCTCTGTGTAGTGTTTCAAGAAAAGCTTTGAAAAAGGSTAAGATTCTCATTTTGTACTTTGACAAAGAGTTGCACTGACTGCAAGAGTTTCCAAGTTAATGCTTGCAGCAAGTACAGCAGTTTTCCACGGTGTGGCTGCAGCACTGCCCTACCTTATTTTATTGCCCTCCCTGTTTGCCACATCACCAGCTCCCTGGTAGCCGGGGGTGCTGTGGATGTGCCGGTCCTGGATCCCAGAGGCGAAGGGTCCACAGGACAGCTTTCTGAGTCTCCGCAAGCGAGCTGCGGCTCCGCGAGATGGGAAGAGTCCAGCTTGATAACAAATATCCTTTGCTGCTCTTGTTTTGAAAATAGTGAGAGTAAGAAAAATATTATGGTTGTATCTGGTATGCAGCAAGGCTTTAAATTTGAGTTTACTTACCTTCTAAGCTCTCCACATATCCCTTATTTGACCAGAGGTTTAGCAAACGTGKCCATGGGAGGGTTGCAGGGGTAATTGGCTGGCAGCCTGGGGACTGTATTTAATTAGCAAGGAATGCACCGGCTGTAGCTTCATTCCCTGTAGGAGCCGCAACCCACATAGCTACAGGTGCTGTCCTGCTGTTTCCCCAGGCCCAGGGACTGCCCTTCTTCATGCAGGAGGGCTGCACATCGCAGCTTGTGCTGCTTATGGAAACAAATATGTTTGGATATGACTATCAGAACAAAAGTTTTCTATTTTCTGTTTATTGCTCTGGCAGTGATGCAGGCGGTATCCTTGGATTTAGGGTCCTGCTGCCCTCTTAGTCTTATTACAGATAAATCCCTGKTTGTCAAAACCTTGGTGGATTCACATTTTTTTTTTATGCCTCTGTTRGATTAACCATTTCAGGGCAGCTGGGCCTGAGTCTGACTAGCATCAGCTGCTGATCTTACTGAGTTCATCTGGAGTTTCAAGTGATTGATACCTCTGAGAATTAAGCTCAAAGTGCACCAGGCTAGACTGCCTAGGGCTAAAATACCCACAGTCAAAGCCCATTAACTGAAATGTCTGTGTTTCACTGAAATTCTCTTTGGAAGGCTGAGGCTAATTTTTCCTTTGTTGCCACCATCTGAAGTGTTGTGCCTTGATGCACTGAGATGTAATATACTGTTATGAATTATTTTTTYAAGTAGTCTGATGGCTAAATACCCTCTGGTACTAATTTCTAAATCAAAAAAGTTAACTTCTATTTTTACGGTCATTTTAGTTTTATCAGGTGACTATGGTTGCCTGGGACATGATTCAGGTAAGATCCTGYTATGTGTATCAAAGGGTAATTTATGGTTTCAGTTTATTAATTTATGCATTTTGTGTAATTGTGGCTCTTCCTAAAGAACAACAGGAACATCGTTAGAACTATGCTTCTCTCTCTGCTTGTTTTCCTTCTGATCTACATTTTTTTTTCAAGACTACTTTTCAAAGTGTTTTTCCCCTATTTTGCTTCCATGCATCCATTCTCCTGCAGTTTTCATTTCTCTCCCAYCTGTGTTCCTTAACGTGTGTGAGCACCAAGGAGAGCTGAGCATCCRGAGAGGGGCAAAGGGTCTGTGAGCTCTTAGTAGGAAACTCCAAAGCATTGGCACCGAGATACTAACCCTCAAAGGGCACAGTCCAGTATCAGTGACTCTCTTCCCAGGAGAACCACGTCAGCAGGGGTGTCGAACAACTTAGGACGCCCCTGCCTTAGTGCAAATAYACCACTTGCCTTGTATTTTTTGTTTAGTGTGCTCCAAAGCTGGGAATACAAGTGCTACGGAAACCTTGAGTCATCAGTGGCTCATCGCAGATTTCCACTGTGCTGGACCGTCATTAGGCTTTTGTGGTCTTCCCCCTTGCATTTTCAATCCCGTTTCCTTGTACGTATGAAAAGTCTGTGCCCAGCACTGATCACCCACCATATCCTTTTCCCTCCTCTCCTCTCTGCTGCTTTCTCCTCTCTTTTCTGTCTTGCTGCTGGATGGTAAAATGGGGGAGCAGGAGGTGTGTGTGTTGGGAGGAACTGGGAGATTGCAGATGGGAGATGGAAGGGGGCGGCAGGAGAAGATTGGGCTGCTGGGGGATGAGGGACAAGCTGCCCGTCCTTGGCTCGGGCAGTAGAATATGCGTTGTGCAAGGCTGGAGAAGTGTTGGGGTGACGAATGAGCATGTTGTGACATGGGAAATAGCTGGCACAAACTCCCAGTTCAGTTGGATTTTCCTTGCAAACACAATGGATTTAGCTGAATAGGGAATAATTGAAGTTTGAAAATGTTTCTGACTCTGTTCTGAAATTGTTTGGAAGAGAATTGGCATTATTATAGCTTTTTTTTTTTAAAAAAAAGGCTGTGCATCATCATAATTGGAAATTCTTGTCTTTTATAAATGTTGCATATAAAATCTTTTATTGCAGTTACTATTTTTTAAAACAAAACCGAGTGACTTCAGGGTGGAGTTTCTGGTTTTTCTTTTTGTTTGTTTGTTTTTCCTTGCTGTCTGAGGTAAATTGTTACTTTCACTTGGCTGTGGAGAGCAGTTGTTTGGTTGCCTTGTCTTTCTTTTTTTGTAGATAGTACCGAGTTATTATTGGGGACTGGGGAGCTTTTTGACCAAGAATGGAGGACAGCTGCATTTTCTACCCTTTGAATATGAGATACAGAGGCTACAATTAAATACCAAAACATAGGATTAAAATTTTCCTTGTTTTAACCTGAGATTTGCACTTCACTAGAAAGAGCTAATGCAATATTCTCTCTCTGCACAATTATAAGTGTGGTTGCTCTAGGGGAAATGGCGGGGAGGGTTGGATTGTGAAGCTCTGCCAGCAGCATCTCCTGCCCTCAGAGGAAGCCCKCTGGAAGATGGAGAAGAGCCGAGCAGGAGAAGGCAGAGAACCGCTCACTGCTGGTTACTGRTGTGGGACGCTCAGCCTCGCAGCTCAGCGCTGAACAACAGGAACTGCCACGCTGTTTCCAGGAACAGATGCTTAGCGATGGAGAAAAAGGCCACATACCGAATCATCTTGACCTAGTGTCTCCTCCCAGCTTTGGGAAAYCAGCTGGGTAAAGGTTTGAAAACCCATAAGTTTCACCTAAGTTACTGTGTTTATTTGCTGTTGATCACACTGTCCCCCATGAATTTGTTTAATGCCTTTTAAAATCCATTTTCAGTCTCCACAACCTCCTGAGGCACTGACTGCCACAATGCAATTATGGACGGTATGAAAGAGTACTTCCTTTTGGGTGTGTTTGTTTTAAACCTGCTGCTTAATGACTTTGTTGGATGCCCCCTCAGCTTTTGTACTGTAAGAGAAAGTGAACAATTATTCTGTATTTACCTTCTCCATTCAGCATTTTATAGACTGCTATCATTTCCCTCTGCAATCATCTTTTTTTTTTTTTTCCCCCCAACCTGAAGAGCTCTTGTCTATTTAATTTCTTCTTGTAGTGATRCTGTTCTGTATCTCAAAAAAGATAAATGTGGGCTTTTTATTACTCCTCTCCTTCTTTTACCTCTCAGACAAAAGTGCCAAGGAAATGCCATAGTTAAAGGATTCTTTGGTGCCTCTTTGTGCCAAAATAATTAGCTTTCAGCTCTTAGAAATTGCCAAAAGCTTCTGAAAGGATGTGAAAACTTTGCTCTTGTAACCCTCTCCAGTTCAAGGTTGCATTCATATCCAAAACTAGGTAACAGCATGCAGCAAGTAAACAGGAGAAGTGTCTGGATTTGAAGTTCTCCTTTGCTGCCAACAAACCTTCAAATTTAATACACAAAAATCGAGTAAGTGCAAGGAAGTGACAAAACCGGGACCTGAGAGATCAGGAAGTTCAGTAATTCAGTCTGTACTAAGCAAGGTCAGCAGCGCTAAACAGGAACAAAGATAGCAACTCCAGAGAGAGCAGAGTATTTTTTTTCCTACTTAGTCCAGAATAAGCAGAATATCTTCTATCGTGTGTAAACCTAAAGAGATAGCACATTTTTATTTTAAATTTCTATGTTCCTATCCGGCATAAATACCCCATTTGCAAATGCAGATGTCTTCAGATCCAGGCACAAGCATCTGCAGGGAACACCTTGCTGCCCTTTCAGTCTGGCAAAGTCGCACAGCTCTTCCACCTTGTGCCCCTTTTCCCCACCCCGTCACGTGTGAGCTGACTCTTCAAGACTCTGCACACCTATTTCTTGCTGGCTGCTGTGTCTCAGTTCTTTGAGTTTCCCATCTGGTCTGTGCTGCTGGCAAGGCTGCTGCTCTGCGCTGTCTGCTCCTGCCATCTCCTTTTYCATGCCACTACACAGAGAGC
This sequence comes from Oceanodroma leucorhoa, assembly GCA_030449065.1. Classification (NCBI taxonomy): domain Eukaryota; kingdom Metazoa; phylum Chordata; class Aves; order Procellariiformes; genus Oceanodroma; species Oceanodroma leucorhoa. Next base: position 8,785,038 of record JASVER010000011.1, on the reverse strand, counting down.
TGGTCTCACAAGATGAGGTTGTGTCCCTGCCTAAGCTCTTCCTGGAAACTTTTTTCTTCCAAACACCTTAACAGATAGCTCAGGAGATGAGCCTTTGCTTCCTCTTCCTCATTATTTATCTTAAAAAAATATTATTGAAGAATGAAAGGATCTTTGTTTTATTCTCCCGTGCACTTGCTTTTTGCTGAGTTTCCTTCTAACCTCAACAGTGCTGCTTGGGCCTTTCTCTCCTGTTCTGCCTTGCTGCCTTGTTACCACCCACTCATTAGATCATCTCTGAAATTAGCTTGCGAGAACTACAGGGCAGGGTTGATTTCTCTCGCCTCTTTAGTGAGGGCTCGGCACAGTTTTGAGTGGTTTTGAAAAAAAATAGTAAAATCAACAAAATAAGCCCTTGTGCAGCTGGTGAAACCAAGGTAGGAAGGCCAGGTACCTATGGAAGATGYTGGTGAAGGTCTGTAGCAGAGCCAGCGAGAGCTCACGTGGCACCAAAGCTTGAGCTCCAAATAGATAATTCTGTCCACTTCTGTAACGGTCTTCAATGATGAATCCTTATTAGGATAAAATATTGGATTCCTTGGGGGGGGAAAAATATTTTGTGAAAAATGCTTATGGTCAGATGCAATGCTCTTATTGCACAGTATTTTCTGTGGYAGCTTTGGGGTTTTTTGGGGAGCTAAATGATGATAAAATAAACATACTGATGCCATGAAAGTGTTCAGTTTCAGTGAGGTAATGATAATGATGATCTGTTAAGGTCATGTCAGAAATGTTAATATTCATCCCTAAATAATACATCAGATTTCCAGTTCGGGATCAGTAACTTGATTTTAGGTGTTCTCAGCACAGAGTTAACATCCCATAGGGTGGTGTCCCTCAATATTTTGAAGACTGCCCCTAAATTTTTTTTTTTTTTTTTTGAGACACAAGGTGCCACGCCAATGGGGGACGGCGGCTGAGGGCTGAAAAGTGACTTGCAGAGCCAAAATTGGAGACTGATGGGTCTGTACGAGGGCTGAGGCTCCCCGAGACTCACAGCAGGGTCTGGTCTGCTTTGGATCAGGCACAAGCAGGATGTGGAGTGCACGGTCAGTTTAGGTAAACTTTCTCTGTGGGAGATACTTTGAACTCTGTAAGGGAGAATTTCTGTTGCAGGCAAGCCACGTATATAGTAAAAAATCATAACTGTGTCCAGAAATGGAACAGCCAAGCGTGGATTTCCCTTTATGATGAAACCTGTCAGTTTAGAGCAGGTCCCCAGCCTACATAAGTATTCTTTGTCATAAAATAAATGCTGATAGGTAATAGATGAAGCAATGTTCACTTCTCACTTGGTGGCACAAACCTGTGTACCCTAGCCTAGGAAAAATGACTTTCCTAACCAGTCCCTGTTGGCTCTAGTCTATTTAAAAATGTGTGTTTTCAGGTGTCAGTTTTGGTAATCATACACTGCATTTATGACTCTTCCTCTCAGAAACCCAGGCAGAAGGATGTAGTTTTCCTCAGAAGAGGCAATTTTTTAGTCTGTCTTTATATTTTACCTGGTAGAATGTAATAAAAAACAAATTCTGCTACTTTGCACATTCATTTAATTCATATTGTTGCTTTCCACATGGGTAATACTCCRGATTTTTTTTTTTTTTTTTAATAATGCCTTTCATCCAAAGATCCCAAGCTGATTTGGCCTGATTCCCAGGTACAGCTTAGCAACACTTAGCATAAGACCAGTAAAAGGAAGTAACAGGGAATTTCACGCAGTTCTTGGCAGGCTGTCAATCCAAACGCACCTACAGGTCGGAGCATCCCTGGCCCGCGAGCCCCCGCTTCCCATGGCTGTGACTGCCTGGTGAAGTCTCTCCTGTCTCAGTCAGAAATCCCTCTCCCTTTCCTTTCTTCTCCCCCCAGAACAAGTTCTGCTGTCTCCCAGAATTTAGGAGGATGATAAATCTTTATGTGGGGAGAACTTGGTGGGACATATAGGGTCTTGGAGCTGGGGGACCCACCCCATTAATCTGATGTTATTTGCCGTTTGATCACAAAGATGCACTAAGCCGAAGCGCACACTTTCAGTTTTGTATCTCCCTGCATATGCATAGGTATGTGCAAGATTAATTTCTTTTTCTTGTCTTCACGTTTAGAGTAACTAATTTCTCCAGTTTGCTAAATTTACCAAGAGAGTTTCAGTTTCTTTTTCAGTAGCCAGTATGTTTTTCAAACTTTTATTCTGAATGTTGTTTTTTCTTTGGAGAGACTCTCGGACTTTGAAACCAGCTGTCATATGGAAAGCCTTGCCTGCCTGGAAATTTGTTACAGCTTGGTTTGCTGTTCAAAGTGCTGCTTTGTGGATTCATTTTATGTCTCCTCAGAGACATTTTGTCAGAATTTTGCTTATCTACTATTATTGCAAAACGATCCACTCCACCATCTTAGGCAACTAATCACTTCCTCATCCCCTGTTCATTGGTCTTTAAAGCAAAATGGAAATTAAACTGTGTCTGCTGTTATGCAGGCTGTGGTGATCTGGCTCTCACCTTTGGACCATGGGCAGTGTTAGCTGTGCTCACATAAAAACCGTGCAGAAAGAGGAAAGGTACTCTGTACCATGCACAGCAGAGGGTTAACCCATGAGTTGCGGAGAGGGGGAGAAAATCGCCCTGGCTGGACTCTGCCCCTTTGCTAATAGGCCTCTTTTTCTGAAGCGCATGGAAGGCAGATGAAAATCACAGAGTTGCCCTGAATTATTTTCCTGAGCATACAGCTTTCTCTTTTTGTGGTTAAATATGACAGTTATAGTGTAGTATTTATGCACAGTCAATAAATCAGCAGAAAACGTGCTGCAGTCAGGGCATGTATTTGTAGTCTGTTCCTTACACTTTAGCTGAAAATGGAATTCTTGAATTCGCTGAAGCCTGTGAAAAGAAATTCAGGTGCACATCTTCATGGGAGACTTGCACAAAGTCTGATGGCCCACAGTAATGCGGGATTTGCACCTCAGCTTCCGTTACTGTCCTCCAATCTGCAAACCCAGACTCCCGAAAGGCAGCAGAAAGACAAGTTTTGGATCAGACTCCCAAACTCAACTTGTCTTCAGTGGAATGACTGCAGAAAGGAGATGGAGCAAGTGAAAGGGCAGAAATCTTTAAGGGGTGAGTTACAATTTCGTGGAAGTTTGTAGTGTAGTTACAAAACAGCAAAAAAAGGTGCTGCTGAGCAATATCCTGGAAAATACTGATTTGCTTTTTTTTCTGAAGGGGCTGTGTGACACACTGGCAGAAACAGGCTGGCCTTTTCTAGTGTCTGGCTTAAGAGCAGCTAACTGCTGACGAGTGAGAATATTTAGCCCTGATACAGCACACTATCAAAGGACTTGAATTTGTTCAGCTTCTGCCATCTTGAATATAATTCTCTGTACTCTCACTCTGCCATATAGTTACTGAAGCTGTGATGGAGAAGTTATTATTTAGCACAGTTTCTTACCATTCATACTGAAGTTCAGCTGTACACAAATTCTTTATGTAAATAGAGGATTTCATCTTTCTAAAAGGGACAGTATAGATCTGTGGCTGGCTAAGAGCTAAACTCTTCTGAATTCTCACTGTGGTACTGAAAATTGCATCTCGTGTGGTGCCAAGCAAGTCCCTTAGCTCTGGTGGCAGCCCCTTTTCTGTATGACAGGGATAATACCTCCCAACTCATGGGATGGATTAATCAGTATTTTTATAGTGCTTTAGCAGTGACCATTTCTGCTCTGGCTTGAAGCCTTTTAAATCAAGCAGGAAAGTCATCAGGGCAGCTGTATTACAAGACGAAGATAGGGAACCACAGAAGCAGAGGGAGGTTTGAAGGGTTTAGCTGTTGATCCAGATTTTAAGTAGATAATTTCTGACTAAGGTATCAAGTGTGCCCCAAATTCAGATGGCTAATCGGTGCCAAAGCTGACCTCCTTCAGTGCCTAAAGGACTGTGGCTAGTGTCTCACAGGTCTATTACTTGTTCAGGTCAGAAAGCAGCTAGGTGAGAAAAAAGTAACAGATGAAGCAATATAAAAGTGTTAAGAAGAAAGGAAGATTGTTAAAGCTAAAATCCTGTTAGAGGCAACAGCTTAGATGTTAAGCTGTGTTAGGACGAGGAACAGAAAAATAATAACTTATCAGCACAACAGGGAAAAATACCACTGATCTGTTTGGTCAGAAATTGACTGAAATGATTCTTCCAGAATTATGTTCCTTTTTACTGTGGGATAGAATATCTACACAGGAGCTATTTCAAAATATTTAATTATAGGAGAGCTTAATCTGCAGTAGCTGTTCTGATTAATTTCCCCATAGAGACAATTTCTTTAACTATTGCAGTTGAAGAAATGTAGATGAGTGTAATTTCAATTAAAAACCAAGAAAAGTTTTAACTTTATAGATGTAGCAAATGTCTGCTGCCATAGCTGCCAGGTGGTCAGCGCTGCAACGCAAATTGTATGAAAGAGCAGTAAAGAACCACTCATTCTAGCTGCATTCATGCACATCGGCAACCACAGTGTCTGTTATTTTCAGGAATAAAATAAGTCTCATTAAACTAAATAATTGACTTGCATTGTGCCCAGAAAAATCCTAGACTTCAGCTCTTGTGATGTCCAGCAGGAGCAGGCTCCAGATGCCAAAATCTTCAACAGAGAGAGAGGGAGAGTATGTGAACCTTGCCTGCTGCTGCCCTTGGAAAGGTCAACCGCTGAAACGGGAACAAGAGAGTTTCATCTTGACCTTTAAATACTGCGTTTGGATGTGAGAGAAGTAGCTTTTAGGTATCTGGCAGTCTGGAGTAAAAAAAAAAAAATATGGTGAGGGTATGAAGTTGTAATTGTTTAGCATTTCATATAGTGTGACTTGAGGACGCCGTAGGACGTGGGGCCTCTAGGTTGCCAGTTCGACTTGGCTGAGGTCAGCTGGAGTCAAAAGTTAGTCTCTGACCTCATCTGCTTGCTGTGAGAGAAATGCATAGGTGGCCTCATCAAGTTCTTGGTGCAGGGACCTAGAGGTATTAGCTGGCATCTTCTACCAATAGTTTAGTTTCCAGTCGGTCCTTAGCAAATTCCTATCCAGAATCTGTCTTTCCAGACTAATATGCAGTGGTACAAAAATACAGTATCTGCATTTTTGTCTTATCTATAGAGATTCAAATCCCATTTCTTTCAGTCTGGCTCCATTCATGTGCACTAATCACTTGCGTAAAAATATTTATCTGTTTATCCCTCCTGGCATTTCTGCTACGATTGCTAAAATTCAGAAACTTTGATCACAGTTGCACTTGCACATCACAACTTACAGAGAGGGCCTGGGTAGCAGAATGGAGTCTCCAAGTTTGACAGTATTTGTTTTCAAAATGAGCTGCTTTTCAACTATTAATTTATCCACTTTTGGTTCACTAAAATGAAATAATTTGTTAATGCTATATGAAAAATATTTGCAGAAGCTAAGATTTTTGAAAAGACAAACTTCTTTCTAAAACCAATATACAGACTTGCCACTGTCCTATATTCAGATGTTCGGGGGTTTTTTTGCGACAAAAGGGACGACTACATCCCTGTATTAAATGAATTTACACTTCTGATTATTTTGATCAAGATGGGTAATGACCTCTTTACAAGCATTCATATTTTGTAATGCTTTGTAATGGGGATTTTAGAATTCACCTGCGGTGTTGTGAAACAACAGTATTGTCCAAGTGCTTCACAAAAACGGAATGAAAACTGAAACCAACCCTTTGCCTGTTCAAATGAACGGCAAAAAAATCTGCAGAAAAAGCCCTTGGATGTAAAAGCGTTGGAAAATATTATCAGTTTCTTAATTATTATTTTAAACTAAGATTCATGTTGACACTGCTGCTTTTGTGTTTTTTGGATTTGATCCTGGAAGCAAACAAGCATTCACGAGCAGACATAGTGCTAAATATTTCCTCAGTCTCATTCCACTGATCCAGTTACAGTCAGTAGTAGCTGCTYGGGCCTGTGTGCGCGCAGGGGCCCATCCCAGCACAGCCTGCTCGAGGGCTGAGGCCTCAATTTTTTTCCTCAGAGCAGGACACCTCCATCCCTTCTTTCAGACCAAGACTTTTTTTTTTTTTTTCCCTTTTTCACCTGAGTGGTAGGAAGTAACGCAGGGGTTTATGTGTTTTCAGTTTTGCCACAGTTGATTTGTTGCCATCCTGCCTTCATCCAGGTGCCGTGAGGTGCCCTGTGAGCACACGAGGACGGTACGTGACACCCAAATCCGAAGATGGCCGTTACCTGACTGGAAAACAATCGCACGTGGAAGGCTGAGGATTTAGTGCTTAAGCGAAACCTCTAAAGACCAGAAACGGAGCGATTATATCACCGGGTGATTAGCGGAGCTGCTTCGCTCGGTTCCCCAGGGCCCGCCTACAGCTCCAGCCCGCTCCCCTCAGCCCCGGCGAGGTTCCCCGGCCGTCGAGGGCTGTGCGGGCGCCGAGGGTAGGCCGCGGCGGGCAGGTGTGAGGCTGCGGCTCGGCACCCCGCGGCCGTGCGGTGACTCAGCGGCAGGAAAGGGCCGCAGCGGCGGGACGGTTACCGGGGGCGGGTGGCGGGGGGGCCGTGAGGCGGCGGCGCCGCCACCCGCCATTCTCCCGCCCCGCGGAGCGCCCGCTGCGGGGCGGGGCGGCCCCTGGGGCGAGGGGCGGGGAGCCCCGCAGAGGGGCGGAGCGGGGTGACAGGTGCGGCGCGCGCGCGGAGGGGTCTGGCGGCGGCGCCTCCCGCGTCCCTCGTCACCCCGCCGCCTCCCTGCTCTCCCTCTCCCCTATGAATATGCAAATGTGGGTATAATTGGCAGCCAATGGCGTGCGCGCTGGTCACATGGTGCTGGTGGAAGCTGAGGGAAGAGAAGTTGAGTCTCGGCGAACACAGGCAGCTCAGTAACGAGCCGCAGCGGCCGCAGCCGGAGCGGAGCCGAGCCGGGGCAGGCGGACAGGCGGCCGGCCAGGGGGAGTGAGTGAGCCGCTCCCCCCCCCCTCCTCCCCGCAGGGTGCCCGGCGGGCCGGGGCTCTGCCTGGACCATGCCGATCCTCCTCTTCCTCATAGACACGTCCGCCTCCATGAACCAGCGGGCGTATCTGGGCACCAGCTACCTGGACATCGCCAAGGGCGCCGTGGAGATCTTCATGAAGGTGAGTGTGGGGCCGAGGGGGCCGCCGCCGCCGCCGCGGTCGCCCCCTTCGCCCGCTCACGCCGCTTCTCTCCGCTCTCTCCACAGCTGCGGGCCCGGGACCCGGCCAGCCGCGGCGACAGGTACATGCTGGTTACCTTCGACGAGCCGCCCTACTGCATCAAGGTAATAACMCCCCCTGCGGCCGCCCCGGCCCCCCTGCGGCCGCCCTGGCCCCGCCGCAGGGCCGCCCTTGGCGTGGCGGCGGCGCGGCGCAGCCCCGTCCGGCCCGGCGGCGGCAGCAGCAGCCTGTGAAGATGGCGGACATTTTGCTTTTGTATGGAGGAGAGAGGCTGAGGGCGCTGCTGAGATGGAGGAGGGGGGGGGGAGGAGACGGACGGGAGCGTGATTCACCGCCCCGGCGTGCCGAGGGAGGCGGGCGGCCGGCCGCGCTCCGCCTCCCGGGCCGTTGCTCTCCCGCCTCCCGTGAGGCGGTGGCTCCGGCGGGGGCCGCGCCTCGCCTTAGCCCTTCGCCGCGGGTGTCGGCCCCTCTCGCAGCGGAGGTCGTGTCCCGGCCGGGCTGCGGGGACGCGGGGTTAGGGCAGGAGGCAGTGCCCTCCTCACGCCTGCGAGACCCCCGCCTGGCAGCGGGGGGCAGGGGRCAGCCGCGGAGCCTCCCTGCCACCCTCCCCGCCGCGGCTGTGGTTTATGGGACGGAGGCACCAGGGGTGTTTTCCGCCTCTGCGAGGCAAGAAGAAGCGGCAGTGTGGGTGTTGGGGTTCCCCCCCGCCCCTTCGTCCGTCTGTGCACTGTAGCCCGCACCGGTTTTGCGTAAGGTGCTCGTAATTGCGACTCGGGTAGGCATCTCCGTGCAGGGCTGTGGTGAGTTGGACGTGGAGTCTGCCTGGCTGGCTTCTCTTGTCCCTCTCTTCTCGTTCCTCAAGATCGTGGCAAGTGGGGCCATGCCATTTATCATGTCGACTGCGCCACGAGGTTACAGCARGAGGAGAAAAAATCCGGGCTCTGTGTCACTTAAACTGTAGCCTTCAACTTGCTGATAGAAACGTCTAACTTAATTTAAAATATTTAAATAAAGCATGCCACAGAAAACATCATTGCTACGGGAGCTCTAGAATCCTCCTGAATAGTCCTGGATTAGGACTGTATTTGCCGTGACTAATATAGTAGTTATTGTAACTGTTGGGCCTTAGACCCATACTATGAAGGCCAGAGAGGTCTATGTAAAAATTTGTTGCTGGTTATCCCAGAGAAGAAAAGAGAACCCGCTCTAGATCCCCCAGTTAAAACTTTTTGAAGAGAAATTGTAAAAATAACTGTGCTCACTGGTGCTGTCTATTCACATCTTTGATAATGAGGAAACTTAATTATCAAGAGCTATGAATCTTGGCTGCTTTCATCAGCGATATATTTACACAGCTAAAAAGTACAGCCTGCTTTCTGAAGTGACAGAAGTGATTTAGTGAGTCAGTATTTATTGTTTGTTATTGCATCTTTTGTTTCCTCAGAAGAAGGTGYGGAAGTCATCCTATTTCTGTGAGTTGAAACTATCCTTCCTGAGTTACAGAAACCTACTATCTATCWAAAAACCTAGGTCTGCCTTGGAGAGGTTTTTTTTTTTTTTTTTAAGGCATAATGCACACATCCTTTTCCCCATCCATGTTTGTGGCTGGATGCAAAACCCAAATCTTTGTTATGCCAGTATTAACTGTAGATTTCTTGTGTTAAGGGTGTTTTCTCCTAGTTCTGTRTCAAGTATTTTACAAGTAGACCTTTCTTAATTTTGAAGAAGAAACCTTTCCACTGCAGTGATAGCATACTGGTGATTTAATAAAAAAATTGCTCTTCTACTGGAGGTCTGTGTGGTAATGCTACAGGTTATTACCGCATATATACTGAGATTTGCTGAGGAAGATCCTTATGTTTAATGAGCATCTATGTACGTTCTGGTGTACTAATGAGCATCTGACTGTGTTCCCAGTTTCAGTAAATAGTAATTGAAATAAATGGAACTGTGTGATACCCATCGTAGTATTGAATTGTTGGACATACAGTAAATAGCCAAGAGRRAAAAAAAAAAAGTATTGTGGTTCTTRTAACTTGCTAATGTCTCTTCTTAGAAATTTATTTTTCTACCTTTAGCATCCTGATTTTTAAATTGGACCTTAAACAATCTTAACATATTTTTTTCAAAACTTAGTAACTTGTGTAGGAACAGGCTGCAGATCCAATAAATGCTTGTTTATAATAATTACGATCGCAACTTCAGTTCAAGTATTACGTAAAGACTTCATGGCATAAATTAGTGTGGTTAGGCTGTCATCCTGTCTCTTACTTGAGCAGAGAAAGCCTTACAGCAACAACATGATTCTTCCCCTGTTTGAAGATGTGTTCTTAAGACCTTTTACTGGTATTTACGATGCCCCTCTGTTGTGTTTTCTAACAACCATAGTTATGCCAGGAGAACTTTCTGGTCTAGGCCAGATTCTGTATGTCTTACAAAACATGCTTGTAAAAGAAATAAAGTTTAGTTTCTTTGCTAATGCTGCTGTAGCTAGATACTTTATCTCTAGATTTAGAGAAGGAGAAAACAAACTYGACAAGTGAATGTATTTTGCAAGTCTGCTTTCCAAGTATGTGCAGTATTGGCTGGTTTTGGTTAGTGGCTGCTTTATCCTCTTGTTTCCTTTATGATTTATACTAATTAAATTATATAATCTCACAGATAGTTCTTAAGGTTACCAGTGAAGCAGTTGAGGAAAATAATCTTSTTGTGGAGTTGAGACCACCCAGGAGGTAGAGGTATTACGGGAACTTCAGCTTGGAGCAGGGGTAACTGTGAGATGAGTGCATTGTTTTTGTTTGTTTCAGAATTTGTTTACCTGTAGCCTTAAAGTATTTTAAATCAACAATGCTGGTTCACTTCTGATGGACAAGAATATCTCAAGAAAACATCATGCATATGGTGGTATTGTGCTAAGTGAAAGGATSCTAGTATTGCACAGATGATTTGCTAAAATCTGTGCAAGTAAGATGATGTTTTTGGAGCTGTCTTCAGTATAGAGAGTTTGAAATTATTTATGAGACCTGTGGCCCCTCTCCCAGTCGCTCCTGTTTTTAATTGACTGCTCGTAGCTCTCTGTTTGTGCCACTTTTTAAAATGGGATTGTTTAGTCTCCGAGTTTGCTGTGTGGCTCTGCAAAGAACTGTGGTGGCATGTGTCTGGAGAGGAGGCAGGGTGCTGTCCTGGGAAGGCGGGGATAGTGAGRTGGAGGCGGTGGGAATCTCGGTTCCACTCCGGCAGCAAACCCCTCTGGAACCTGGTCAGCTGCTTTGCTCCTGTTCATTACGTAATGTATAGATGGTGATTTGTGACAGTAATTATGAGGCAGCCATTTACAACCCTTCCTTCACTTCCAAAATGCTCTCCAATAAGAGGCAAATATTCAATATTTTAAAAGCATGTTATGAAATGTATAAACCTGCAGTTGTYTAATGATGTGATCCTGCATAAGGCAATGGAAAGATACCTGTAAGTTGTGTTGAACGTTGGGTCAGACTCTCGTTTTATGGACTAGGAGGGAAAAATAGTATGTTATTTCATGAAATGAGAACGTTCGACCTAATGTTTATACTGTATATAAGATGCTTTTCCTCCACTGTGTTTAGATTAAAATTGTAATAGGGTGCTGTCAAGTGAGCCTGTCTCAGGCTAGTGGCATGTTAGCAGCCTTGAAGTAAGCCAGCCCATTCTGGTCTTGGGTATTTGGCACGCTTGGGAAGCTAATGATACCTACAGTAAAACTCCTTTGTATCCAGTAGTATGTGGCAGACGTCTATTACCTAAATTTAAGCACTAGTGTTTTAATTGTATTGAGGGAATTTACTCTCCCATGTGTATCCAGTTCTCTTCAGTGAGAAAAATGGATTTAAGAACAGCCTTCCTGTGTGGCACAGTATTTTATGTTCTGGGCCTTCTAGCTAAGATAAATGCATTATCTGATTCAATGAATATGGTACCTGATATGTCCTTGTTCTGAAGATTTCATATTCATGGATTGTTAGAACTCGGAGCTTGCTCCATCCCATCTGTGCTTTGACCTGGTGTTGCAGTACCTCTAAGATGAGCGTGCCAGCCCCACTCTTCCCATCCCTTTCTGCAGAACGTGGCTGATACCAAATGCCTGGGGAGGAGGGTGAAAACAGGCCAAGTGTATTACTGACAGTTCTGCAGAGCACTKTCCCGAGCTCCCACAGTTTGCAGGTCAGAGACCCATGCTGAGGGTTGGTATGCCAGTAGTGGTCTTCTGTGGCTTTTTCTATGTATTTGCCCAGTTGCTTTTTTTGAAATCACATAAACTTCTAGCATCCTCAGCTGCTTTTTTTCCCCTCAATCGAATATATGTGTTTCTCTACACCTAAGCACATGCCATTGTATAAATGGACAGACTCTTAAGCCATTTTATTTTTTTTTCCTGAAGTAGTGGTGCTAGAGTAAAAGTATGGGGAGAAGGGAAGAGACTTCTCGCCTACCCCCTTCCCCCAAGCTTTTCCTGTTTTCCAGCGATACAGAAAAGAGGGAGGGAGGTTTCATCAAGATCTACCTAGATTTSTCTGTAAATGGAGCTCAACCCAAAATCTCTGCCTTAAAAGAGTTTTTTGAAAAGGCAAGCRAGGTTTAACGCTCTCTTTTCCATTCTTGATTTTTGTTAAACCTCACATCCTCCAGTTTGTGGTCTGCTTGTGGATTTGTGCTGCAAATGGCTAGTTCAGGCCCAGACAAAAAAACCCAATGGTGGTCTTATGTGAAGTTATAAAYTGGACTGCCCCGTTTCCTTGTGACTGATACCTGGCTGCTGGCAGTGATACGGCCTTTGCTCAGTGCTTGAGGAATATTATTTATGATAGGGTCACAGAAATACAACTTTTGTTTTACGTTCTTGTGAGACTCTGTAGTATAACCTTTGTAAATGATCTGGGCACCAGTCAGAGGACTGAGAGAACTTAAGTTATGTTTACTCTGCCGAATCTGAAATTATATGTATTTTCCTCTTTCTGTTATGCAATATACTGAATTCAAGAGTGAGCTGTGACTGCACTATAAAAACAGGCTCCCTGAATTTGAGTGCAGAAATATGTACGTAACTGTCTGAGAAGTAGCTCAAAATCCTTAATACAGTGTATGTGAAACACTACTGTTTGAGAAATGCAAGCTGGGACTGATAAATAGGATGCCTTCCAGTTCTGTTGCTGTTCCTGCTAGTCTGAACATATGTTTCAGTGCTAAAGAGCTCTCTTGTGGAAGCAGCCCTTTGTGATGGACTCTGAGCAACCTCTTCTGTTTCCCTGAAATTCTCATAAGGGGTTCAGCCTAATGACCTTTGATTTTGGTGTTGGATTGGGATACCTTAGAGGCTGGAATAGGAATTTKTAGAAGGCTCTTTTAAGCTTCTATCAAAGAATAGTTACTATATGTAAATAACCTGTTCATTTATGGTACTAAAATAGTGCTTCAAAACTGGGAGTTCATAAGGTCAGACTCAGGGAGACTAACTTTGCTATCTCATTTTTTCAGTGGCACAAAAGCTTTTGCCTGCATTTTTTAATTCTGCTTTCACGTAGAAGCTGTGCTGGTGTAGAATATAACCAATTACCACTGACTGTGCAAAGGGAGGTGGCAAATGAATAGGCTGTGCTGCAAAACAGAGATGTCAGATCTATTTGTCTGTTTCTGGAAGAAATGAAATCAGAGCTCCTGACCCTGAGCTGCAGGAAGAAAGAGAAACCCAGCTGTGAAACCTGTAGGGTTTGAGGCAGAAATCTTCAGGAAAGCTGCCTGAGGTGATAGGAAATGCATTTGTTTGTGKTTTAACTTTTGTCAAGGAAGAAAACCAGAGGAATACGTAGTAAGCTAACCTGTAGCAAATCCACAGAATAATCTTAAATTGATTAGGCTTTTACAGGAACCTTGAGACACCGAAAACCATCAGTTTTATATGTAAAAGGTCTGGCTTCTGGCAAATGCAAGTACTTGGTGGTCTGCCCTGCGCTGTGGAAAAGGATGTATGAACAGCTGGAAATATGGTTGGAGGTTTACAAGTTGGTAGTGAGGTATGCAGGCAGAATTGTTTGGTGCAAGGCAGATAGCAGCTGCAGGGGCAGGAGGGAAGCTGATAACGGAGAGATGCAAAAGGGAAGGAAAACTGAGGTAAATGGGAGAGGCCTATCTTTCTCTCCAGATATGCTGTAAATAATGTACGAACTTAGTGAACCTACTAGCTAAGCATTGTTGGAAGGATAAAAAAAAAATGCAGAATATAGTACTGAAGAACTGGGTGAAATGTAGGTAGGATACGGAGTGTCTGTTCTTGATAACTAATTCAGGAGACTACGTTCTGTATTTGTTTAGCAGAGAGAGATAGCCATTGCTATTTTACCACCATACATGTTTTGAGTCAGTCATAGCAATATTTTTACTTCTGAACATTAACATCTTCCATTGCCCATGAAGTACTAAGCACACCTCTCCTCCAGTCTTGCAATACATCTTCCACTGTGCTTGGTTTGGGTTTTGTCATGGAATTTGTGTGTTTTCAGAAGGCTGACTTTCAGCATAAATGACTGGCAGGTTAAAGCCAACAATTGCACTTCCTCTGTTAAACACAGTGAATTTAAGAAAAGAAACAGAAGTCACTTAATTGTTTAAGGAGCACTCATGCAAATCCTGATTGTCTAGTTCTTTTTGAGGACAAAACAAAATCCACTTAATACTGTTTGAGAATCCCCCACCAAACAGTTTTTACCTACTCCTTTCTATTTAACTGCCTTATTACTTAAGTCTTTGAAATGAAGGATGTGTGCTCTGTGTGTATGCATGCAAAAAGGTCCTTTTTTTTTTTTTTAATTAAGCGTCTCTTTTGTAATTGGACAAGTAAGGCCAAAGACGGTTAAAAGGTTCTTGTTGGTGCAAGTGGTAGGTTTGTATTTTATATACAGCAGTATATGTCTCTCAAAATCTAAAAAAAAAAAAATCTAAAAATCTATTTTACAAAAAACTTAGAAATTATCAGTTGGCATCCCTGTAGCAAGCATGCAATAAAGTATTGCAGCTCCTTTTAGCTTATAAAGGTACTAAATGGGTTCCTATAGAGAGCATCCTTTAAAAAGCACATTCCCTTTGAGAGACAACATACTGGGTAGTGTAAAGCATGTTGAAATRCTTTTAAACATGCACAAGCATGCTAGTCTTACTTCTTTCTCCCTGTCCTGAGTGACTGCTTCTTGCTGTCTGCCTTTTGTTTGTGAGTTGTTGTGAACATCCTTTTGCAGGAACTGGTGTGACGAGGAGAAAGTACTRTACTAAGGAATTTTGTGCATATTAATGTACCTTTCCCTTTTAAAAACCAAACCAGTAATAATCAGAGTGGTTCATTCTTCTAAAAGAAATAATATGGTGCATTCTGAAATTGAGGTCTCTTGTAAAAATTGAAGCTCATGCAAGAAGGTGGTGATTAAGTTTTTTGAAAGGAATTGATTTTAAATGGAAGGGCAGTTCAGAATTAACATAGATATGATGGACCGAACTCTGCTTGGCTGTCATTTTTATCRTTAGTTTTTGAAGTTAGTTAAATACTTGAACTTGTACTTTCACCTGCTACGTGTCTTCACGGGAAGGGAGAGTCTGTGTTGCTAAGTTAATTCTTAATGAAAATATTTTAACTGGTTCTGTTTCTACAGGAATCTGTGAACTAAAAGCTTGCTTTTTCATCTGAAGTGTGTTGCTGCTTCATACTATTGATGAGATGCCAGAGGCCTTGAATGGAAACTAACATCTGTTATTCATAGCCACTGTAGCAATTTATTTTTTCATCTTTTTATTTGGTTCTTTATTTGATCTTGGACACATTCAAAGATGTAAGCCCTTAAGACTACAGGATAAACTAGACAAAGTAGATATGTTTGCACTAAGAGGCTTAACTCATCCTCAGKGCAAAGGTCGCTTTTATTTTAAAAATAGAAGCTTAAAATGTGGAATCAAACAGTTGAGTTGGATCTCCCTAATTGTATTTTTGTAGYGAGGTGTTCTGTAAGAAGGAAGGTGCTTTATGAAGTTGGTGGTTCCTGCCACGTGTAATCTTTATTGGCTGCCTCCTCCCCTTTTGTGCTGTTAGTATTTGAGTTTCACACATGGGGTTTTTTAAAAGATTTCTTTTTTTGTTGGTATTTACGGAAGAAGGCCTAGGCATTGTAGCCTGGCTTTGTGGTGTAGCTAAAAATATGCACAAAATATTTCTGTGATATCTTGAAAATGGGCATTTATTCTTTTTAAACTTTGTGAAAAACTAATATGGTGTTAAATGCTGACTGTCTCACACTGTAACAATGAAAAAGGTAATTAATGTTGCAGACAGTTCTACAGYGTTCACCCTTGCATATTTTTCAAAAATGTTTGCCAGAAAGAACTATGATTTGTAGCAATGGTGCAAGAATGATGTTATGAGCTTATTGTGAACAAGAAAAGACAAAACTTAGTGCTGTCTCCTACAGTTTTTTCATACTTCAGACAGTTGGAATCAAATGGGAAAAGGTAATTTCTGTACTGTGTGACTTGTCTTCTGGAGATAAGTGTTTTTGGAGGGGAGAGCAGTGCGAGCCCAAGGGCCTTGTRAGAAGATTCTGGATGTTTCCAGTCTTCAGCGATTCTCTTCTTCACTTTCTGTATTTTGAATGCCTGTATCCCTGATTTTATTTAATAATGTAGRCTACAAAAAAATCAATGGAAAGAGCAGTTGCTGCTGTTTGAATTTTAAATGCAAATTGTTATTTAAGTAATTCACTCTTGTAGATTTAGTCTTGGAATTTTTTGTTCCTTCYTAAACTTTATTCTTACAGTGTACCACTTAATATGTAACTCTTGTGCTTCTATGTGCCGTGTCCCCCCCCCCCATATAGCAGGTAGTAATTTAAAGGAATCTTTCACTTTGCATTTTTCTTGCTAATTTTAGAATAGTCAGAAAATAGTTATGTATTAATCAATTTCAGCTGTAAGCAGCATGTTCTAGGGTTAAGGTTTTAGTAAGGTGCCAAGGAAAAAGTACATTCTTGTAATGAGACTCGATTATTGTACAGATCAGAATCTGTGGTTGCCCATAGACTTGTATTGATCAAATACTCTGCAGAGTATTTGAAAGACAGAGTTTCTTTTGGTGAAAGATCTGGCATTTACAAGTATCTCTGAAATTTGAACTACTTATTACCAGAGCCTTATTTTCTTTTCAATAGCTCCCCCCCCCCCCCCCCCCCTTGTCATTTTCTAACTAAAGGGCCAATCTCACATTTTACCCAGTTACTGTGATTCTTTGCTTGGGCTCCTATGCAAACTCTCCAGGAAAAGCAGCAGTAGATGTGTTAAATGTTATTCTAGGCTACAAAATCAATGCTTCAGAACTCCTTAATTTTGCTTTTTAAAGATGAAGATGACTGTTGATTTGGCTGTTTTSAGAGATGCTTTTAAACTCTTAAAAGTGTAAAATAGTATTTAAAAAAATACAAATATTCATAAAATGGATGTTGTTGAGTGACTAATTTGATTGAAAACAAAGATCTACAGTGTGGTTAAGCTGGTATCGCTATGCTCTGCTTATAAGTGAGAATAATGCATTAGTATTGGTCTTCATAGTGTGTTAGCAGTAGAGCTAGTAGGTTTTTATTGGAGGGGGAAGTTAAACTCCGCTTTGTGGGAGAATCTGCATCTGTTGAGCCAGAACACTTGGTGCCGTTAGCTGCTGCCAGGCGTCCTGATGGTGCTCGCTCGCAGGCTGGGGACRTGGTGGGCGCCCGGGCTGGGAACAGGGCCTGGCCTCCTGCTGCGAGGCAGGCGGCCTGCAGCCCCGGTGACCCACGTGGGCACAGCCTCAGGCCGGCCCCATCCTCAGCGTGGCGGTACGTGAAGAAGTGTGCAGGGTGCTGCAGGGTAGAGCGAGGCAGTGAGTGCCTCCAGTTAGTCAAAAGAACTGAAGCTGAGATAGTTTTGAATCGCATGACTCTAGAGGAAAGCTGTGACTTGCTCTCCTCTAAAGTAAAAAACTGACCATAACAATGCTACCAACTCCACCGATGTATTTTTTGCTGTATCAGACTTGAAGGTGAAGTTGATATTATTTGCTAGACTAGTTAGTTGAGGTTTCTGAATTTGTTCCTTCAGTGAGTATATGTATTTAATTCTGATCTAAAGTATTTTTTTTTTCCCCCAGCAGTGCCTTGGATAGCATTTCAGATGTGAATTGAAGAGATTTGTTGATTAGAAGGCCTCCTTTAGATCTGTTTCCTTCTTGAGATTCAAAGTAAACTTGCAATACATGTAGCACTTTGRCATGCTGCACTAGTTCTGTGATGTGCTTTTGGAAGGAGGGGAGGAAATGTGACAGTTTTCAAAATGAGTGTGGATCATGCTGTGTCATCTCAACTCTGGGCTGTAAAGCTAGAGGATCATCAGTAATTCTCTTCCACTCGATTCCCAAAAATGTGCCATGAAGAATCCCTTGTGCTGATAGCACACACTCTGTAACCTCTTAGCTATTGCCTTTATTCCTTGTGACTTTTCTGACCATGCTGGGAGTAGGAAGGGGCCAGGAGGACAGAGCTGGGGGCTGACTGGCATTAAAAGTGTGTTTGATAGTCTGGAAGAGCAACGGGTGCTATGGGTAAAGGCAAATTTTTGAGTGAAACCTCCATGTTTCAACTGTTGCCCTCTCTATAGTGTTTGTTTTAGATGCACCTCTAATGGTATTTCTAAAATGACTGCTATGCTGCAGAACAGAAGCACGTAGTCTCTTCTATTTAAATAAGAATGCTTTTTGAAACAGGGYGATACCATGATCTCTTTGGTATTTATACTTTCCTTTCTTCATRTGTAGTCCTTTCATCCTTGTGCAGCAAAAAGTGTGGTGAGTGTACCTGTCAAAACACATGAAATGTTGTTGACCAAAAAGCTAAATCCAGGGATGGATTAAAGCAGGAGCAGCAGGTAATAAATAAAAAGGTAGTATAGGGTTGTGGGGTTTTTTTTGCTTGGCATTGATTATTATTATCACTTGATTCCAAGCATAGGTTCAGCTTTGAGCATCTCTGTTTGACATTTCTAACAGGTGAAGGTATTGCTTCTCTATAAATGCCAACATTAACAGAAGGCCCCAGTACTCGTTTTGTAACTGGAGCTTAAGAGCCTGTCTGCTAGTGTTTTCCATGGATACTATGCTTAAAGATTAATATGAATTGTTCTTACATAAACATCTTGAATTCTTCTTGATGGAAAAGCATTTCTATATTTTGTTTAATGTTAAAGTAATCTTAAAAGGACRGTGAACCACATGGTGTAGTTTGACTGAGCTTGTTTCCTACGGTGTGTGATTTTTTTAAAATTTTTTTTTGAGATATCATGGAGAAATACTTTTTTCCTATGTAATTGATTGCCTGTCAACAACAGTTATATATTGCACTAGAATGCAGTTCTGATCTTGTTCACATTCACTGATATATGCSCTAGAAAACAAGGTGGTCCAGTCTGTTTTATAAATGAGTTAGTCCTTGATTGGTGCATGTACAGGAGAGTTCAGCTTAGAAATGCGCAATTAAGGGGATCTCYCGTGCACCTCAGTTCACATTGCAGACCTGCCTTGAAGTGTAAGAACTGGATTGGTTTTGGATGAAATAAAACTGGAAGATGCACCCCAGCTACTGAGTGATGAGTCCACAGGGCTATACTACCGGACAGCTATTCTGAAGTAAACCCCCTGAAATGCGGTAGTGTGGCTGTCATCTCCTTAGAAACAACTGCCTTGTTTGTGCTGCACTGCTTGCTGGCCTACAGGTAGCCAGTGTGTGACACGTTCTTCCTTGCACTAAAGCTGTCTCCAGTTGTGTAGGAAAAAATAATTTGGGTGAGGGGAGGAGAGACTCTGTTTGTTATCGAAGTACATAGAGTTCCCAGAGCTGGAGAAGAGGGAAGAATTGTGGTGCCTGGAAATGGATGGAGATGGAGGACAAGCAAAGTGACAGTTTTCTGGTAAAAATCTGGTGTCAGAATGTCTCAGCTGTGTGGGATTAAAGGAATCGTCTACTCCAGTGTCTTTTTTTTCTAAAGATGTATTAGAACAGTTTATGCTTCTCTGTTCTTTTGGAGAAGTTTTACCTATATTAAACTTCTGTGACTATTTTTAAACTATTTTTAAAAAAACACTCGAGCAAGTGTTTCTTTAAAAATTTAATTTTTTAAAAGTCCACTCTGGATTTAAAGAAGCACTTGACCACTAGGTTTCAGCTTGAGTGTCCTACAAAACCAGCAGAAATAACTTGACAGGAACAAGCAATTGGCTTACTATTCACAACACTTTAGYCTTAAAACGCTAACCTGTTGCTCACTAGCTCTAACGTAAGGAGGACCAAGTGACAGACGCTSTTCTAGACTCTTCACTGTACTTGAATGCTCTGTGGGCTTATTGAGGAAGTAGTTTAAACCTGTGGATTTACTATCTGTTAAAATACTCCTCAAATGAGAACTGAAAAGGTGTTGTTTTTGTTAGGCTGGTCTCATACTAAACAGCAGCATATACCTGCTTGAGCGACCAGGACTTGTTTCTCTTGTGCCTGCAGTAGAGTCATACCTAAGTTTTACCCTGAAACTCTGTTCCCTGTTCTGCTTTGCAAAACCAGATTTCCATGTGAAAAGCTAAAGATAGGCTCCCCTGGCTTGCTAACCAAGAGTATTTGTCTTTTCATCCATCCTTGCCCTAGAATCTTACTTTGTTGCAGCAAAGTATAGGGGTAGCAGCTGTGTCTGTGTTTCAGACCCTTATCTAAGGCAGGGGGAGACTGGAAGAGTGGGGAATAAAACTAGTAATATAAATGATTTACTGTGTGCTGGAGAGCCTAACACAGTGATAGCAATTGCACACAGCTGGCTTGGTCCCATCAAACCTTCCTCCTCTTCCCACAAGCTTTGCATCAAACCAGTAAGATCTGGTGATGTACCTCCACCAGTACTCACTAGTCATCCAAATCCAGGACAGTACAGCTTGGATCCAAGCTGGCTCATTGCATTCAGCACTACCCTGATGATAAAAGCTGATTCAGGTCTGTGTGCCAGTATCGTTCTGTGCTGGAGGTATGCTAATCTCGCAACTAAGAGGTGGGTGTTGTGATGCTGTCCTGTGCCAAGAACAAAAAAGAATTGATTTTGAGAGTTACTTTACTAAGGGCTGTTTGATACTGTGCAGTGACAGGACTGGTACGTTGCATAAAAGTAACTAGAGAGCACARGTACTGAAATGAGAGAAGAGTTATTCTGCAGCCAAGGTATAGATAGAACCCGAGAGCTCTGTTGCCTCAAAAATGGCATTCATAGGTATTTGGAGGGGAGTCAATATCTGTGTCTCTTCAAGCTATTCCTTCTGCCCCGTTTACACAGTGCAGACAAACTGTGARGATGAAATTAGTAGGTGATGTAGGTTGTGTGATGTTGACTTATTTTAGGTCTTTTGAATGTTAAATAAAACTGTACACAATGTTTATGGCATAGTACCTTTCTTCTACTGTGCACTATTTCTAACTAGTAAATCTCTGAACATCAAATAAAAATCATGGGGCTGGTGTGGGCATTGACTGTTTTGTACCAACAAGCAGCATAACCCCGTCCTTCCTGGAAAAGGGAAACACATGGTACCAGGACCTTTCCTCCTTTCCCTCTTTGCTAAGTTTTGTCGTAGCAAAACTGGGATGACCAAGATAGTCTTCCTRTTGTTTGCTAGGAAGCTAGAATTCCTATTCCAAAGTTGCTGAAGCTGGGGCAGGGAAGCTCTAGGTTACACAGGAGGGTGTTCCCTGCTGCAGAACCCACTGAGCAATGCTGGGGCTGTGTTCAGGAGATTACAAAGAGGTGGAGATATTTTAGCATTTGAGAAGCAGCCTCTGGCACTATAGGGGGTCCAAAAGAATACTTCAGTTCCCCAGAAAAGAAACATCTGCTCGATTCTCACACAGACGTGAATAGGTTTGAGTGGTGATCACGTGTACAGTTACCAGTGAACAGAAAGGTAACTTAAAAATTAACCATCCTGATGATTTGGAAGGCAAAATAGTCCACTGGTTTCACTGTCTTTGTATAGTACTTGGAAATTCCATAGCAGGATCGATCGGTTTTGGATTTCAACAGCTGGATTTTTTCTTACCTTATTTTTTCCAAATGGATGTCACCGACAACCTAGCGTGCCACAGGCATGTTATCCTGAACTAGTCTCCGTTTTCCTAAGATGGGTGCATTTAATAATAGCTTGAATTATTGAGAAACTTAAATACTTTAAATAAGTTGTAATATCTAAAATCCAATTCTTCTTTCTAGGGCAACATTAGCAGAACTCTAAAAATCTGTGTTTAAATAAATATTGAGTACTTACTGTAACACAGGCTGTTGTGATTGGCATGCTAGATTGCAAATTGTCGTCTTACTTGGAAGATTATTTTTAGTAATGTTACAATTTTTGAATCAGATCTGAAAGCAATCCAGTGAACAATAAACTCTACAGTTCTGTCTTCTGGCATTGCCTGTAGAAACACTAAAGATGAAGACTTGCAGCCTCAAAAGCACCAGCTCCCTGGATTTCATGGAGCTGGTGAAATCAGGAGAGATTGCTTTGGACCTGGAATTCTTGTGCGCTAATGCCCAGCCTCTGGATCTGCCCCTGTAAGCTGACCAAAATGTGCTAAGAAATAGTTGGAAACAAGCATGCTGCCCAAAAATGTTGTATTGSTTAAAAAAAAAAGCAACCAAACAAAAACCAAACAAAAAAACTGAAAAACCAGCCAACCAAACTACGATAAAACCAGTAAATATGAGTTAAGCTGGTGTAGCTGAGATTACAACACGTATGTGTTACATGTATTCAAAACTTGGTAATGTTTTACTTGTACTTTGATACTGCTCTTTTGTGTGTGAAAAAGGTAGTGGCTTCCCTTCCCCCCCCCCCCCCCCAAAGCATTTTATAAGATGTTCTTGCCTGCCTCTTGCAACTGAAATCTACTGTTGTTTCTCCGATGTCTTGAAGGCCTTTTTAAGGTACTGATTCTGAATAAAACTTTCTTTTGCTGCTCAACTCTGTTCCTTCTGATGTTCAGTTAGTCCTGGTTCTGGTTGGGGTAAATAAAATCTTCTCCACTAGGTTTTTCACTTGACATTTGTCTGAATTCTAGATAATCTGGGCCTATCTACTGCTGAAAAAAGCAATTTTGACCTTACCTGCTTCTTGAAGCATCTGAAAGGCTTCTATAGCTGTATGGCGAAATAGAGCAGGGCATGGATTTGTCTGAAAACTGAGTCACCAGAAAAAAATGTTACTCTTTAGGTACGTGKTTTTTTTAGTATGATTTGCTTGCAAAGGCCGAAGCCAGGAGCTGGAAGGTGGTATGCTGCTTCCAAATCTCAGGGTTTCRTAGGATGGTATCCAAAGCTTGCAGTTGTCAACACAGAAGGCTAAATGACACTGCATTTTCACCTGTTCTTGGAATAAACAAACAAGATGAGAATTTTGCTTATAGTACTTKTTTTTTTCCCAGCTATCTTTGAAAGTCTTTTGGTATGTGTGTACAGGCTAAAATTATTTCTTCATATAAATTATCACAAGGGAAGCTAGTAACATAGTGGCAAGACAAAGGCTGCTCAGATTGCTATTAATAAATTCTGGGCATAGAAGTGGCTGAGTAGGAATGTAATATTGAAGATGATGAGAAATTACAATGTTAGAATTGGGTCATAAACAACTAAAATAATGTTTAGTTCTGACTTCGTAATTACTGACTTGTAGAGGATACGTAGTTTTTGTAGAATATGTTTGTGTTTGGTCCTCTAAGGTTGTGGGGTTTTGGTTGTTTTTTTGGTTGGTGGGGGTTTTTTTTGGTCATTAGTGTTTCTGCTGGCAAATGGAAGTAGTGCTACATAAAAGCACTGCTTTTTTTCTAAGCAGCAYTAGTGGCAGTATTTTGAATTTAGGAAGGATTATTATTTAATCACTTCAAGTGCTTTCTTGAACTCATTATGCATATGCTCTGTATTACTTACTTGACTCTCTTTATTTTGCCCTAAGAATGATCCTGCTGTATATATGGAGAGGAGAATATACAGAGTCCTTTGGGGCTTTAGGCTCTGTCCCTGAAATACATGTTTAATTATATACGTTGGCTAGAGTCTTTCTGGAGAAAACATTTTACAGAAGTAGACGTTCTTGTCATTAATTTTGATGTTTTTGATTCAAAAAGCTTGTTTGAAGATAAGCTAGGGAATGTAGTACACTAACTAATCAGATCTTTATTTAAAACTGGGTATGGAATTAGGAAATCTTGCATTTGCTGCCCTTGCTCACTTAATGAGAAGTTTTTCAGTATTACTCTGTTTATTTAAAAGGTACAGCTCTCCTCAGCTTTATCTTTAAAGATCCTGTGAGAGACTGTAAGATGAAAAATGGTTTTCTTTGAAGACAAACCAGTGGTGATCAGCTGCTCCTTGTACCTTCAGCTTACCTGGTTATGCTCGGGAAAGATGGCAGCGTATTTTGCAGGCAGCTGACCACACTGCAGCTAGATCAAACACAGTAGGAGCTGGAAGCCAAGCAAATGTTTTCAGAAAAGGAAAATAGCACACTCTCCAAATATCAGTGAAGATTGTTACTGTTTATTTTACAAAGAAATACTCTTAAATTCATTAGAGTTCAGATCAAGAGTTGTAGGCTAGGAATAGTGTTTCCTTTGTAAATCTTTTATTCC
This sequence comes from Oceanodroma leucorhoa, assembly GCA_030449065.1. Taxonomy (NCBI): domain Eukaryota; kingdom Metazoa; phylum Chordata; class Aves; order Procellariiformes; genus Oceanodroma; species Oceanodroma leucorhoa. The sequence goes on along the minus strand of JASVER010000011.1, from coordinate 8,761,064 downwards.
CCCCTGTGGTTTTGCAACAAAGTAACTCAAACAGCAGCMTTTGCTGGAAAACACTTTTTGAACTACAGCCTGGCTATTCCCAAGAAGCCGGACTAATCTGATAGGTGTTTTTACCAGACAAAATGAAGCAGTTTCACCTACATCTAAGGGTTCATAGAATTCATACAAAAAGATTTTTGTAATTGTTCACCTTAAATTGTTTGAAGGCAAACATTTTTAGGATAACACAAATCATCTTGTTGGGATTTGGTGTTCTTTTACTCTGGAAAAAAAAGATCATTAACCAAGTCACTTGTATTCCAAAGCAATGACCCTGTGTTTGTACTTTATTTGTGCCTTGGGCTGAGCGCATGTGTGGGGAGTTGCCGTGGCTCAGCTGATGAGATGCTGTATTTTGTTAAGCTGTGGTTGTGAGGGGGTGTTGGTGGTGTTTTACAGAGAATTACCCGGCTGATCGAACTGTACTGTTCCTTTGAGCTTCAAGTGCAGTTTGATGATAAAGCTGGGCCGGTCCTGCTGAAAGTCTGTTCTTTCTTCGCCCCCTTGCAGAGTTTTCTCTCTTTCCCTTGCACTAATCTAAAGCTTGAAGAACTGGTTCAGGGMGCTAAACTTGACCAAAAACTGTTTTTGTTGAATCTCCTTATGATAATTCCTTCTTTTGAAAAGAAGCCCTCCTAGCTTAGGCCCAAGAAGTCAGCAGAGACATTGATCATCTCAAGTCCTTCCTTCCTACTCCATTCTTGTTTATGGCTCTAAACTTGTCAATCCTATGACCATCTACACAGCCCACGGTGTGTACTAGAGGTTGGCAGTGGGATATAGCTGTTCAAAGTACAGGAAAATCCTGTCCTTTCAGGTTCTTGCACAGCATGGCACAGTCAGCAGGTGATTGCTGCTGAGCCCAGCGCACCAGGGAGAAGAGAACCTACTCAGAGGTTGTCCCAGCAAAAGTCAGACTGTCTGAAATGATTCTCTCCATGTCTGCGTAACTAGGATTCCTTGTGGAGCACGGGAACGTCTCCAGTGCCAGATGATAGTGAGCCTGGGTGAATAACTGCTTGCTTACTGCAGGAATGGTTTGGAAAGTAAGATGTGATAGCAAGGCTGATAACTGTGTGAATACCTGCGGTTTTCAAGCTTTGCTTGTTTTAGTTGTGGCAGCTTAAATCCTGCACCGATTCCCTGTGAGCTAGTGTTTTYGAAAATAGCTTCTAAACTCTGCAGCATACCACTTTTTAAGAGAAGGGTCTGTGAATCACAACTGATGCTGATGTGTGTTAGCCCTGCTTACCATAGGATCCAGAGTGCTTGGTGGGACTGATCCGTCCTCATCACTTTTTGCTGTTCCTTTGAATGTTCTGCAGGCTGTCAGCAATAATAACTTGTTTCATGACCTCCAAAATTTCAAGCTGYGATACTGAGACTCTAAACAATGATTTGGTTCGACATTACCTGGAGTGTTTGCAGCTACTCCACAGAAAGTTTTACATTGGGAAGTAAGGGCAGAAGAGTGTAGTTAGAGGGCTGACAGCTGAAGTACCAAGGTAGAGAAAGGCAGGGGGGTTGTGATGCAGAAGTGACAGAAGGTGCTTGATAGTACATTAAAAGGCATGAACTGAGCCTGGCGGGCTGGGGTGGGAGGAAGTACAAGAAAAATGGAAAAATTGAGCAGGAGTCATGTAATATTAAAAATAGCTGGTTTTTTTTTTTAAATATTCTTTCTACTAAATTGATATGCTTGCTTGCTTCTTACTTGGGGAAATTGTGGGAAGGGGAGGATGCGACTAGGGAGCAAAGATGGCAGTCACTGTTACTATTACTTCTTTATCTTTCTTCTTTTTAACTGTCACTGTTAGATTTTTAACTCCTGCATTAGTACATGTTGCAAATGCATCCTTTCTTTCCTTCCAGCTTCGATTTATGGAGGAAAGAATGAAAGGGGGATGGGTATACGTCAGAAGAAGCAGCAATATTATGCTGCTTGTATCTTTGTTTTATCATTGCTATTACTTTGGCAGCTGCATTTCTGATTTCCAAATTTGACAGTCTCTTCTAATAAAGTATTCACATGCTTAATCCAAATACTTCTATTAGTTGCATTGCCTCCACAGCAGTTTTCATGGTAAGAGCTGGGTATTTGCAAATTTTTTCAAAGCTTGACAGTGCGTGTATTTTGCGACTCTCCCATTGTAGGCTTAACTGTATGTTTCACATCAAATTGTGCATATATGGATTAGGTGTGTGTAGCATGTAAATGATGCACTGTATCCATTAATCAGGAATATAATCTAACTTTTGGTGGGAAGGGAGATAAACAACAACTTGCAGTTTTTTGCTAAAATGACTAATAAGCTTTTTTTGTTTTATGTAATAGGCTGGATGGAAGGAAAACCATGCAACGTTTATGAATGAACTGAAAAATCTTCAGGCTTCAGGTCTAACAACCCTTGGTCAGGCACTCAGGTCATCGTTTGACTTGTTAAATCTCAATAGATTAGTGTCTGGAATAGACAACTATGGACAGGTAACAAATYTGTTTATAGTCTTCCCTTTTTTTATTTTTCTGGCTTTTTTGAAATTATAGTGAGGGGAGGGATTTTGGTAGTTCAAATTTGGTTTTGCATTTTACTTTTTTTTTTTTAAATGTTGGGTAGCTGTGTGTTAAAACTTGAACTGTGAACTTTTTTTTCTTTTTTCTTATTACATCTACTGAACATACCCTGGAATATACTAGCACTTTTTTCCTTGTTGAACTACAAAGAAAGCAGTAATATAAATGACCCCAGCTGTAGACACACAATTGCTGTATGGGAGTATGTACACTGGATGGCAGTGAATCTGCATTGCAGTTTCATGTTATCTGTGGTTAATGTCCTGATTTCCCCTCTCTCACGTTTGAAGARTCCAGTTAAAAGTACTCTGCTTTTTGCCCTGCTGTCGTCATGAAATTCTGAGTTCTCTGTATTGTTACCAATTTATATATTGCTTTTGTGGGCTAGAGGGGTTTTGTACTATTACCGGAGGAAAAAGACTAGTAATTCTAAAAATTTTTAGGGKGTGTGTGTGAGTGCACAGAGTGGTACATCTTGCGTACTTCTGTATGGCTTCATGCCTATTGAAAGATAGTTACAGGATTATTTTGAAATATTGCTCATCTTACTGTTTATTTTACAATGACAAAAATGTAAGCCTATAACTGAGYGTTAAGGTTACTCTTAGCATTCCTGTGCTTTTGTCTGTAGGGAAGGAATCCGTTCTTTTTGGAGCCATCTATTTTGATTACCATCACAGATGGAAACAAACTGACAAATACGGCTGGAGTTCAAGAGGAGGTAAACTTGCATTAAGTTCTTTCAAGTTATGATCTTGCAAGTTGGTGCTATGCTGAGATTAATATTAATTGTTTTTACCTGCTAATAGTACTTCTGCTTCATCAGCCTGTTTTATAATAGAGAACAGTAACTAGCTATGCTGTCATTGCTCAGCCCCTAAATTGATAGTTCACACGAGTTTCCTGACTATAACTTCAGACAAATTAGTGGATAGGAGAGGAATGGGGTCCTTTACGGAGTAATGAATAAATTTGAGTATTGGTTTGTCAAGTACTTGAAAATATTCTTAAATCTTTCTTTACCAGCTTCATCTTCCTTTGAATTCTCCTTTGCCTGGAAGTGAACTAACCAAAGAACCATTTCGTTGGGATCAAAGGCTGTTTGCTCTAGTGCTGCGTTTGCCAGGAGCTGCATCTGCTGAACCAGAGCAGCTTGGGAGTGTGCCTACTGATGAATCTGCTATCACACAGATGTGCGAAGTTACAGGAGGTAACTGGATTTTACTTTGCTTTGGTTCACTTTTGGTATTTGCCTTAAAGTATTTCTTTTCCTTTGATTCAACTTCACCTCTTGTTGTTTTCTCCATCTGAATTACTCAGTGTCCATGTGAATCTGTTTGGTGTTTTTTGAGTTTGGTTTCCAGTAGCACAGGAGAACTTTAAAATAAAACCGTATTCCTATTTCAGATCTTCTAGATATGAGAGAATTTTCTTAATGCACCAGTAGGAGGGATTGGAAAATTTCTTAGATTGTCCTTCCAGAGGTTGGCTTTGCTCAGTCATGAAATTTGTTATTTAAATGTTGAATTGAGTGGGACAGGTAYTAATGAGATGTTAATTCTGCTGCAGGGCTAATACGCTAAATTTAATCTTAAAAGAATTCATTCTGAAGCCTGTTCCTTGAGATGTGCATCAGAACTTTTTTGAATTGGTACTTGAAAAAAATGTTGYGTGGGAGGGGGAAGTTTGGGAGTGTATAGGAGTTGGTAAGGTYTGGGTAGACAGAAGCAGATAGATTACATAGACTTGGTGAAATCAGACGTTCTTAAGGGCATTTATAAACTTGGCCTTGGACCAGCCTGATTTAGCCTTAATGGCCTCTTTTATTAATGAGTAAAAGCTCAGCAGGTTGTTGGTTTTTTTTTTTCCCCCCTTGGTTGTATTGCATTTGAAAAGTATTTTGCCCTTTACATAACCTTGTRCAAAGTTTGTTGCTGTTATTTTGGATAAAACTGAAAGCCTTGGCATTGTGACTTATGGAATAAAACATCTTCCTTAATTAAGATTACTCAAAACTTGCTTTTGTATTTTCCTTGTGTAATTTATCTCTTTCATAGGTCGTTCCTACTGTGTTCGGACACAAAGAATGTTGAATCAATGTTTAGAATCTCTAGTTCAAAAAGTCCAAAGTGGAGTTGTTATTAACTTTGAAAAGTCAGGACCAGATCCAGCTCCTGTTGGAGAAGGTATAGTAACTGGTTTTTTTTTCCCCCTAACGTTCAAGAAGAAATGTTTTGTATGCATGCAGATGTCCTTAAGTGTCTCCAGTGTCCTTCCTACCAGCTTTTCATTGTAGTGTACAGGATGCWTGGAATGCCTAATACATTCTAAAAAAGCAATTAAGCTATAAAGCTTATATGCTTCAGTGATAGAGCTCTGGTATCTCTTTAAATACCCCAAATAATAATGGATGTGCTGTTCATAGCTTTTGAGTAGTTTTATGGTTATTTATGTTTAGTCTTGTCTTTGTTATATTTTTACAAGTGTTAGTTTGATTGTTGGTAAGTTAAATGGTGCTATGTGTTTGCACGTATTGGTATGGACGATCTACTGCTTGCTAGCTCTTGTGTCACTCTTCTCACCTCTTTTTTGGGGGCTGAGGGAAGTGAATGTTTGCAGGAAGTAGTAACATTTGAATTACAGTGTTGTCAAAACTTGATTTTAAAATAATTAAATCCAGGACTAGTGTATTTAAACACTTAAACATCTCTAAAGTAATCTCAATGCTTAATTTTCTATATGTTTTCATTCTGCTAATTGATCACAACACAGTAAGTTTCAGTTCAATGTTCTTAGCTGCAAGTGAAAAACTGTGCAAAGAACAAGGAATCATTTTGCTAGTTGCAAGTGAAGTGCATAACAGGGAAGAGGAAAATGCACTCATCATGTGGAGCAGTTTTTCAGATTTGCAGAAATTCCTGTCTGAAAGGAAGGAGGAAGAGCTGACCAGTTCATGTTTAGGAAATGAGGATGTWCCTGGAATGTCAGAAACATAATAGCTTTTAGGATCCCCTGAGCATCCTAGCATAGCCAGCTTTATTCCTGCTTTCATTTTTGAATCAACTTTTTCTTGCAGTATATATATATATATTTATTTTTTTCTCCTTTTGCTTATTTAAATGCCATTTTATTGGAAAGCTTTCCTGTAATGCTGTGCAGGACATCACCTCAGCAAATTCCTGTGTCTCTGTTGGCCCAAATGTTCTCCGATGTAGCAAAATGGCTGGTGAATTTTTTTTTTTTGTCACACTTTAATGGTGATGCAATGTCGATATGAATGTACACAAATATCGAGGCTTTCCCTCTTTACGTGAATTGAGAAAGTCCTAAACTAGAGAGAAATTTTATGGGATTTAACAATGCTGGAAAAATCACTGTGTATATAATGCAGAGAAACCAAACTGATAYATATCTGAAAGATGTTTTGCATAGTATTATTGGCCCGCTATCTAAAGCAGGGAAAAATAGTAGYGTAAAATATTTTTACAATGAAGAAGAGCCTTTAAAGGGGTGATCTCTGCTGTGCTGTTTGCTTTGAAGAGCAGTCTTTGAAAACTAATGCTGAGATTCTGTACTGCTAYAAACTGTTTTGTCTTCAGTGTGAAGGAGAGTCTGTGCTGGTACACTGTAGTGGACTGGCAGAAAACACTGGTCTTTCCAGTAGAGAGTGGGGTTTAAGTGATCTGTGAATTYTTACTAATTAAAAATGTGACAAAAGCTGCTCCTGCAAGATGCATCTGACTTTTCCGTGAAACTTTCCGCCGCTTCGAGTTTCCACTAGTGGCAGCATCAGTCAGAGTGCTTTACATCCCATGTAGAAAGGCTGTAAATGCAAATCATTAGTCTTTACAGGTGCAGCAGAACTAAAAACGATAGGCTTGCTGTTGCCTATCACATCTATGTCAAAGTACTAAGCTTAAGCAAGTAGCATTTTCTGTAATATGTGAGTATGCCTTGCCGCGCTATCTAGTGGCTATGCCACAGGAGCAGAAGGGTAGATGTGGACAAATGTTATCATTGTTTCTCAGATGATGCTGTTCTATGTTTTGATGTATAGTTTTTTCAACCACTGATGTAAACATCTGTATGTCTTTGAAACAATTGTAATGGAACACCTTATTGGTTTCTAATACAGAAATTTTGCTGGGAGACAAATGCATGCATGTAGCTTTTTATTTTCTTTTTTGTTGTTATTTTGTTTTGTTTAAATTTTAGATGGACTTGTTGATTCATCCAGGCCCATCAATTCATTTGCTTCTCAACCATGGCATAGTTGTCATAAACTCATTTATGTACGGCCTAACCCTAAAACTGGTGTTCCTGTTGGGCATTGGCCGATCCCAGAATCTTTTTGGCCTGATCAGAATTCACCAACACTGGTAAGTAAAATAAGAACTGAAAAAAGGATTCTGCACCTAATGAAACAGACAGAAAATGAATAATAAAGTAGTTTGGTTTTTTTACTTTCCCTGTGTACTAATATGATCTGACTTTGCTTTAAAAGAGTAATTAAAACTATTATTTAACACAGAATGGTATAATCTAATGTAGATACTGCATGCTGTGATGTTTTTTGCATCTGGAAGGTTTACTTCCATGTATATGGTTAGTTAATTTGGTAAATGGTTTTTAAAAGATCATAAAATTTAGCTATAAATTACTTCACATACCACAAATCGTAGTGAGCCTATTAAAATCTAATCAAAGCTTTATAAAATGCATTTATATGGAAAASGGAGTATTTGTTTTCTATAGAAGATCAACCATGTTTTCTCTGCTTAGTATTACTTCAGGTATGGACTCTTCTTTCATTAGTAGGAAGAACTAAAACTGAAACAGAAGAGTTACCCCATTCAGAAAATGAGGGAAAACCAGCATTCATTTCTCCTTTTCTTACTGAAATGATCATACATTTGGCATGTCTTACTAGCCTTTCTAAACATCTCTCTTTTGTTAGGCATGTTCTGTTTCTGTACTTTGCAAGTGCTCAAGGTACTGTTTCTCCCCGCCGTGATTCAAGAGGAAAAAAATCAGACTTGGCAGGGAATATCTTGAGATATCCTTCGCGAAGTGAGCAGTTTCACGTGTAATTCTGTGAACATCAAGCTGGGAAGCAGAGTTGAAGTTTTTTTCTTTAAACCTGTCTGTGATACTATAGGTTGATTGGCATGGAGGCTTTTAAATATCAAGATAAATAGTTGAATATTAACCGTGTTTTTCTCTTGGTGGGAAGAATGTATGTACGTGTGTGTGGCTTTTTTAAAGTTAGAGAACTACTTRATTATATTCTATTGTTGGGAGCTTGTATCTTTTTCTCTTTTAAAGGAAATTGTAGAAACTGAGAGTTTAAGCCTATAGGATGGTAAAATACATGCGTATGAATCTTTTTAAGAGAATGATTTGTTTACCATGAATACCAGACAATTAATATGTTTTTTTTTTCCCCTTCCTTTTAGCCTCCACGCACAGCTCACCCTGTTGTGAGGTTCTCCTGTGTTGATTGTGAGCCAATGGTAATAGACAAACTTCCTTTTGACAAGTATGAGCTTGAGCCTTCACCCTTAACACAGTACATCTTGGAACGAAAGTCTCCCCATACCTGCTGGCAGGTATTTGCCCTTTATTTGATTCTAGAAATGTAGTGGGCATCCTAAGGTACGTTAGTCTTTGTAAGCCTGGAGAATTGGGGTCTGGTTGCAGACTCTGCAGTTGATGAGAAGAAATGTGTCAAGGTTTCAGTTACCTCCTTTCTAATAGAATTATCAGGAGTCAGAATGAGTGTTCCCTCTACAGGCTTTGTAATCTCATTTAATTCTGTTTCTAGGTCCATCTCATTTTGCTAAGAAATGTGTCCCGCAGGTTCCATTTTCGGCTAAATTGAAATTCTCTGTAGGCTTCCATTTGCTTACAGGGAAAACCTAGCACTAGTTTCCATCATGTTACCTAATCAACAGCTGCAAATAATTTCCACTAGATGGTTGAAGCTGCTAATGGGAATTGAATGGAAGCTGTTGATCTTGTTGACTAGATCGGCTTCGAAGAGGTCAAAGTTCTGTTGCTGAAATCATTTGTCACATGCTCCTTTTGTGATTTTTGGATAAGTGACTTGTTTCTGCATCCTCTATAAAATAAGGCTTGTAATTCCCTTCTCAATGGTATTCTTGTAAAGAATAGCTTAATATGTACACCAGGAGTTTGCTTAGTATGATACTTCAGCTGGAAAGATGGGTTTGGAGGTGTCTCTTTCACGTTTCTGTTTCCCTAATAAATATTACAACTTCACTGAAAATACAACACGCATATTCAGAAGAAAAATTGAAATTACTTTTAATAAATTAATTTTTAAAATGTCCTTTAAGCATTCATAGGTACATTATTTGCCTAGGTTATTAAAATTACGCTGCTGTTTTTCAAAAACTGCTTTTCTCCCAGCTACCTATCAGACCCTTACAAACTGGAGAAGTAGGCTCATTGTCATAGAAACCATGTAACAAACCCTGTTCCTTACGCTCTGAAAAAATAGAGAAAAAACACTTCCTTTTTACGGCAAGGCTTACTTTTTTTTAGGAAAACGATTTTTTGTTAGATGTGGGTTATTTTGACTGTCCCAGTAAGAGTATGTACCATCTTTGTCCTGTTGAAATAGTTGTTTGCGTGTATTGCTTTTCAAGGTTAATACCCCCATATATATACACTTAAAAAAAAAAAAAAAAAAAGTAAATGTTAAGAATGTTGGAATTTGGCATAAGTAAAAGATGTTTCTTGAATATTTGTTTGTTTTGCTTAATTTCTATCTTTAAAAAGTTTTACATTTCTTTTATCAGTGTTGTAAATTTTAGTCATGCTAYTTTATCAGTCATAAGACTAATTTCAAATAGATTGGTTTTTAACATACCTTCAACAGATGTCCCCTAACCTATTTTAAATAATTTCAAAAACATTTCAGAGCATCACTTCAAAGTAGTTTCACTAAAGCACTAACGATTATACTGTGAAGAGCATTTTCACACTGGAAACTAAATGTTGTATGTCTCAGTTTTGTGACAGGGGAACGTAAGTGCATGCTCATCCTGAGATGTGCAACCTCAAACTTGACTGTTCTTGATAATTTGCTGTCTTAATGCAATTGGATTCAGATTGATTTTAATTTTTAAATGTCCTGTGCTTCATATTCTTCTAATACAGTGATATCTCTTATTCTTTATCAGGTATTTGTGAGTAGCAGTGGAAAATACAGCGAACTTGGCCATCCGTTCGGGTATTTAAAAGCAAGCACTACTTTAACCTGTGTAAACCTCTTTGTGATGCCTTACAACTATCCTGTTTTACTTCCGTTGTTAGGTAGGTAATAAATTCACATTGGACTGCCAATGCAGCTACTTCAGAGTAAAAGAAAAACAATAATGGTTGGTGTTCTGCCTTAGTTTGAGACATTATAAAATAATGGAGATCAGAGAGTAGAGAATGTTGCAAACTCTTTAACATAATTTGGGAGGAGAGGATTTTCATACCCCCTCTCCCTTTTTTTCTCTCCAGCAGAGGAGGAGAGCTACCTGCTTCCAGTGCATGTTTGATGCTGTTCACCTCCTAGACACGTAGCCTCTTCCTTAACCTGGAGTAAGCTTCAACCTCCATTCTTTTCCCTCATTTAGGGTGTGGTGTATCCAGGTTTTGCAGTTGCTCTTGTAGCAGCTAATTTTTTACTGGAAGATCAGATGCAGTGTTTGTCATGGGTGTTGGGAAGAGGGAATTCCCTGACGCAGTTTAGAGCAGTAAGAAGGAATTGAGCAGTGAAACAGACTACATTTCTTTCCCTGCCCAAAGGACCAGTGTTTTTTTCACTCCCACAATGAAATTACTTTCTACAGGAAAGATGGTATGAAAAGGTGCTGTGTGAATAACTGCCATAATAATTGTGGCTGTTAGGGTTCTGGCATAAAGGTAATGGCAGAGAGAAGAGTGTCCTGGGTGCTACTAACCCTTTTAGTTGCAGATGCTGTAAGGCTTTTTTGTTCCAATTTTTGTGGGTGTGTTTAGTGATACAGAATAACAGTGGAGATCAAGRGAAATAACATTGACTCTTACTGTCTTACACAGGATTTTTCCATTCATTTCTAGAAAAAAAACACAACATAGTTCAGGAATGCTTTTTCATAATCCTGGTCATAACAAAAAAAGAAATTTGTGCTTGCTGGTAATTCGAATATGTTTTATATAGTCATCCATGTAGCCTAATAATTGTCCCAAAGTATGCAAGTAGGATACTTTTAGACTRAGTTAGAGTTTCTGCGAGTTTGTGGCTACTAAATTACTGCAGCAGATCCGCTAGCTGAAAAGCCATCACTGATACTAAATGAATTTCCCTATTCATTTTGATGTTGACATTTGCAGTTCTGTTGTGTCTTCCCTGGCAGCTCTTCTCTTCCCCCTGCCTTTTTTGCAGGGGTGTGAAGCTCTTCCTACTCTTTGGAGAAAGGCATTTTTCACTATGTGTAGTGCTATGCTGCAGTTTGCTCGCTTGGTATCCCACATCTTAAATTTCCGAAGGCTGTTCAAAGGAAAATGCAGAGCTTCCATGTTGCTTGAGTTGTAAAGCAGATCTTTTCTCTAGAACGCAAATACTGTGTATTTCCTATTGTTAACGCAAACACATACACAAAGTGTTATGTTCTAGGACTTTGTTTATCCTTGGTCTCTAAGGCATGRTGGGATTAAGTTCTGTGAAATATACATAAAACACGAAAGCAGATCTGGCCCCTTTTCTACTTAGCAGTACAGAAAATGACTAAGATGATAAGCAGCATACCTGTTAAATTATTCGTAGATGTTTTAAAAAATACTGACTCTGTAGGTAGGTAGGGGTTGTTTCTGTTTTTAAACCCTCCCCCTGTGTCTGCCTTAACGCATACTAATAGTGGATACTGGTGATTCAGTAGAGGACTGATTTGCATGTGTAATACCAATCTTTCATTACACTCACCCAGATTAAAAACGATGTGAGAACTTCCAAGCCCAGGAGAAGTCTGCTCTATTCAACCACTACCACYCACGTTGGTGCATCAGTGAGGTTCTAGTGGCTACTGCCCTACTGGTAGAATATTGTGTTGGAGGACTGGGACTTATCCTGGGATAGTACTATGGATAATCTCTCTCCCTTCCTTCTAGTGACTCTTTCAGACAAAGCCAAAACCACTTTACAGCTGTATTATTTGTAACATCTTATCAAACGGCTTACRTGTGTTCAGCCTTATAAACAGATAGCAAGATGCTTAAGAGCTTTTTTCTTGCATTTTTGTATTCCTCCTGTATTGTTGAGCAGCGGAAGTTTTAGTTCTGTTTTTGGAAAATAACGTAAGAGCCAGCCCTAAAAGACAGGTAAGATAGGCATGCATGAGAGAACTCGCAGATGATACTTGAGCAAACTGAAACAAGTTGTAGTGGTCTGTGACTGAAGGAGGTAAATTGTACCACATCCTACAGATTTGGTGATTTATAGCTTGGTTTCTGCAAGAGTGGATTTAGGAATGCTGTGGCCTCTCCTAGCTCGTAACTTAATGGGTCTGCTTTTAGAATCTGAAGCTTTGTAAGGAAAGGAGCCAATCAATGAGACGTCATAAAACAGTGAAGCTGCACAGTCCGTGTGTTAACCTGACTCATGCACTATAGTAAATTAGTTGTCTGACAAAAATTCTGGTCTCCAGATCTTTTACAGAGATAAGACAGACCATGTGGGATGTGCTGTTGCAGCTGAGCAGCTCCTTTTTGCTCTCATAGGAAAGGCTAGAGAGGCATCATGACTAACTTGGGGTGGTGGTTTGCTCTGAGAACTGAGGAAGTGGGGTGCAGTTCTTGTCTTTTTTTTTTTGTTCAGCATGAGGCAGACTTCTGAAGACAGAACTTTTCACAGACAAATGCTGACATACTTGAATGCTGAATATGCTTGGTCCATGGATTACAGAAATATCCTCTTGAAGGATTGTTGCCTTTATCTGATACTAGCAAAGCTATTGTACTTCAGATACTCTTCTGTTTAAGAACAATTGTACAGCCAAGTTCATAAAGTAGAAGTCAAATGAGGGGTTAGAGCGAGAGCTTAGCAATGATGAAGTATACTTCTGAATGCTCCTGCCTTGCTTACGATGTTTCCTTGGCTGATCTTAGCTGCGTTAGTGGGAGGGCAGGCGCTGCTGGGCGATAGGAGTGATTATTCATTGGGAGTGTCAGCAGAAGCAGTACTGAAACGCCCATGGTGAAAATGCCATGAGAATGTGGTTAATACCCTTTCTCTGTGGGTCTAAATGCGCAGAAGGGTGAGCGTTTAGAAAATGTCTGCCCGTGAAGGACTGCAACATGGACAGTTCCCTTTGATGCTTTTACGGGCTTCTTGAGAGAACCTGCAAGTATGATTTTACATTTTGGAAACCAAGGGCTGTCTTTCTCACAAATGTGAACATAGCAAGCTGTGGCACTGGGAGGGAGAGCCAAACATTTTGTGTCAATGGAAAAAGAGTGCCACAATTCCTTTTTTAATGGTGGATACGGTTTTACATGTGCCTTATTTTTGGCTAGATTGTTTGCAGGGAAGGATACTGCTTTCCGTGAATGTAAAGTCATGAGTCTACTGCTTAAAACAAAGGAGTATATCTATTAGTGCAGAGGCATTAGAAAGCTCAGAGAATTATAGGAGTCAACAGGGAATGGTGGTGTACTTGCTCAGGTGGAATTTAATGTGAGTAGTGATTTTTTTTTTTAATTAAAAAAATGTATGTTTTTACTTCGGGTTACATGGTGCAAGCTGTCACTCACAACTAGGCTGTTGTCACATGAACTGTTCTTGTAATTAGGCTCCAGCTGAACTACTAAAATGACCTGCTGACCATACTCTCTCTCATACTCTTGTTTTTTCAACTGTTCACTGAGCTTGAAAGTGCATCAAGTTCTCTTATGTGGTACTGGGTATTAAAGATGTGTATTGGTATCCTGTTTGTCACAATTTGGTTGTTTTGTACATTAATCTGAAGTGGATAAAGACTTTGCAACACAGTTTTAATTTAACTGGTCTGTCTGTAGTTTTACCTGATCTCTTGAATTGTTGCAGCTTGTGTCCCTTCCCTAGTGATTTTTAATACCATGTTCCCAATTATCTGGTGCTTTTAGCTCCCTCTGAGTTTAGAATTAAAAAGAATTCTGCATTATGGACTATAAAGAGAGTAGTATCTGAAAAGGAAGAGRTTGGATTAAGACTGATTTATGAAAGGATTTTTTCAATACTTTTGGATTTTATCTACAGAAGTTTGGGATTTAATCTGTGAAAGACAGTTAACTGGGTTACTGTTTGTTTGCTTATTTATATAAATGATTATGTGCAGCCCAGGGCACRGTGGAAAAAGTACATTTCAAGTGCCTGTGTTGCAGTCTGCTGACAGTGTATATCTCAAACTCTTGCGATAGAGGCAGGTAAGATGTTGATGGTGATGTTCTCTTTGAAACTTGCGGCTGTGTTTACCACCACGACTGTCTTCCTTTTAGAGGGTAGGAGTTCCTGCAGTGAGTTTGTGCTGTGGGGAGGCTCTCATTTTAAATAAAAAAATCTTTGCTGAAGCTCTGCTTAAATTTGAGAACTTCCTACTTGGATAGCAAGGATCAGGGAGGTGCTTTTGCATTTGACTTCTCAGACTACAGGTATGCTGTGGGTTAAGAATCATAGCTAGCTGAGCGTTATGAATGTCTGTGCCATTTAAGAGTGGCTGTGCAGTCGAACTGTAGGGGTTATATACGGGTACAACCTTCACAGTGCAGAAAGTGAGGCAGTAATAAAGTGCTGATAAGGGGTTTAAGGTTCAAGCTGTACTCCTAACCAACTCACAGACTTAAAATATTAGGACATGCTTTGATACCAAACATTTTGTATTTTATTTTTTTTTTTCCTCATTTCGAATTTTGGGAGAGGGGTATAGTTTAACTTCCATTTTGCTGCAAAAAGCTAATAGGTTTATAAGATAAGAATGGATGTTATTTTATATTTACCATATGTCATGATACCATCACAGGTTCTTCTGGATAATAGTGCTAAGCATGTGGTATATTGAGATTTTAAATGGAGTTCTAACTTGTCCTCTCAAACTCCACCCCACTTCCTTCAGGCCAGGAAAGAGAACAATTAGCATCTGTAGTGTGGTTTTTATATGCGATACAGAATTCATTTAGATTGGAGAATACCTGTAATTAAGTGTGGTTTGACTATGAGAACTTGGAAAATCGAATCTTAACATCTGTTCAATTTGTGGAGAATACTATGCAAGTCAAATTTTCTTCTCCAAATATATCTTCATGAAAGCTCAATCTGGAGAAAACAATTTTCTTGCTGCATCTGTCTTTTGCACACCCTCTTCTGTGCATCTCTGTCTCCTGCAGCTCTCCCCAGTTAATTTTTGGACATCTCTTTCTCCAGTCCTGCATATCCTTCCATTAGCCTCACTTTGCCAGCGTGTYATGGCGCTACTAAGGAGAGACTTGATCTCAATTGATAACCCATAATTTCAAATGATAAACTGCAGGATACTGTGTTTGGTTTTGATGTTTAGCGATCACTGTTACAGTTCATAGCGTGCACGGCAAATAGGTACATGCTTCAACTCAGTGATTCCTAAACGGCAGTATGCACACCTCTACTGCAAGCAAGGTATTTCTAAAACAGTATCCAAAGGAAATATCTGTCTGGTTGCCCCTCTCTTAAAGGGCAGCAGGTTTTGTAGCTAATTACTGTCTCTTGTCTATATCTGTGGGAGAGTTTGCTGCTCTGGCACGAGGCAGGCAGCGTGGCTGGAGGTGCACCCCTTCTCTGCTGGGGGCAGCTGCCTTTGTTGTCAGCAGAGTCCGGTGAAGCTGACCAGAAAGATTCCCTGCTCTCATATTTTATTTTTCTTTCCCTTTGGTGCCCAAGAATGTTTTTATTGGAGACCAGAATTCATCATACAGGTTGAACAAAAGAAAGCTGGGCTGAAAATGGAAATTGAACCAAATGAATGTTGTTTGGTTTAATCAGATACAGGGAGTCCCTGGTGATGCAAGAGGGAGGCAAGGGAGGTGAAACTCTTAACAGGTGGATCTGTTGCACCTTCCATGCTGCTAGTAGTTGGGTGCAGTATTTAAGTCTGGTGTACCTTGTAAGTTTGCCTATAATGAGGACTTGTTCTGGATTGTCTACTGCAGCTAGGACTGGGGATTCACAATCCTTCAAACCTAAGGTTAAGAACAGCTTTTGTGGGGAAGTCCCATTGGGAGATGGGTGGAGGGAGAAGAAAAGGGGGGAAACTTGGCACGTTGAATTTTGGATAATGCTAATGGTCTGGGACTATATAAATGAAACCTTCTTTTGTTGTTTTCCTTGTTGCAGATGACTTGTTTAAGGTTCACAAACTTAAGCCAAATCTGAAGTGGCGACAGGCTTTTGACAACTACTTAAAAACAATGCCTCCTTACTACTTACTGGTATGTTCCTTTTCTCATTTCATCCTCCTGGGTATAATGGCTGGTGTGACCAGAGTCCTGTGCATCATACCTCTTCCTAGTAAATTTTGTTTATGTAATTATGATGACATTTTAGGTAGTAAACATTTCGGTTTGCAGAGGTATGTAGATCAGGTCAAACATTTTTAATAAATAAGTAAATTTCTAGTAACATCGAGTAATAGTAAYTATATTAAGATATTAAATGTGTTTTCATTAAATATTAAATAAGCTTTGATCTAAAGTACTTTGGTTTGTTCAGAGAAACCAAATTTGGCATTATTTTTGTAACTTGATAAGGAAAATGCAGATTTGTTTGTTTATTAATGTGGGTGAAGTGCTAGAACTTGGGAAGCTGATATTAAGAGAACTGGCTGGGCCAAATAAAGGGTGGGGGGAGGCACTGTGTCACCTTTTACATGTAGCTTGGACAATGCACCTCAATATGGACTTGCATCATCCCGGCTATTCTGGTACTGAGCCTTCGAGTGGAAATTGCCAGTGGCACCACACCGTGTGGTGTCTTGGTAATGTGGCATAACGTCCATTGCGAGCTAGTTAGACTACCAAACTCATGTCACATGTTACCTGAATAGACTTGAATTTTAGTGGCCAAAAGTGGAAAAGCTAGAGCACTAATCCATGTGCCTTAGCTTCCTGTAATTGATCTTATAAATTTTTTTTTTAAAGACTTATTCTCTTACTATTGTGTATTTTGTTTTCCTTATAGCCATTAAAGAAAGCCCTAAGGATGATGGGAGCTCCAAATCTGATATCAGATAATTTAGATTGTGGACTTAGTTACAGTGTTATCTCTTACCTTAAAAAACTCAGCCAACAGGTAGTATTGATAAAAC
This sequence comes from Oceanodroma leucorhoa, assembly GCA_030449065.1. Lineage (NCBI taxonomy): Eukaryota > Metazoa > Chordata > Aves > Procellariiformes > Oceanodroma > Oceanodroma leucorhoa. The sequence continues at coordinate 8,744,087 of JASVER010000011.1, read as the reverse complement.
CTTTGCAATTAGAAGTGCGTTGATTATTTAGTTTGTGGTAATCTCATTATAAAGCAGTTAATCCCTGTGGGAGTTCATATGGGTGTACAGCATATATTATAATTGAAAATTGGTGAGCATTTCCACCGCAAATGTGGGTGAATCCAGAGTGATTCTGTAGCCAGTAATTGTGCCTTCTGTAAGTGGTGGAGGGGAGTGCGAAGGAGACCTCTTCAGCTACATTTTAAATATCTGCTAGACCTCTAAACTCCAAAGATTATCACCAATTGGATTTATGACTGCTCTTGCCGTTGTTCTTCACAGCTAAAGTCAGAGGCTTGCTCTCAGTCTCATGTTTATTTCCATGTGTGCCTTGGCTATGTTTATGTTCCAAAAAAGTATACGTTCTTGTCCATGGGGATTAAAGTCATAGTTCAGGCTTTATACCTGAGCTTCCTGTTTCCTTCAGGTCAAATCCATTCTGTGTGTTAAGCGTGACCTGGTGGGAAATAGACATCTTTTTCTCTTTGTCAAGAATGCCATTTCAGGTGTAACTATCTGAAAGCCATGCCTCCTTAGCACAAATGGTTCTTGAAACAGTAGTTTAATATCTAGAAGTCAGTGGGGAAGCAGTGCAGCCTTTAAAATTACAAAGGAAAAATCCTCCGCCTTAAAGAATGCACAAAATACATTCCAAAAGCCTCTGAATGACTGAGCATCTATTAGACATAAAACTTCCTGTGATATTTCAGTAACTTAATGATATGCAAATGCATGAGATGGCTACTGTGGTTTTCACATTCTCAGCCCATGAAACAGTTTAAATGTATTGGTTGCATTATAAGCTCCTGTACAGGGACAAGCAAGTCCAGAATTCCGCTGTGCTCCCTCTGTCCTTAAATTCAGAGTTTCCCACAGATAATGAAGCAAACCCTACAGAGGATGAGATCTGGGGGAAGTGGGTTGCAATCACTGTGGTTTTTGGGTTTTGGTTGGTTGGGGTTTTTGGAGGTATTGCAAGTGGGTCTTACTTTGAATACAGTTAAAGCTTAATACAGTAAAATTATCCGTAGCTATAATAAGAAATCTGTGCTAATTGGAGAAGTAATATGTTTTTGGACACTTACTGATGATGCAGATTTCTTTTATGACTTTTCTCCCTTATCTCGTTGCAAACATATAGTGCAAACCTTAGTTCGTAGGTTGTTTCAGAAATGAAATCTGGAATTATGTTACTGTATCTGAATAATACTGTTTTAGATGCAACTTCACCTTAGTAACCTAAGGCATCCCACCTTCCATATTTTTTTTTTTTTTTTTTCTTTCCCTTTAAAGATGATTCTTCAGGGACACAAAAGAAAGTCACAAGACTTGCAGCAAAATCAGGGATATTCACAGATCTCCTACTGGCATATAAATTTAGATACACTGGCTAAATATTTTTTCCATATGCTAGCACGTTAGGATTTCTTTCTACTTGACATCTAATCTATGTAATCCAATATATCCCTGGGTAGGTAGTTCTCCCGTTTGTTGAGTAGTTGGGAACTAAATTTGTAATTTTATTCTGTTAATGTATTATGTGTTTTATACTGGAAATCTTCAGTGCCTGCTGATTCTTTAACTCATGGTGTGATTCCATTTTAGACAAAAATAGAGTCGGAACGGATAATAGGTTCAGTGGGTAAGAAAGTTCCACAAGAAATTGGAATAAAAGTGAAAAATCACTCCAGTGGCCTCTCCTTGGTACACAGTAGGGATTTTAAGCAACTGCTGCAAGGGATCACTGGGGAATCTCCACTGAGACTGGCGGAAATGAATGTTAAAGAATTTGCTGGCTTCCACATAGGACTTTTAAACAAGGTAAACAGCGCAGTGATCTTGCATCTTCATCTGTTTTAAATGGGTAACTTTTATGGACTTAGTGTAGAAGAAGGAAGTAAGTACTTTCACTGAATTGTGAAGAGTGCAGCGTAGGCCTAAATAGTGAAAAGAGTAAATGTAATTTTTTGCACTTGCTTTTGGGACACTGTTTGAAAATCCCATGGTAGTGAACAAAGATTACTGTGTTTTAAGTGACAATCTCTGCAAAAGACAGTTAGTGTTGTTATCCAGGAATTAACATGCTTAGTTTTAATGGAGCTGAAAGTGCTAATGYTGAATAAAGTCTCATTGAAAAGACAGTCATTGAGTTTGCTGTATCCAGTTATGAAGCTCTGAAGTTATTTCAGAATATTTTTTTTAATAGTTAACATTAACAGTTCATGGAGGAATTTCTCTGTGCATGAGAACTGATGGGTTAACTGAAAGTTACTTGTTTTGTTATAAAACTAGGATTTGAAGCCACAGGCATTCAGAAATGCGTATGATATTCCTCGTCGCAGTCTTCTAGACCAGCTAACTAGAATGAGAACCAATCTTCTGAAAACACACAGGCTTATCTTGGGGCAGGATGAAGGTAAGTAGCCACTGTTCTTCATTAACAGTTTGGAGAGAGCACAGCTATTTTTTTTTTTTCATTCCCTGAAGTAGTGTTTTCTGTCCTGGGTGTGGGAGCAGAAGTGGACGTTCCATCATTTGTAGAGTCAGTCAATGTCCTTTTCTTGACTCTGAAGGGGAAGGAAGGAAATTTTTGCCTTCTGTCATGCAAGATGTCATGCTTGCTTTGAATTTTAAAAAAAAGTTTCGTGGGCAAGCTTTCCTATACAATAAGGTGCAGTAGACATGTTTTTTATAGTAATCGTGGCTTAAAGCAGAGAGGGGCTTATTCTATTTTATCCTTGTTAGGTGCTGGTGGTCTAAAGATGCAGTTGTTAGCATAGAGATTAAACTTGCTTATTTTTCATTCTTCTTCTGCCAATTAAGCTCAACTCTTGCCAGCCTTATTTCCAAAATTGTAGTCTTCAGCTCTTCCTCCATAGTGAAAAGAATTAGTCATTTGTTGTTCGTAAATGCTAACACTTGCAATTGAAGTATGTGAAGTATGTAATGCCTTAGCTTTAAGGTAGACTAAATTAAGATCTCTTGTTCTGTTGCAGACTGCCTTCATAGTGTTCCTGTTGCTCAAATGGGAAATTACCAGGAATACCTGAAAATGATGCCTTCACCCCTTCGGGAGATTGACCCAGATCAACCCAAAAGACTTCATACATTTGGCAATCCATTTAAACAGGATAAGAAGGTAGGAGGAGCCACGCTATCAGCTGTATCTTTATTTCAAATCATGTTAAATATAATTTGTGAGTAGAATTTCTCTCCAACAAATGCACTATGTTGCTAACCTGYGTAGCTCTTCTGTCATGTGCAGAAAGGACTGGTGTCTTTCACGTGGTCCAAGAGAAATGTGTAAAGAGCCATGCTGATACGAGCGGCACTGGTCTGTCTCTGGTTACAGTGTACATTAGGTATCTCTGTTCTGCGAGCTGTAAAGTGTTTTGAAAGCCACCTGACAGAGGGACTTACTCTGTCAATGAATTGATGAAACAATTTCTATTTTGTACTGTTTTTTTAAAATTTTTTTTTTTCTTTTCAGGGTATGATGATAGATGAAGCAGACGAATTTGTCGCTGGGCCTCAGAATAAGATTAAGCGTCCTGGAGAGCCCAATACTCCAGCGTCACTAAAGAGAAGGCGCAGCATGTCACCGCTGTTGAGACGGCCACAGTCACCACCCGTTGTAACGAATCATGTTGGTGGGAAAGGGCCACCGTCTGCTTCTGGATCCCCAACGTATCCAAACCTCAAAGGCATCCCAGCAAATAAAGGTATATTGAGTTGTAGTAAAGCAGCCTGCTTGGTCACAGGTGGGAATATCTGTGTGTTAAAAAAAACCAAAACAAACAAAAACAACCACCAAAAAAACCCCACACAAACAAAAAACCTAGCCAACTCTGTGTGCTTTGAGTTGATTCAAAAGGGTATATCAGCATGTATGTATGCTTTAGTGTTAATTAGGACTGAGTTTCTTTTGTTGGCCTAGATAAACAGGCTGCTGCTATAGCTAATGAAGTCTGGAATAAAAAAATAATTTTGATGAACTCCTTTTAAAAAAACAAACAAACAAAAAACCAAAAAAACCCCGAAACCTTTTGCCAAGGTGGTTTGGAGGTAGCAAGGATTTCAGATCAGCTTTTAGTTATCATTTGTGTATTCTGTGGTGGGGAAGGAAAGTTAAAATACGGTTACGTTTTCATTTCCCACAAATACCAATTTTCTTAACCACCTATTGCAGCAAATAGAGTCAGAAGAAAACTCTGTTAGCTGGAATTGGGGGAAGGAAAGAAAACATGAGTTTACTTAGAAGTCATAACACTGCAATAGGAATACAGAGAATGGTGATTTCATGATAGTGATACGAGATGGTAACAGTCCGAAGGGAAGTATTCCCTTGGTCACATCAAAGGTTGGATAAAAGTATTGGAGAGTTGTTCAGCACCATCAGATCACTACACTGTACTTCAAACAAGAAAGGATATGGAACTGTTTCCTTTTTTTTTTTTTATACTGCAGTTACGCACTAGTAAGATACATATTTTTAATTTGTAGATCCTAATAACACTGTTGTTCAAGATGGCAATGGAGAGAAGAAAGCAGAAAATTGTCAGTCACTGGAAAAGCAAATTGATGGCTTACCTGTGCAAATGGCTCCTTCGGTTCCAGCTGCTATGGGAGAGGATGAAATGTTATCCAATGACTTAGACTCTCTACCTGTTGAATTCAATTGTTTAAGTGAAGATGGGTTGGATCATAAACCTGGTACCAACGCACTTGTTCGAGGGCCTCTAAATTACAGTGTGACTGGAGATGACCAAAAACGGGCGATGGAGTCTGCTTCCGAATCTGTGCCAAATTCATTTAAAATAACACCTATGATGTTGGAGGGAAACAATGCTGATATCAAAATTAAAGTGATGAAAGAGGTTCGCAAACCTGGAAGAAGTAAGTTGTGGGGTTTTTTATTATTAGTATATTAAACATGGTGCTAGAGGGAAGACTTTTTTTCCTTGAAATAAGCTGTTTTCAATATACATACAACTTCAGATTTTGAATAATTTCTGATTGCTTGCGTAAGAGCAATGGAGGGATGAAAAAGGAAGAAAGTTCTTACATGCTGGGCAGGTGAGTTAAGTTTAGACAGCAGTGCTTGGGAAGTTGAGTGCCAAGTGACCTCGTTTGCCCTTGAAGATAGGTTAACTGGTATAAGAGGTACTCTGTGAAAGCATCTTTCAGAGCTTTTGTTTTTGTTACTGATGATCTAATGAGACTAGATAGACTTTGCCTTACGCTGCACTGCTCCTCGCATATGCGTAGTGTACTTTGTTGCTCTTTGTCCATCAAAACTTCCTTTGGGGAGGGCAAAGGCTTATGTAGCTACAAGGGTGCATCTTGGAATATGTTTGAAAGGTAATCTTAACAGTTAATAGCGAAGTGATACTTTTTTATTTTGAGAGATAGTGTAATTAGTGATGGAACACTGTTGCAAACTCATAAGAACTGAAGGCTAAAAATTACTTTCCTCTTTTTTCTATAAGGTTTGTTAACCCCCCAAAAATCTAAAATATTGTGAGGAAAACTAACTTGCCTCCTCAGCTTTTGTTATGTGTTTTTCCTGTGCTTGTGTACAGGATCAAAACCAAAATGCTAACCTGAAACTCCAACTAACATATATGCTGTACGATTTTCCATAGGCATAATCTTTCCATTTTTTCTTAAATGGCAGATGTCCCTAATGTGGTCTGCGTCTGAGTGAATTATTTCTACAAATTAAACTACTGAATATTTTTCTAATACATTGACAACTGCCAGTAATTAGTATAATGGAGTATTCTTAACTCTTCTGTTCCTCTGATCGTGCGTTGCTTTCCCAAAACTTCGTATTTCGTTGAGGCATATAATCATTGTGGCAGACTGAGACTGTTGAGAGATGAAGCCATTTGTGTGCTGCATCTGTGTTTTATTTTTAAGATGTTTTGAAACTTCCTACTTAGGTATGTTTTTGCTTCCTGTTCTGCAAAGCTCATCTAATCTTATACCAAATTCATGTCTAGTAAGTGGTGATGTAGAGCAAAATAGTACTATGTTTGGAATGAGTCACCTGTCCTGCTGCAGAGTTCAGGCAGGCATCAAAGAAAGAAGCTAAATAGTAGTGGGTTAAATATGTACATATATTCACAGTTCTGATCATATATCCTCTCTATGCCTGCTGCATCACTCTGAGCAGACTCTTAGTCACAGCACCATAAATATCTGCATACTGGCTTCAACTATGGAAAATACTGAAACAATGCTGTTTTCTCATTTGTTTCTAGTTTAATGTATCCAGTTCATTCTTTTGCAGTGGATATATTTACTTTGTACCAGTAAGATAATCATATTAATTGTGCTCACACTAAGCATTGATAATTAGTCCTTCTAAGAGAGCTAATCCTAACCTCTGCTTTCAGAAATGACAGCTCTAGGTTAAAACAGGGCTTGGTGGCCCTACGTGCCTATTAACTGCTAATGATGGCACTGTGTTTGTGGAGATATGGGGTTTCTCTACCTAGCCTGCATTTTCTGAGGGCAGATGCTTCTAGCTGCTGCTTTTAAAGAGAACCTAATTCTTTGGTGCCACGTTTGAATACCAGCTCATCGGTATCACTTCAAATTGTTGGTATCACCTACTTTCTGTGCATAAAGCTAATGCGGGCTTTTTTCTTGCCTTTCATGTATTACCATACACAGGAGTGTGAAACTCTGGGCTTTGTTTTTTCTTTTGGCTGTTAAGCTTTATTGAAAATGGATTTGCAAGGCTTCATTTTTAATCTATGGTTGGATTTTTATCTYTTTTTAGATTATGAAAAAATTTTTTCTCTTCTTGAGGAGGTGCAAGGACCTATGGAAATTCAGAAGTATTTCATTGAATTTGCTATCAAGGAAGCAACAAGGTTTGTATAGATATAAATGACTCGAGTCATAAATTAAATGTTAATTTAGATCATGATAGTCTATCATAAACTTTTYCAGTACTAGTATTTTCTGTTTTCCTTTTTGACACATTTCAATTACTATAGTTGTTTTARTTGTAAAACTACCACTAAACTACTATATTTTTCTGGAGTAAATGGTCTTTACTTAAAGTTTAAATGTGAAATAGAGAGACGGGTTGTTATTGAAGACCTACCCAAAATTTTGGATGGATTGGGGAAGGGTGGCTGTATTAAATTAAATTTTCTGGCTATTCTAATGCCAGAAATAAAGCAGGCTCTTCCATACTGGAAACAGAGAGCCTCTGGTAATACGATTTGTCATGACTGAATAGTCTTGAGTTGTTGAACTGTATTTTTGGAAGAAAAATTAAATTGCTCTCCTTCTCTTCCTTAGGTTTAAAAAACGGGTCTTAATACAACACTTAGAGAGAATACTAGAGGAACTAGAGTTCAACAGCCTACCCAACAGAGTTAATCATGTCAACAGTAGATAATAATGTACCSGCCAGACGAATATGGACCAGGAATGAGTTTGCTGTGCCGCAGAAGAGTGGAAGAGGATGTAGCTGCTGCCCTCACCATCTTGGCAGTCAAGTGATTTTACTGTCACAGTCTGAGAAGAAGCAGTGGAGCTTTAACTTTAAGAACCTCTATCGGCAGAAGCTGGGCTATAACCTTAAGGATTTGCTATGAAAGGTGTGGCTTTTTTCCTGTGGAGGGTGCTATTTGCTCAACAGGCTGAAGAAAAATAACCATTGCTGCCCCTCCTGCAGGTGATGAGAATTTACTCATTTGAACGCTGTCATTAGACATTTACGTGCTATAGGCAGCAGGTTGCACTAAAATGGGGCACTGTCAAATGCACACACTGTCTGCATCGTGGAGAGAGCCCGTGTGTTCCCAAAAAAAAACCCTCCCAGAAACACCTGCACTGGTAAAATTGCATGTTGCCACCACAGAGACAAGGGTCTTGTTCCCAAGAACTGCTAGCCATGCCTTTAAACTTGAGATTCAGTGTAGATTGAGAGTAAAGAAACTGCTATTGTGTTAATGAAAGCTAAAGACAGCCCTGTGACTGTTACCACCCGATGGTCACTAAACAATCTACCTCAGACTCTCTTCTGTTTTGTCTGCAGACATTATGAAAGTGCACCTGAGGCTTCCCAGGTCCCCGACTTCAGTTCTCTTTCATCCTGTGAGGAGGACGGAGATTCTTCAGGTGGCCTTGGCACACGCTGTGCTTTCGAAGCACTAAAAGGAAACGCTTTTAAAAACGTGTATTTTAATGTTCATACAAAAGAGATTATTTTGAACAGTATTGTTACCAGATCACTAATTTGATATTTTAACTGTATAAATTTTTTGGAACATATGTATATATAAAATAAACCATTTTATTAATTTTTAATAAGTGCTAATCTGAGGAGTCTGTAGCGGGCAGCACTGAGTTCCTCCGATTGTCTGTTACCAACAGACTGCTAATATTTTTGTAAAACCAGTGAGTAGTGTAGCTATACTACAGCTGAACCTGATCTGCACACCCTCAAACACAGCTTGTGGTTATAGTTGCAGAATGTGTTTGTACCCCGGAGCACCTGCCCCATCACGCAGCTCAGCCTGCACGGGGTGCACGTTTTCACTCGGTACTAAAGGCACTAAGTTCAAATTTATCAAACCCTTGGTTACCTGAACTGGTATCCTCTCCTCCGTTCCTCTTASTATTTTGTCCAAAGGTGATTTTATATATCACAGAACATACGAAGAAGACTGAAGCACCTGCATGTAATTATTTTTTTCCTTTAAAGCAGTACCAATAATGTGCCAGTAGTAAGCGGCTCTTCTGATAATCRTGTATTTTCAGTTGTTCACACATAACATTCTCTGATCCTCTAACAGCTTTCTTTTAAAGACAGGTTGAAGTTGTACTCATAACTAGCTCTTTACCTCGTACTGCAAATATCYTAAGGATTCTGGTTGACTAGCCAGTGCATGAGAGGCAGGGAAACAGATTTTAGCTGGTGAGCCTGTACTTCTCCATTCCTACTGSTATTTTTAGTATTAGCCAGCCTGTGAGACATCTTTTCCATCCGCTCTGAAGCAGTGGCCTTGTCTCTCTGGAAGATGCAGTTTGACCATTGGAATTACASCAGTGAAATTCAAGAAGGAAATAAAATGCAGCAACAGCAAATCTCTGTCACGGYGGTATATGAACGAAGTGACACAGGGAAAGGTGTCCTAATTCTTCTCGTAAAAGTAACTTTTATTCATCTGTACAGTTGAMCGTTTTTTAAGAAACACAGAAATACCTTGGAATGATACAAAGGGGGGTTCACCCCTTCAAAATCGTTATGTGGAAGCTGTATGTCAGTATGATAGATCTCCTATGGCTAATGTTGGACTCTTAAAAGGGAATTTATTTACAGAAGGTCAGCTATAGTGTGCATACCTTGTTTTAAAATGGCCTGGTTGCATGCATCAAGTTGCATGTAATACGCTATTTTTGAAGTAGTAGGTGGTAAGAGGAGACAGCTCTCTTCTATCTAGTTAATGRTGGTTTAATTTTCTTTCCTGGTTCCAGAGACACTTGGTCATAATGTGTCTGAGCAGGGGCTGAGTTTTTAACTAATGACCTTGTTAGTATGTAAATCTGCTCTTTTGCTGTGATGCAGATGGCTGCCAAATTAGTTACAGGAAGCTGGTGACTTTCATTCACTTGTTTGGAATCTTATACCTTAGAAAATGCACAGAAATGACAAAATAGTTCAGTCAAGTTCAAGCAGTGAGAATTTTTCTTTACCTCACCGTTATTTTATCTGAATAAATTGAATTTGCATCAGAATGTTGAAGGAAAGAAACCTTATAGTGAACTGGACATAGGTCTTCATAAGAAGGAAGGAAGATGTACAGTCCTCACAGGTTGTGTCAGTGAAGAGATGAAGAAAAAGGAGTGGCAGAAATCCATCTAAGAGTGCGCACAGCCCTGCCTCCCAAGTGGAGCACAAAATGAACATTGCTCAGGAAACAGTAAATGTTCCGCGACTGTGTTAAGGAGAATCTTAACGGAGATAACTCGTCGTAAGACAAACAGCCGTGCTGGATGTGGGTGGACGTGCCCTGAACGAATACAGCCGCGAGCTGTGAGCGGCACRCTTCGCTTCGGTGTGCAAGCAGGACAGCCGGGAGAGCTTATGCTAGTGTCARGCCCTGCCTTTTCTAGGTAGAGACCGTGACCCCAGAAGCAACAGCTGTGTTACTGAGAGCGTGTCTAGTCTGTGTGACAGATGAGCCTCTGCACAACGGGAGTGTTCCTCAGCAAGGGCTCAGGAGACTGCACAGGTCCACAAATACATATGGATGTGTGGAAGGAGTCTGGAAAGCTATATGCGCTTTGCTCAAACTTACGTTTTTGAGCCCTTATCTAAGGTTGAAATAACGCGGCACAGTTAAACTGGAATGTTAGGAAGTGGGGAAAAATAACATGGCTCGCTGTRTTTCCTTAAGGAGTGTTGTCTAACAATCTGAATTAACAAATCAARCGCTTATCTTCCTGACGTGGGTAGAAGGGCTGTGTGGTACTCTGGAGTCCAAATACCTGTATGTGTTCTGGTTCTTCCATTTCCTGACCTTCTCCTAGCTAGGCATCCTCAGTACTTATTTATTTTTCCCTTATAAGCACCAGGAGTTTTCCTCTTTCCTAAAATGAGCCCATAGCCATGCAGCTCCCAGTCCAGTTGCTGATGGCAGATGTCTGYTAGGGCTGCTGTTCCCAATTTGTGTGTGCAATCCATTTATGATGGGCAAGTGTATTCTTGCCCATGCTTAACCAGCATCAGAAAGTGATTGTCAGCTTCCAAAATAAAAGCTTGACTTGCAGTGGTCAAGCAACTGTATAACTCCCTTTATAGGAAACTGTACCAAGAAAAAAAACCACCCCACCACCCTATCTTTTTTCTGTTTTTCTTCTCCTGGTAATTTTCTCCAGGTTCTGCCTTGAAACTGGCTGGCTGAAATGGCAGCAACGTAGGGTATTGAGTTTGTTTCCTTTTGTTCTGTTCTTTAATTACCTACTAAGAAACTTCTGATGGAAAAATACGAGTGGAAATGCATTGGCTAACAGAAACAAACTATTAAAAAAAACTATAAAGCTAAACTACAGTGTTTCATACCAGCAACATAGCAACATCACACCTTTAGCAAATGGACTCTAGAGTGCTTCTCTTTGAAGAATATACAGCCTAGTTAAGCTGAAAACAAGGCCAAAGACACTTCAAATCTGGCAGAAATGAGGTTTGGCAGAGAGCTGAAGGAATGATGTTAGTCACTGGATTTAAAAGGAGCTGCTTCTTTCAGGTCTACAAAAACAAGCTGAAATCTGTCTTGAGCGGAAAAGGAAGAAACTGGAGAAGAATAACGCCTTGGGATTTAGCAAAAATCTCGTGGCCTGCAGGAATTGTTAAGCTGTACTTCTAAATCTGAATCTTGTGATCAGTTTTCGACTGCCTTATTTAGGCTGTCATTTCAGGGAGGGAAGACTAAACCAAAAAGGCTGGACCTGTCTGATTTTCTCCATTCCAGTTCAGCTGCAACCTGGCGTGTTGTTTCATCCTTGAAAGTAGACTGCTGGCTTGGCTTTAGCATTGGTGTTKTTCTTCTGTCATTCTGCGTTGACAGTGTTTTCGACTGTCTCTTGGTAGCGGCTAAAACAGCGTGGCCGTTTTGTGGGAACCGTGGTGTTGTCCATCAAGCAGGGAGTGCGGGTAGAAGCTATGGCTAGAGTTGGTGGGAAAAGCAGCCGCTGCTTCCATGCTGTGAAAGCTGATTGAGCTTCATCTGATGAACGTCAGCGCCTTCATTTTCCTTCATTTTAAAAGCATATGAGATGCTTCTTAAGGCTGGGAGTGCAAATCTGCTAACTTCGGCAGCAGGTTATTCCGAGTTCAGAAGAAYGCGCCAGGGAAGGAGTTAAACTGTSGGTACAGCCTTGTGCTAAACTCACCGGAGGGTATTTTCATACGCAGTGGAAGAACATAACTGCATCTGCCTTCCCTGAGTTGGCAACCATGTGGGTTTGCCAGGAATGGTGACTTGCTTATACTGTGTAAAGAAAACAAAATCACCCTTTACCATGACTTGGGAAGATGTCAAAGAAGCTGCATTTCATAAGATTTTGAGCTTGGGCTGAAGCTCTTAAGCAATTTATGATGAAGTCCAAAATAATAGTTTGGCCTGGGAAAGGCAGTGGAATGGAAACCCCTGATCAGATTTTTGCTGGAGATTTATTGGGTTTTTTTAAGAGCTTGGGGAGGTTTCATCTTCACATCTGCAATGGGAATTTCACGGCTGTTTTCTAGTCCCRGATCAGCTCCAACAGCAGTGGAAGTAGCCAGATCCTTGGCATTTATATATGCTTGCTGTCAACTCGATCACTGTCACTCCTCTAATGCAAGCAGTCTTGCATAATGTCCCTTAAAATATCAGGCACCTCTGGCAATTTGCTGTATCCCGATGCTCCACTCMCCACTGCTAAGCAGCTGGTAGGAGGGACAGAAAGCTATTTGCGAAGCATCTTTGTGGTGTGTCCCGGTTTATAGAATACTTACAGCCTCGCAGGATGGTGAAACGAGAGGAGAGGTTTATAAAGCATTTTGGTAGTTACAAGGGCAAAGCTCTATTTGCGTGGTCAGCCCGTTTCTTGTTGTTTTCTCCGAAGTATGTGCATATTTTAGTGTTACATTTTATTTGTAAATATTTAATATATAGAATATATCAAAGAGAGGTTCCGCCTTTTGTAAAGGATGGGGTTGGAAGACTTCCCCTCTTGCTTCATCTTGCAATTGTGACCTGCCTGCTTGTGCCGAGGTGGCCCTTGCAGAGAAGGATGCTGGTTTGCCGTGGGGAGGGACTCTGCTCTGGAGCCATCCCAGGTCTTGGATGTGTGATGATGGGCAACTGTCTCCTGGCAACCGGAGCTAGATTTTTGGTGGATTTGTGGAAATGTATGTATTGTTTCTTTAGGTGGTGGTAGTAGTGTGAGCAGTTACCATCTGGGCGCAACATTTAAAGCTTCGGAACCTGTGAATATGTTTGGGGTTTGGTCACAGGCGGTTGAAGGTGTTTGGATCAGTCTACGCTGCTCTAGTAGCTGCCTGATCTCTTGGTAGTGGGTGCCTCAGGATTCAAGGGTGCTTTCGTAAGTTGGACAGAAATAAAAATGAGCCCTCTTCCCCAAGACCAGAAAGTGATTAAAAAAAAAAGGGGGGGGGGGGCATTTTGCTGATTTCAGATGATTATAATGCAGCTGCTCGACAGTGACATCCCAGCCATGGAAAAAGAACATTGGTTCTTCGAGCTATTTTCCAGTCCGTGCAGCATATTAAAATCCTTCATGCACAGCTGGCACATTTAACTTTGATTATGTTGTTGAAGTGACTGATCTGAGAGCAGCCTGGATCCCAGTTGCTTGCAGAATTCAAAAATAAGGTTGTTCCAATTCATCTGCAGTTGGTTATTTTGGAAGAGAGACAAACTATCTCGAGTACTTTTAGGGCTGCTAATTAAAGTCTTGTGGCACTCCTCTGAGGGAGTCTTTAAAGATGGATGGAGGGACTTACCCAAGGTCGTATAGTGTGTCACTAGCAAAGATGATTATAAAATCCATGCCCTAATTTGGTCTTGTACACTGAATTATTTCCCTGGTGTTGAAAATCCCACCACAAAACAACAYGCTGGCTGCTGGGCTCTTGTGTACGTCTGTGGGCTCCTCCCTGCGCTCTCCGACCTGCCAGCCTGGGTCTGGCATGGGGGAGCGTGGGGTGGGGACGGGACAGGCTCCCCACGGCCGGCTTCCATGCGGAGGTGGCTGAAGTGGGCACCTTTTGCTGGAAGTGCGCTTCTGGGGCTGGAARAAAGCGGGAGCTCGGGAAGAGGGAGCTGGGAAGGCTGTAGAGAAGTCACCCAAGCCTGTAGGTGCTTGTGGTGTTACTGTCTCTTCTTTAAAGTTGAGTTTTGGCTTCTGACCTGAGCTGCTCCGGCGCCTTTTCTTTTTCAGCCATGTAAAAGTGTATTTTTAAATTCCTCTGGCATCCCCGCATTCRGGGCTCCTCCCTCTGCCAACCAGAAGCAGGCAGAGCGTAGAAGCTGCTATCCAAAATGATCGCTAGTGGAAAAGGAGACGGTGGGGGACTGATGAGCTCTGGAAGAGGCTGCTTTAAGCGCATCACGTTCAGCAAATCCTCCTGCGGGAGTAYTGTTAGAAAATAGGAATAGAATGTGTGGCAGTAGCAGCGCTGCAGCGGCAGCGTTTGGCTTGCCAGGAGCCGGATGCGGGCAGGGCATGCCGGGGCTCGGCGCGCTGGCGAGAGCTGCGGGGAAGGATGCTCGCCGAGCTGCTGCTGCGGCTATCCCTGCGGCTTGCAGCAGGTGAAACGGGGTGAGACCGACTCCTGGGAACTGGCCGTGAATTCCCCTGAGGAAAGGTGGTTGCTGGTGAGTCACAGCCCGGGCTGTGATGGGAAACTTTCTGGATAATAGGTTGAGGGATGGCTGGTTGAGCGATGGCTCTTTCCAGAAATGCACACAACAGGACCCCGAGGAGGCTCTGACCTTGCTGAAAGCTGGTTTTTTTTGTCTGGGTTCCAGGTGGCCAAATCCTGCATTCCTGCAGATGTAAGCAGAGCGGGCTCTCCTTCCCAGGGTCTGCCTTGCACCCCTGGACTYGGTGTGCCCTCTCTGTTGAGGTGAGAAGGGGCTGTGAAAGCAAGGAAATGAGAGGGACTGCTCTTGCCACGATAGGAAACCATGGCAATGAAAGCCTTGCCCCGTTCATCCCCAGGCACGGACGTGCGGATGGCAGAAGGGCAGAAACCTGCACCAAGACCGTGTCTCTGGGGAGGCCGTCGCACGTGTCCAGCGCCCAGCCGGAGTTGGTGCCTTGCGAGCGGGGTGTCGTGCTGATGGACAGCTTGCTCTGCTCGTCCTGGAGCTGCATCTGACATGACTCACCTCTTTTTTTTTTTCAGTCCTCCTGTCTTAACTTGCACATTAGCTGATCCCTGCCGAGTGTCCCAGTGCTCTGCTCCCCAGAATGTGGCGGGGTTGAGCCTCATTTCTGSCCCTTCCAAGCTCTGCAGTTACCACTTGAGCGTGAGAAGCAAGGGCAGAGAGCAGAGCACCTTGCAGACCTCCCGTGACCACCGTTCACATCGTGCTGGGGTGGGAGACATCTCGGCCTGTCCCTTTCAGAGGTTGTCCTCTCCTGCCAGCCCTGGCCAACCCAAGGCAGCAGCGTGGCTGTACTTGCAGTAGACSTGGATTTATTAACCAGCCCTGTTGCACCCCACAGGATATGTGGGTCCCTCCCACGTGAGATGAACAGGGGTCTCGCTCCGCTGTGGTTTTCCCTTTGTGATCTGAGGCTGTTGTATTCAAACGGGTATTGAAGGAGCAGCCGGCTGCTGCTTCAAAGTGGTGGTGGCAACTTTTACCTTGAAATGGCGCTGCTCTCACCGAGGTCCCTGGGCAGAGATCCGTATGTGATGGTGGGCTGCAAACCAGAAGCAGCGTGGTGGTCTTGGAGAAGGAGGGGGGATTATCTGGCCCCTTCTCTCCCCTCTGTGTGCTTTGCGTTGTGCTGGGGAGGCGATGCCTTGCTGTTGGGTTGCCCTCACTGGGGGCCGAGCCCAGGCCCGTGGGTGCCTTGGAGGCTCCGGTAACGTCCCGGGGAGCCACAGCTTTGTGCGGACCTGGGGAATCGAGCTGCTCTTTGGAGYGCCTGCTGAACTGGCTCCTCCAAAACTGCGTTTTGATGCAAGTGTCTTGTTTTCTGCGCTTCTGCATCGGGGACGGGGGAGTAAATCGCTGCTTCAGCATTTGCTGAAGCAAATGCTGCGTCCTGCGGTGTGGCTGAGACCCTCCCCAGCAGGGACAGAGGATGCCAGGGCTGGGAGGACGTCAGCACTGGCCTTGCGTGCCTGGCCCTGAACTGCTCTCAAATACACAGCAGAAATGCCTTGGGGGAGGAGGGGGAATTTTTTTTCTTTTCTTTTTTTTTTTTTTTTAATATCCTAAGTGAAGTCCTCCTGCAGCACGGCGTGCCTCCGGCTAATCCCCGGGAAACTGGTTCAGCCAGCACCAGTACGGGCAGGGAGGGCACTGCCAGCGCCCAGCGCCGGGTGCTCTGCCTGGCAGCGAGGGCTGCGAACYGGGAGTAAATAGCCGCGTCTATTTGGGGGGGGGGTCTGCGGGTTCCCTGGGATCCACTAGCATAGGATGAACTATTGGTTTGATAATCCAAATGTCACCTTTTTAAATTTTTTTTTCTCTCTCCCTTGCTTTGAAAATGGCCTGGTAAGCCTTGACACCGCACGGCCTGGGCCCCTGCCAGAGAGCCCTGGGGCTTGTGTTCCTGCTCGCGCTGCCAGGCTCCTGGCTGCCTCGCTGCTTCGTGAACTCCCATTTGCCTTTCTTGGCTGGAAAAAGGATTAAGTTAGCAGGGCAGGAAAATTAATTAGCTGCCATTTTAAGGATGTAGCTTTTGTTGCAGTCCGAAGTGTTTTGAAATGACATTGTATCACTGAGACCAATGTGGGGCTGATTAAAAGGCTTTTACCTGCCGGAATACCAGATTTATTTCTGCCGTGGTTCTCCCCCAGGTGATTACGGCTTCAAGGTGAACCTCAAGGCCAAATCAAAGGAGTGTTTTGCCTTCGCTGCTAGTGCCGGCCATGGAAAGCTGGTACTAAAGTTTTTTCTGCTTGTTTAACATTCAGAATAGCCTTTCTTCGCCCTTCCCCTCCGCGCAGGCAGCCTGCCAGCTCCGCGCAGGCACCGGCTGGGACAAGCGTGGAACTGCAAAGGGAGCTGCAGCTTCCCTGCCCCGCCGAGGCTGGGGGCTGAGGGACGGGGGGGCTTCCCCCAGGGAGCTCRGGGGCAGCGCCGCAGCCCCTGGGTGCTGCGGGGTGAGCCTCAGCCTTTCCCAATTGTCTGGTGGGAAGTTGCTGCATTTTGGTGCAGGTGACCCCCAAAAAGGAGTGGAAACGGTGCCACTCTCAGTGGGGGGGCTGTATCCAGCTGGAGGATGTCCCCATAGCTAATGTCCTCGCTGAAGGTGTCGGAGACAGAGAAGGGTGGCTCTGCTACAGYGTGGTGAAGGGTAAGGGAACCCGAAGCATGGGAAGTGAGTGATGAGGRAGTCAAAAATCAATTTAGAGTTAGAAAGTAATTGCCATTCCCTGCTTTCTCTGGGGAGGGGGCTGCGCTGGTGCTCCAGAGCACGGGGAAGGGGCCGTTAGCCACCAGCTTTCCCGAGAAAGCTTTAATCCAGCGCTCGGCAGCAGTGGGGAGGGCACACCAGCCTCACCCTTTACACACAGCACTCACGGGTCCCACAGCTGCACTTTGCTTTCCTGCGCCGCAGCGAGGGCTCCAGCGCGCTCCGCCTCTGCCGACGCACGGGGGGAAGCACAAAGCTCCTCTGCCGCTGTCAGACACGCCTGATCAGGAGTTATTTTCACAAGCGGTGCTACGGTTCAGCCCTCGCTGAACTCTCTAGGAAAAGAGATTTCTGCCAGCGCTTCCAGCCCAGCCTCTGACTCGGAAAGGGCAGGGACAGTGAACGATCTCTGACACAAACCGTGGTCCCAGTCTCCTCACCTTGTGAGGCTCTRAAGGACTCCTGCCCTCCTTAGTTTTAAAGAAACGAAAATTCCCCACTGAACTCTCACTGGCTGGTGAGGAAGAGTGGAGAAAATAGCAAATTAATGTAGATTAAACCTGCTACTCCAGCAACAAATGCAGTTTGTCAACGTATTTTTTTTTTTTATTATTTAATGTAATAGAAACATCACGTCCTGTAGCCACAGCGGTTCAAGGCGTGATGGCAGTAAATGCACGCTGGGCGAGGCTGGAAACTCTTCGGTCTAATCCAAGAAGCTCTTGGCACAACTTTTGTCTTGTTTTTGAAGAAGGGAAGCTCAATGTGAAGACCTGCACATTGCGAGGTAAGCACAAGGTAACTTTGGGAGCTGGTTAAGGTGCCCCTTCCTTAAAATACTCATTATTGGTTTTTGAGAGCCTGATGTTCGGTGCCGGGTGCAGACAGCTGCAGCAGCGCCGTAAGCAGACGAAGGGTGAGTCTGCTGCTCTCTGGTGCAATCGTGAGGGATGCTGTAGTTAAGCAAACTCCTCTAGTTCTTTGCTAACTTTTCAACCTCCCCCAGCACAAAAGCAGAACAGGGAGTGAAAAGCCATCTTGCTCAAGTCCAAGATTTTAACTATCATCTCCAGCCCCGTGAGCAGGCTGAGTGTTTCCCCCAGCAAATGTTGCAATAGCAGGCCTTGCAGGAGCCTGTCCCGTGGGTTGGCAGGGGATTAGCACATGGTAGAAGAGCCTGTACTATGGTTCAATGGAAGACAAAGTATGTCAGCTCTGCCAGATGTGTTGACCAGGAATCTCAAAGGCAGGCAGATCCCCAGGCTGGTAACATTTCCCTCCTAAATGTTTTGTTTAGCTACTTGCAGCATGCTATTTTGATTCCCCCCACTGATCTTATCTCATAGTAATGAACACCACCAGGCCAGGCACGCACTTTCACACAGAGCTGCCGTAATTAAGGCAATCACTTCTTGCCAATGCTAGGCAGTCACTTTTAAATATTCAGTCACCAGGGATTTGCTGCAGCAGGCTCCAGGATGGTCAGAAATAAACTCCCAAACACTTCAAGGATATCAATTTTTATTGGACATTGCAAGATCAATAAGAAAAAATAATTTGTACAGCTTTGTGATATAACCATTGCTGCTGAAGAGTAAGGCTACCTGTCACGAGAAGAGACCTGATGCAGCCAACGGGGTGTTCCTAGCAGGACCCGCTCTGCGAAGCAGATGATGTTCTCCACTCACCCTGTCTCTCAGCAGCACCTTCCGCCTCAGGCAGCTCCATGTAGCCTTAGGTAGCACAAAGGGGGCTTCTTAGATATTAAGGGTGAGCAGCCCTGCTCTAAGAGACCCTCTGCAAACGGCTCACTGCCAACCACAGTTGCAGTATCAGTCTGGTACAGTGGTTACTGACCTTCTGCCTTGCTTCTTCCTCCCTCTGCTAATTCTGTCTTTCCTCTGTGCCTCGCAAGGTCACCTGGCCGATGTTCAGCCGTTTCCTCCATGCAGCGACTGCTGCTCAGCAGCCCTCTTCCCCAAGGAAAGAGCTCTGTCCGCAACAGGGAGCTGACCCGATACTGGTGACAGCAGCTGGCATGAGCTGATTTGTGACACCAGCTAGGGAAGAACCAGGACACTTCAGGAAGTAATCCGGAGGCTCAGATGCTTTCAGCTGGCAGAGTAACCCTTTCTAACCAAACCCAGATGCTTGCACAAAAAGAGTGATTGCAGAGCAGCAGCTACGGATATTGCTCTAGCACTGGGGCACCCACTCCATAGGACGGGCAGAGCTAGAAAAAGAGGCTTCGGTTTACACAGTATTTTTGCTAAGCTTCTTGCCTTTGACAGTTCTTAACAGTTTAAAAAAAAAMCAGATGCTAGGACAAAAGGCTGAGTTTCCACGGCGGCAGTGAGACATCCTCAGACTAGGCAAAATTCTAGTTGGCCCTATCTCGAACTACCATCCCTTTGCTATGTCAGGTAGGTGAAATGCCAGACCGAGAGAAATTTTAGCATTGATTCAGCCCCTAAGGGGAGATCAGCATTTAGACATCAGTAAGTTAAGGACTGTATCATCTGTCCTAATACATGAACTCAGAGACAGTAATCTTAAATCAACGAAGGGCTCAGCTGGAAAAAAGAAATCAAACTGAAAGGCTCTGTCGGCAGAGAAGGGGGGCGTTGCACCATGACCGGTTGATTACCTGTACTGTACTAGTGCCAGCAAACAGACCCTACCCCGCTGACAGAATGGGTATTTCTTATTGATACTTAAACGCTTCTCACAGAAGATGACTCGGGAACTTGTATCTGGTGCCAGCACAGCATTCAGCCGTCTGATGAACATTCCCGTATTCACAACCAAAGGGAACATAAATACCGGGGGGGGGTAAACAAGCTGAGCGTGGTAGATTATCTGCGTGATCAGACGTGAGCTGCCTCCCCCCCACAGGCACCAAATGTACAGCTACATCCCAGGCAACTTGGGGCAACGTAGGACAGTTTACATTTAAACAAAGGAGGGCAACAAGGAAATAACGTGATAATGAAAAACTAGGAAAAAAACCCAAACCTTCACACAAGTATTTTTCAGCATTGTAAAAAAATAAAAATGAAAGCAATCATTTTGACTTCCTGTGCCTACACCATGCAGGTCTCCTAGGCATTCTAGGAACAGGAGACTCTGCCCCTTTTTCTGCTGTTAAGTGATGCAGTGCACACAGTATTTCTGAAGGAGTTCCATAAACTGTAGTGCAAGCAAACCGAGAAAATAAATAGCACTCAAACATTCCCTCTTGTCAAAGAACATTAATTGCAGTAAAAACTAGCTTGCTTTCTGTTTTAACTGAAGTCAGCTGCAACTTGTTTTAATATATGAAAATTTGAAGATGTGTTTCACAGCATAACTGTAGAATAATTTACACTGCATTGCCAATTCACAATTCAGTCATTTTCATTAACAGTGTACAAAGAAGGTCCTTAGTTTATATATATATATATATATATATACTTTATAAAGTCTGGAAGATCAATATAAATACTGCTCCAGAAATTAAAAAAGTGTTTACATCCCCGACTTCAATATTACATCCCAGTGTCCTGGATTATTATTATAATCTGTAAAAGTCTTAGCGGCGCAGAGGTTCAAGTTTTCGAAATTTCAGTGACGAGCTGGATGACAAAGCATCTTGGTTTGAAGAAGAACTCACTGTGTCTGGGGACTGGAACAATACTCTACCACGATGATTAAATACATAAAAAGACGGATGGTTCCTTAATGTGTCAAACGTCCTTCAAAATAAATGTAAAAAGTCAACGTGAATACTCTTTTAGAACAGGGGTTTTAGGAGAGTCAGTCTAGGGTATACCAACTTTTACAAACATGGAAACACAAGTTTTGAATCYGAAACTCTTGCTCACTCAGCAAGTTTCCTAAACCAAAACACAGAGGAAATACAAAGCCAAGCATGAACAATACCAACTGCTCAATACGCAGAGGCTGTCCACCCCACAGCCAAATTTCACCTTCCTCCCTTGAGCTCAGGGGCAGGCCTGTGGGTTACTGCATGCACACGTACCAAATGTGCCAGCCTTAGTTCAGCTGTCACTTGTGTTAATACCCTGACGCTGTTTACTGTCAGCTTTCCATCCCTTTCTGTGCCTGAAGCTAAGGGTTTTAGGTAAACGCTATGAAATACAACAATGTCAACTTGTTTACTTCCCATACTCCCCTGTGTTTTTGGAAATGGCCAGAGAGGCCATGACTGCCCACCCAATTTCATACCCTTTTAAAAATCTCAATTCAAAATCCCTTCTTTTCTTAAAGTCTTTCAGATGTTCTGCCTTGAATAGTTCAGTGTGAGATTCAAATAATACAGACTCTTGTAAAGAAGCAAAGACAAACAGAGGGTGAGCCAGGCATACTGCCCCATAGTCTATGAGACCATCTCATGACAGCAGTTTGTGACTGCTGAGCTGCTTCTTACTTTCCACGTAGACATTTCATTCCTCTACCAACTCTGCACAGCAGGATTTTGGATGAGGAAAAGCGAGACGCTTATTTAATTTGTTCCAGTTATCTAACTCTCTCTGAAATTCAAGACATTGTTGGCTTTCCCAGGTGTGACTGTTCCTCTCAGTGTTATTGTCTACAACATGCATTTAAGAACTGAGCTAAAGAGTGAGCTATTTCACAGTGTTCAGTTTGTATAGAGAGTAGCAGATACAGGTGTTCATGAAAAGAAGAAATAAAACATACTTATTTTTTAGTTCTGAAGTGGCATCCATGTCTTTAAATTCTCCTGCGATATGTACTATCCCATAGCAGGTAACTGCAAAGGCTAACAGAGTCTGAAGAACTATCTGTAACAGAGGGAAGCACAACGTAACACACACATTACTTAATATTCTTAATATTAACCAAAAAATTTCATCTTTCAAACAGTGTCTGTTGCGCTTTTGATCGAGTAAGTGTTTTACAGAGGTGGGCAATTCACCAGCAGGGAAACTGAGGCACGGGAAGATTAAACACCCCGCCTGTTCAGCATGGCAGAACGGKGGCAGAGCTGAGAAGAGCTTCAGCTGCCTGACATCGGTCTGCGTTGCGTGAATTGAATTGACTCACGCGGCTCCTCACCAAGATCCTTAGAACAAAAAAACGTGTTCTTGTGCACTTAAGGGTCTAATACTCTCTCCGAGAAACGAGCTGGCTGCCAACACACGCYGTACAGCGGTGGCAGTTGCTGCTCGGTCCAAATGCCATGACTGGTTGTCATGGATATTTGATCTCCTTATCTTTCTGATTAAGCAAAAATGGAACGAAAAATAATTGAAGTGGAATTTAAAAAACAAGCAAATAAAAYAAATAAATAAAAAAAACCCCCTTCCTGAAGCAGGGATCAAATGGGCACACAGCCACACTGGATAAACAAATGTCAGCCAACAAAAGCCAGAGGGAGGAGGATGTTTATGCTGCAAAGAAGGAGATGAATGCAAAATCTCTCTGAGCTACGTTCAGGGAATTCCTGGACAAGAGGCTTCAGGGTAGTTCTAAAGAAGGAGAGGGAGGTCTGGACCTGGGGTTTGTTCTCTCTGACAGATGTAACGCACCGCAGGAAGTCGGGATAAGAAAATACGGTTCTTTTTGACAGAGGGAGCTCAAATGAAAGCGCAATTTAAAAACTACTTTATCCTTTGTTCTTGCCTATCACATTAAAAAAAAAGGCAACTGAGAGAGACTAAACTATYCACACAGCACTACTACTTTCCAACACTGTAAAAACTTAAACTTACATCTATAGGCAATGTTTCRTCTTCCTTTTCTGTTAATCTCATATAAGAACGATCTACAAAATAGAAACACACACACACGCATCAAACACTGTATAAGCACGTGAACAGAAGAGCAGTACAAACCCGCCCCAAGAACTTGCTGCAGGTCTCAGGCCCGTGTCAGCCCCCACGGCCGCCGGGCCGCTCCTGGTCTTGCCTGAGGCTCTGCCCCTCCGGAGCCCCGGGCAGTCCCCGCCGCCACMGCCTCTCCTCGCAGCCGGGCGGGGTGGGTGGCTGCGGGGACGGYAGATGCAAGGAACGAAGCCGCGATCGGCGGCCGGCGGCCGGCCCTCCCTCCCTCCCCTCCCCGCCCCGGCTGCCGCGGCGCCTGCACGGGGCCAGCCCCGCACTGCTCCCGGTAAGGTCCCGGCGAGCGCCAGCTCCGCTCTCCCCGCAGCCCGGCCCGCAAGGGCAGGGCCACCCCCGCCGCCGGGCTCCCCGCGGGGATGACGACGACGACGATGATGACGATGGTGCCGCCGCGGCCCGGCCCGGCCCCCGCCCCGGAGCTTCCCCGGCGGCCGGGCGGGGGTGACGAGGCCCGGCGGGCCTCCCCTCGCYGCAGCCC
Source organism: Oceanodroma leucorhoa (assembly GCA_030449065.1). Lineage (NCBI taxonomy): Eukaryota > Metazoa > Chordata > Aves > Procellariiformes > Oceanodroma > Oceanodroma leucorhoa. Next base: position 8,720,588 of record JASVER010000011.1, on the reverse strand, counting down.
CCCTCAGGCGGCGCCGCCGCCGGTCCGGGCCCCCCCCCGCCGGCCGCTCACTCACGCTGCGCCGCCGAGAAGGCGGCGTGTGCCAGGGCGAAGAGGCCGAGCCCCACCAGCCCCTTCCACACCGAGGCGGCCGCCATCGTCGCCGCCGCTCAGCCCCGCCGCCGCCGCCAGGGGCGCCCGCCGGCGCCCGCTGATGGCGTCACGAAAGGGGGCGGTGCCAGGCCGCGCCCGGGAAGGGGCGTGGSTTTCTCGGTAGGGAGGCGTGGCTTCTGGCGGCAGGGGGCGTGGCCCACCCGCCGCTTTCCCACGCGGGACCCAGGCCATTGAGAAAATCGCAGGGGTCGGGGTGGACCCCGGGAGCCGGACTTGTCCCCGGGGGGACAGCTGAGGGAGAAGCGAACCATCGGCCCCCGGGCCAGGGCCGTTCCCTCCCGGCTGAAAGCAGAGCGCGGGGCCATCGGGGGCCCGGGGTAATCCCCACTTTCCACGTGTTTAACCTCAAAGCTCGAGGAACCCGTGCAAGAAGAAACGGTGTCAAGGGATGCACAGCGCGTGCAGGAACAGACGCCCCGACCCCGGGCTGAGCAAGGCCTGGGGCAAAGCAAGGAAACCCGACTGTCCCGCACGGCCAAGCATCCCGGGTCTTCCATGCAAGATAAGGGGCACAAAAGCAATCATTTGAGGGCATTTTCTACAGACCACCATTAAGCTGATCACTGCGGCATTTATTGCAGCCCTTGCCCCATCGGCTGCACGAATTCCCCCTATTTCTTCATAGACAGGGTGSGAAGTTTCCCCTGATCCCACCTCGGGGCTGACCGCGGCTCCTGGCACCATCTGCATGCCTTGGAACGGCGTGAACGCACCACCACCCTCCTGGATCCCCCCCCAGCCCCRTCTGCTGCTGCTGTCCCCACGCACAGGGCCCTGTCCCCCCAGGAGCCTGGGACAGGGGCAGCCTGCAGCACCCCACACACAACACCCTCATCGGCCCCAACCGCTCCTGTGCGCGGCTGTGCAAAGCCCAGGCCTGTGCAAAACTTCTTCCTTGCAGCAGGAAGGAAAACTCCTTTGGGAGTTTTTTTTTYCCTCTTGCAAACCTCCTTGCACTCTGGCCACCTTCCCCCTTGCAAACCCCTTTTCGCACCCTTGCAAACCCCTTTTTTGCACCCTTGCAACCCGCTTTTTCCCTTGCAACCCCTTTCCCAGCACTCCTGCAAGCCTTCCCTTGTGTTCCCCGCACCCCTGCGGCCTGATTCCCCCCTCCTTTGCGAGCTCGCCGCCTCCTTCACAACCCGGCAACCYTTCCTCTTGCAAACCTTTCTCTGCTCGCTTGCAACCCGCTTTCCTCCTTACGAGCTTCCAGGCGCCGCCTTCCTACCCCCGCCCCGTCTCCCCGCCGCCCCCCACCCGCTCTCCTCCTTTGCTGGCTTAAAAAAA
>JASVER010000011.1:8520745-8718645 GCA_030449065.1 Oceanodroma leucorhoa | reverse complement strand
CCCTCCGTGGGACGCCCGTGCGGCGAGGGAAGAGCGGGAGCGGCAGCGAGTGCCGCCCGCCCCGCCCTGAGCACCGGGAGCCCCATCCAAACCAGTCCCGGCTCTGCGCTGGGCCAACTGGAGCGGCTGGGTTGGCGCCCGGCCGCCCGCGTTCGTGGCACCGCCGTCCCCTTCCACTCGCGGGGCGTTGCTCTGCCCCTGCCCCTGCCCCTGCTCACCCCCTTCCCTGGCAGCCCCATGACGGCCAGAGGATGCTGCGAGTGTGGGCGCCGGCAGCGGGGACCGGCATCCCGCCGTTCCCTTCGTCGGTGCCTGGTGTGCCGAGGGGCTACGGCAAGGCTCGTTTTGGGGACATCCGTGTGGGCGAAGGGGCGCGGGGATCCGGGGGCACACGCCGCATCCCCTCCCAGCTGCAGCCGGATGCTCCCGTCTCGCTGGGACAGCCGGGCTGCACGTCCCRTCTCGCTCGTCCCGTGCTGAGCGTTATCGGGGTGTTGCTGGAGGGAGGGTTGGTTGTTTTCCAAACCCTAGATATCGAGGGTTCTCGAGGGCAGCGTTACTCCGAAATCTCTGGCAGTGAGGAACTGGTTGGGTTTTCCCAGGTGGCCTCGCAGGGTGGCTGCAGCATGGGTGAAGCTGGTAGGGTCGGGGGCTGCCAAGCGGCCTCAAAACCGTGTCACTGAGCACCGGCAAGTCCCACTTACCTGCTCCAGGGCTGAGAGTGGGGACTTGGGGCAGCACAGACCAGGCTTTGCACTGGTCTAGAGTCTTGCATCCCGCACACTGGGGCCAGAGGTTGTGTTTCCACCCTATGTTTAGAGCRCCTGAATTTCCAGAAGCTGTCCAAGAAGAGTGGAGAGGCCGTTTGGGGACAGGCTGCCACCCTTTGCTGTGCTCAGGGACCCGCAAGGCCGGCAGCCTTAGTCCTGCTGCTCGGGAACCTGTGCGCGTGAGCTCCTACTTTTGGGGTTCCTCCTCCCGCTGCGACAGGACCTCTCGGTGAGATGCCCCACATGTGTTCCCACAAGAAGTGGAGCGAGGYTGTGGGTCGGGGGAGCGGGTCTGTAGCTGGTTGGATTTTAACTGTGGCCTGTGATTTACTGAGGTGATGTGGCCTCGTGAAGTGGCCTGAACCGTTGTATGGAGATGCCATACGTGGCTCTGCCCGTGTTATCTAGCATGACTTGGAGTTCAACCAAAGCCAAAGTAAGACTGGGAGTTGTGCGGGAGGAGTGATTAATGCGGCCATGGATCCTTATCTAGACAAGATTTGTTGAGTTTAGGATTGAAAAGGTATCTTCTGCTGAGTGCTGTGGTTAGTGTCTCTTCTCTGAGCTGTCCTGGCCCTTGCTGGTTGCGGGTCATGTGCGACCAAGCTCGGTCAGAGCAGCAACGTGGCCRAGTCCCCCCCAGCAGAAAGCTTTGCTCTGAAGGCTGTGACTTGACCCGTTTGGGCCRTTGGCCTTTGTGATCCTAAGTTTCAGTTAATTGGAAGTGTCCTTCCAAACGAAGGGGTGGAGACACTTGCCTCAGCCCAGAGGCACAAAATACTGGCCTGCCTTTTCAGATTCCTGCAGCCACCACTGAGGCGGGTGCAGGCATTGCTGGTCACCTCCCYGGGACCAGAGCTCCGCTGTGGGACCATGTGCTTCCAGCACGGAAGGTCTTCTTTCTCCGGCTGCCCCGGAGCTCGCCGACTCACGGACTTTCTGTTCCTTTCATGCTTTCAAACTTGCCCTTAACCTTGTTCTTCTTCTCCTGGAGTTTTCTTCCTCTTGGTCCTCTGTTCTCCCTGACCCACCTGAGTGCTCCCCTTGTTCTCAGAGGACAGCCCGGGTTGTTTCAGTCTCCTGCCAATCCGTAAAATGCATCTTTTCTGYCTGCTCTTTTGCGGACTGTGCTTAGAGAATTGCTGGTGAAATCAGTAACGTCACCTGTCTGGTCATGCAGAAAATCCCGAGTTTTTCCCTGCTATCAAGGCTTTGGGCATTTGCTTCTCAGGTTGTGACAGCTGCCATAGGAAAAGGAATGTGTAATTTCCCAAGGAGTGGTGAGATGCTGTTGTTTTACAGCGACAACTTAAAAGCTGCAGGGAGCAAAGCAGGTACCGCTTCTGCTTCACTGTCCCCGGCCCCTGCGATGCTTTCGGCCCTGGGGAAGTCTGCTGAAAATGTGGAAGTGCTGCAGCAGGCAGGCTGCAAAACAGRCCCTGAAATCTGGGCAAGAGAAGCGATTTGTAAAAGCTTGTCTTTTTCTAATTAAAAAAAAAACAACAACAACTAAGTCAAATAAAACTTTTGCATACATCTCTTCTTGCTGAAATACATCAGAGTTTCCTTGGTGTCTGTTTTTACTGTAAGTTATGAGCTCTTGCTCCRGGTGGATTTATATCTTATAAATCACACTGTTGGCTCAGAGCTGATGTTCAAGAGCTGGGCACAGGCTGGAGTCATTTCGTGGTGATAGGCAATAGGTGTTTAGTAGCCTCTAAGCTTCATTTCAGTGTTTAAAATGAGGTTCCCACATCTGAGATACTCAACATTCAGATGATTAATTGAACAATCTTGTTTCGGTTCTCCTTGGGGTCTGATGGTGGATGTGGCAGGAGCTTCTCTAGAAGTTTAGTTTCCTTGTACTTGTTCCCACTTGGCCCCTGGATTGCATACGTCTAAATTGCTTGTTGTCAGGATGTCTTCAGTTGCTCACTACATTTTTCTTTCCTTTTGGTGTCCAGATTAATGCTCGCCTGGGGATCCTGTGTGCTTCCATTGTTGTTAAGTGCCTGAATGGTAATATATTAGCCTTCATTTAAAACCTTACCTCGGAAATGTTCAACAGCACCTAAAAAAAAAAAGCCCATGGGCTTTTGTTCTTTTTAATGAAGTTGGKAGAAATGCAATGAAAGTAATCTCTTGCACTTTGCATAAAAGAACTCAATTAATTTACCAGCTTCGCCTTTAGCTTCTCTACTCCTTGCAGCTTTTGGCTGGCAGCTTCCTYGGTGTCAGGTTCCCTCCGCTCTGCTCCCTCCCAGGGCTCAGTTTTGTAAAACTTTTGGCTGCAAAAGCATGTCGATACTGGCGGAGCRGCTCGCGGGTTGCTGCTAGGATGGACCTTCGAGCACCAAGAGAGTTTGAACCATTTCCTAAGAGACCGTCAGAACCAGGAGGACCTACAYGGTCCCCTGGGCTTGGTCCAGGTAGCCTGAGCCCAGGACTGGGTTTGGTGTCTGAAAAAACTTGGCATCCGAGTCAGGTTTGTCCCAGGTGSCTCCAGCAAGCATCGTTAGGTGGGGAGGGTTGATTAGCGATCCACTGTTGGGCAGGAGGGGCTGGTGGTGGGGTCATCTTAATGTTGGCAGGGTAATTGGGTCTAAGCAGCGCGGCAGCGTGCTTTCCCTSTAAGTAACTCTGATGGTATCTCTGCGTCAGGAGCCGCTGGCGCGTTGCTGGCTGGTTCGCACACCAACAGCTCTGTGTGTGGATCTGTATTTGCACGTGGGTGTCTGTTCCCACCCAGGTCCGGAGAGCTCTGGGAGCCTCCCAGGCAGCGTGTTACGGGGCAAGATAAAATGCCTGATTTTTGGAGCCCCAAGCACAGCGGTCTTGGCAGATATTGTAGGTTTACACGTCCCTTTTCCCTTATCCTATTCCTGGCCAGAGTAGGAATTTGGCTGCGGCTGGCACRCGGGGCCGGGAGCAGCTGCCCGGGTAAGCGAGACGGCGAGGCCGAGCCGGGGTGCTATCAGATGTAGCGTTGCTTTGGGACGGGGATTAAGAGCGGAGAGGCGGGTGAGTCAGGATCCTTTCTGAATTCCCCGCAGCGATGTCTGTCCGTCCCTCCTGCCTCTCGTCTCAAAGCGCTGGGCATTTAAAGGGATTGCTGGATGGGTTTCCAGCTGAGAAAAGACAGGCAGCTGCTGCTGCTGGACGTTTCTGACTCCTGTGTGAAGCTGTAAAATCAACTTTTTTTTTTAAAAAAAGACTTTTCAAAAACCACCCCGGGTAGCTCTGGAGGGCTGCAGAGCGCAGCGTACCTGGTGCTGCCTGCTCCGTAGGAGTGGAGGAGCAGTTGCAAGGGCAGAGGGTAAATGAGCTCTCCAGTCTGGCTTTCCTCCCTTTCATTTGAATTCTCACTGTAACTGTTTAAAGCTGCTTAATAGTCATAAGCAGATGTAAATAACCCTCTGAAGCTCGCTTTATCCCGGTGAAGAGTTTTGGTTGTCTCCCTTGGTACCTCGGGCGTCATCATTTTCTGGGTGAAAGGAAACCTGGGTGTTTTGTCCCGATGCTGTGGTGCCATGCACCCCCCCGCCCCATGCTCATGTAAATACGTGCTGTGGCATCTCAATGTTCTTGACATCCTTGCCTTCATTTCCATACTTTTATTTCCGGAGCACTGGAAGATCACAGGAGCAAAGAGGCTAGCAGGAAAGTAATCAAAAGGATTCCTCTTTGGTGTCCCCTCTTAGTGATGCTGGTGTGAAAGCAGCTCTCAGATGCTCGGCACAGTGTGACATTCCCTGAAGCAGCTCTCCTTGCTGGAGCTGACCGTGCCTGGTTGTGCACCAAGAGGGACCTTTTCTGCTACTGTCGGGGCGATTGTGTGCCAATGGTGCAGCCTAGGATAAAGCCCAAAGCATGTGGTGAGCACATGGTTGACTGTACATGGCTTAAAAGCATCGGTAGCTTTGCGAGAGCAGCTCAGCTCTGCTGCAGAAGTGCTGAATTTGACCAAGGACTGGGTCTTGGGTGCAGCTCCTGGGTCTGTCAGCCTGGTCCCCGAGATGAGCCATCTGTGTCACCGGTGTGATGGGTTAGCAGCGGTGAGTCTGTTTGTAGCYGATTTTTCTGCCTGGATGTGTGCTTGGGTGGCCCTGCTGTGCTTGACATCCCCTGGGACGGGAGGTGGGGGCTTTTCTTCTGCCTGTTGGCAAAATGAGCAAATCTCATCCTGGAAAACCGCTGTCAAGGGAAAAAAAGGCAAAAAATGGGTGGCAGATCGGGAGCTGGCTGCAGGGGACGCTGGATGTGCTGGGGTCCTGYGGTCTCCTGCCCGGCTGCGGCTGAACTCCTGCCCAGGCTCTGCTCCCCTGAGACGGTGGCAGAGGAAGAGTTTGGTGTTCCCTTTGGTCGGGGTTGTGCCCTGCCTGTAGGAAAGCACAGAGCAAGATCTTAATTAAGGCAACAGTAAAGAAGAAGGAGCGTCCTGGGAGGCAAATGGAGAAGCTTTCCGAGTGTTGCGGTCTCTGTTTAGTTCCCACGTGTCTTAGAGCTTTTCATAAATGTGTGGTTCAGAGATGGGGTTAAGATCCAGGATTTCTGTGGTGGCTCAGCGCTGCCTTAATCGAGGAGTTTCCAAACCCTTTTGTGCTGAAGGCTACGTGGAAAGGTGTCTTGTGGGACATCCCTCCTCCCCAGCCTGCAGATGTCAAAAAGCTCTGCCAGGAGAGCGCTCGGCACGCCGTGCGGGTGAGAAGGAGCCGGAGGAGCCTGCACCGTGTGAATGCCGTTAATCTGGAYGCGAGACCTCAGAGCGCAGCTCATCAGCTGTGCTGCAAACAAAAAGTGCCATATAAATTGCTGACTTGCAAATTAACCCCTCAATACTCCTGCGCAGCAGCTGAGCCCGAGGCAGCGTTGGCTTGCGGGGCTGCCCTGGGGCTGCTGCTCGTGGTGCAGAGCTGAAGCTTGTGGGGGGCGAGGAGCAGACCCGGGTGGTTGGCCTGGATTGGGAAACTTTCAYGGTTTTATAAAATGGGGATCGCTGCTGTGTGCTGTGAAAGCTCCCTGGTGCGGGAGGAGGCTGTACGGTGCTGCAGCATCTTATGAAGGATGCTCACCATCCTCAAAGCGTTCGTGATGGTTGCTTGGTACCTTTTTTGATCCCCTACAAAAATGAAGGGTTTAATGTATTTCTGTAGTGGCAAAACGTGATGCTGTCAGGTTTCCAGGTGCAGCGTGCATAGTGTGGGCACACGTGAGCAGCGCCTTGGCCAGGTCCCCAGCTATGCGCCAGCAATGCCAGGGTGCTCGCCCTACGAAAACCAGCGTGCCCTCAATGTCAGCTGTTCACTGCGCTAGAGCGAGCGTTTGGCTGATTGCTGGGTAGTTAAAAGCCTTCAGGACCAGTCCAYGCCTGGTGTTAGAAAGTCTGCACGAGCACGGAGCATTTGCACGCCTCATGGGAGGATGCGGATGGTTTAATATCACTCGGACAATTATTTGGACGGTGGTTGTGCTCAGCAGCTGAGCAGAGGGTCAGGATCCTGGCGTGCCTGATGCTGCATCCGTGCTGAGAGAGGTCGTCCGGGAGTTTGCCGTGGCTTGTCTCACCGATGTGTGTCCCTCCGCAGGGGTCCTGGTCGGCGTGGTCCTGCGCTACGGCATCCACGTCCCCAGCGACGTCAACAACGTGACGCTGAGCTGCCAAGTGCAGACCAGTCCCGCCACGCTGCTGGTGAACGTCAGCGGAAAGTACTACGAGTACACCCTGAAGGGGGAAATCAGCGCCCAGGAGCTCAATAACGTCCAGGATAATGAGATGCTGAGAAAGGTGAGGGAGTTGGCGGTTGGAGAGGTGAAATACGCTCCCCACTCCCTCCRTGGGCACGGGTCCTGTATCTGCTGGATTAAGTGATTTTATTTTTTAATATTTTTTTTTAACTTCGGTCAGATAGTGATCAGCTATAAATTCTAAGTTAAACACAATGTAATAAAACTCTAGGTTCAGCTGATCTTAATTTAAGCTGTTTAGACTCTGAGCTGTGTCTCCCAAAGATCCCGGACACATCCTCAGCGTTCACCCGACAGTATTTCATCTGGTGGGGGCACAGGGTTTCCTCCGTGTATTTTATACGACATTCTTATTTGTGTTTTGTCTTGCAAAGTCTTAACAAATCATTTTACTGATTTTTTTTTTTTTTCTTAACAGGTGACTTTTGATCCTGAAGTGTTTTTCAACATTTTGCTTCCTCCAATTATATTTTATGCAGGCTACAGCTTGAAAAGGGTACGTGCCTTTACAGCGCCTACGTTTTTAGTTCCTCTGCCTCCAGAGCATTTTTAATACTTGAGAGTGCTTTAATGCTTGCTCAGCAGGCCACGGCTGCGGAGCTGGGTACGGTTTTCCCCAGTCCATGCAGGACTGTAGGAAGCAGGACTGAGAGTGCCCCAGTCARTCTCGTCCGTCCCTCTGCCCCGGGAAGGGTCAGCGACTTCAACCATTTCCAGCACGGGTTTGTGCAGGGTTTTTGAGGTCAGCTGGGCCATTTCAGCCATCCTTACTTTCAAAACACGTAGGAGGGTGGGAAGGTTTTAGAAAGCAGCAGCTCTCTGAAATGCTGATTTGGAAGGAGAGGAAAATGATCCTGTTTAGCTTGCGGGAGAAGGAAGGAGGAATGCTGCTGGGTTAGGAAATCGGTTCCCAGGACTCAGAATAGCACCTTATTAAATACACGGGTACAAGAAAATGATATGTTCGTGTTTATCAATGCTGCATTAACATCTGCTGGTCTGGCGGTGTACGCCATTGTGCTGGGCACCGTTYTGCCGTGCTTGTCCAGCTCGTTTGAGCTAGGTGCAAGCTGCTACGGACACTGTGTGGGTGCCTGTGCAGGCTTGAAATGAATTGTTAGCAAAATATAATGCAGTTGGTTTTTTTTTTTTCCTCCTTCTAGAGGCACTTCTTCAGAAACTTGGGATCCATCCTAGCATACGCTTTTCTCGGCACTGCAATTTCCTGCCTGGTGATCGGGTGAGTAGTTGGAGCTGGTCTGGTTCTGCCGTGGGGGTTTGAGCTGCGCTCRGAGGCAGCGCTCAGAGCCCGGATCTGCGGCTGCTAATCCCAGCCCTGAAAGACCAGACAGGCTCTCTGCTACCGCTTCTCAGCAGCGGCAAATAATACTATTTACTGTCCAAACTTTTGCTGTGTGGACAGGGTGATTGCCATCTAATTGCATAGTGCTTTCTCAGTATCCCGTACAGAATAGTTATATACATGTCAAGGAAAGTTTCACACTTCTCTGAAGATTGTCTTGAAAAAACAGGCAGTAACTTCAAGTTGTTGAAAGCACAGCCCTAGCAAGCATGAGACACAGGAGGGGCAGGATCGTAAATGCATGTCCTGTCCTTACTTGCTGGAAGCAGGTGCCTAGYGAGCACAGATTGTGTTTCAGATATTTATCCCTGTGTGCAGAGGGAGCTAGATGATTCCTGCTCTGAATAGTAACACGCAGGCTGGGGCAGGGTGTTTTCCACTGGAGAGTCCAGTGGATTCAAGCAAACTCAGCATCCGCATTATCTGTTCTTTGCTGAAAGTTTCGGCCATTTCAAAGTCAGGCCAAGGTCATCCCACCAAAACGTGTTAATGTGAAATGCTGTAAAACGATCACGAGACCCYACGAGCCTGGCTGCTGCTTTTCTTTAGTCGTGTTATGCTCGTGGAGGAGTTTCGGTCCCGGTGGTCCGGTGTGGCGGGTGCTTTGGTGTGCGTGGTCGGGCACTCGCCATGGCCCTGGGGTTTCACCAGGCTCAGCTCACCCAGTACAGTTCTTTGGTGTTCCGGTGTTTGGATAAATTTAGGGGTTAATCTGGCAAATTCAGGGGAATCGAGCCCATTTGAATGTCGTTTTCATTCGCTGCGGAGATGAGTAATTGCCTCTTCTAATCACCAGCTCTGTCGTGTATGGCTGCGTGGCGCTGATGAAAGTCACTGGGCAGCTCGGGGGAGACTTCTACTTCACTGACTGCCTCCTGTTCGGTGCCATCGTATCGGCTACTGACCCAGGTATGTTTTTTTTTACTTATTTGATCTGTTTTGAGTTGTGGTGAAGCGGGGAAGAAAGCCTGAACCCTGTGGAAGTTCCCTCTTTCTGAATTTTGGAGTTTACCTGCAACATTCCTAGAGGTCAAATATGTCTTCAAGCCTTCTTATTTCCTTCCAGTTACATGTAATATACCTTCCAAACCTCTGCTTCCTAAATCTTTGAAGTCCTAGCAGTCTTTCTCTTGACTTCGCTGGGTTTTGGGACAGGCCCACTGTTTTTCTGCCAGCGGCTGATGCAGAACAAGGTGTGTAATGTGGGGAGGGTCCAGTTGATAGTTTTACTTAGTTTAGCTGATTTCCTTCCGCTTCCATTTGGGTGGGATTTTGGAAGGTGCTAATCTAACTGAAACTTGATCTTAATGAGCGGTACTGAGGACACTAGTGACAGCTTGGTCTGCTGAAGCACTTTGTAAATCAAAACTGTGAAAAACACGCCTTGCCCAACTGAATTTCACTTCGTTCACCATTACTTTTACACAGTAGCTGTTTATTTGCATGTTCCAACTTCACCTAAAAACACAGGCCTGCCTTCCTCCTGCCCTTTGCTGAACAGGGCTTGAATTTCTTCCTTTGCAGCCTGGCTGCTACGTTTGAGACCAGCGTGGTGGGACTGGGGGTTGGCAGCATTGCCCCCCTTCCCAATGTTACAGTAGCTTTGGGAGATCTTTTTAAATGCAGATATTGGTCAGTTCTGCAAGGAAGGGAGAGATTGCACGCCTGGATAAGCCAAGTCTTCTGCCCTTTTGAAACAAGTGCCAATGGCTGTTGTTTCCAGATGAATTGGGGCTTTACCTGCTCATCTTAGCAATGAGTCATTTCTGTTTTCAAAGGCAAAATGAGGAGCATTGTCTGTATATGCATWTATGCAAGAACAACGCTGCAGAACATAACCTGCAGCATAACGTGGCAGTAGCCACATCTGTCTGCCTGGTGGAGATACCAGATGTGCGTTCCCCATGAGTTTTTAGTAATTTATTTTTTATGTTTCCCTAAGATTTGCCAGGTATTGGTATGGCTATTACTGCYGATATTTTTATTTAAAAGAAAAAACCCACCTTAAAAAATAAGGTAAAATGATTTCCCAGCTTCTCTGGACGTGTCTTGGGTGGGCGTGCGTTCAGGCCGCCGGTTCCTTTCGCGAGGAGCTGTTCCCACGTGGCTGCGAGGTTGAGCATCCTCCCTGTAACTTAGCTGGGGTGTCAACATCGAGAGGGGGGCACGTTTGCAAATCGAGGAGCACCTCACAGACACGATGGCAGTGGGGTAGGTCTGACGGCAGATGGGCAGAGGCCAGGCAAGGACCGTAGGTAGACGTAACGCTTAGAAATGCTGCAGGCGAGCTGTCGGCATCACGTCCCTTCTTCAGGCTTCGAAATAGGAACAAGAAGATTTCACAGGTAAAAATGGGGTGTTTCCCTGTGCATAGATGGGTTAAATCCTCTTCAGTGTGCGCAGATGAGCCCCTGAATGCTGTTTTAAAGGACTTGCACAGCAGTTGATTGGAATTAGCTCAGGCCTCCACAGCAGCCTGAGCTGTGCACGATGTACCATGTGTTACATCCTGCTTGCTTTAGATGTTGTGATGTTTTTGCAAGGCTGATACGCAAAACTTGCTGCGTTTTCATTATCTTCTTGGAGCCGCTGGATCGAAGAAGGTCTTGAGGCCACTCTGATCTCTGCCGTGTGGCTGTAAATCACAAGAAGCCCCCACATGGGGTTTGAGCCGATGCCTGGCTTTTTCCAGTTAGGTCTGAAATGTTAACACATCTGCGCTGGCACTTCCAGTGTGTTGAATCTGAGGATTTCTCTCAAAGCATCAGGGATGGAGGGGAAAGRCAGCCATTGTCCTGGACGAGCCTGCATCCTCCTGGCCTTCTGCAGGTGGAGGAAGGCTCTCCCTGATGCTCGGAGCTAACGGCATCCCAAAAGCTGGGTGGCTCGTGTCAGCATGGTACTGTGGTCCAGCCCACGAGCTCAGACCCTCAGGGAGCTCAGAGCAGAGTTTGCTCATGTCTGCCAGTGGAAGACTTAATAGACCTAATGCCCAGGATGTGGTTAGTAAAAGGAGGAGGAGGGAAATGATAAAGCAAATCCAAATCTGAAAGGGCAGAAGGAAGACTGGCAAAGTGAGCACGCGGGGTGGCTGGCACCATCGCAGCAGAGTGGCACAGATGTGCAGGAAGGCAGCTTTCTAAAAAGGGGCGTTTTGTCTTTGATTACACCAAAATAACGGCACCTTTTTGAATGTCTCTCTATTTTTCTATTTGTCAGTGACTGTTCTTGCCATATTCCATGAACTCCAGGTTGATGTTGAGCTGTATGCCCTTCTCTTTGGCGAAAGCGTCCTCAATGATGCCGTTGCCATAGTGCTGTCTTCGTAAGTGTGTTCTGTTTTTATTTTTAATTGTTATGTATGTTATATGTCAGGTGTTGGGGGGAGCCACKCGGCCTTGCTCCTGTAAAACAGGAGCACCGGTGTTTGCAAGAGCAGATTTCCCTATTAAGTGTCCCCAAAAGCTGTAGTGACCTTCTGATGCACCTCCTCATTGCAGAGCGCAGCTTAGGATTGCGGGTTGTCTTTACAACTTCCCCTGCATGATGGATAGCTTTGTTTTGCTTTTATGGCTGGTTGACCCAGCCAGAAGGAAGTTTTTATGTCCCTCTGAAATGGGAAAAGCATCGTGTCTGCTTTCCAGCCACAGGATCCCACTGAAACCCCTTGCTGATGGCTTTGCTCCTACCTGTCTTCCTTCCCATCCACAAATACCTGCTTTTGCTTAGGTGGAAATAGTTGGTAAAACAGCTGTTTCCTTTCTCTCCCCACTTCCCGTGCATCAAGAAGATGGTACTTCTTACAGCTGGAGTTAATAACCTGGACTGAACACATGGGAAACTTGCTGGCTTTCTAAAGAATGTTTTATATTCTTTAATATTTTATGTCCTCTGCACGTAGGACGTATTTTATCTGCGTTTTCACTGTGTTGTCGTCATGGGAATTTGTTTGGAAATCTATAATATCTGCAATGGTGACAGGTTAATGTATAGCTAAGACTAATGCAGAAAATATTTCTGGAATACTTGTCACTCTGGTGTGCTGGTTGCATGGGTTTTACTCGGGCGGAGGCAGCAAGTAACATATTGTGAGCTGTGTATCGCCACCCGCATGAGTTATTTACTGAATTGAATGTTTCTGTTGAGGTTTCTGGAACTGTTTGTATTGCTCACTCTGGCTTTTATGCTGGATGTGTCACTGCTGGTGCGAGAGTAAATGCTGCACMGCCAGGTCATGTTTAAGAAGTGATCCTGAGTGGGGAGGAGACGGGGTCTTGCAGGCTCTGCCGGGAGGTTCTGGGTGGGAGTGGATGGGTTCAGCATCAGAGTAATGACATTTGTGGTGGATCTCCRCACACGTAGGTGACTGCACCGTGCGCGGTGATTTGCTCCGTGCACTGTTTCAGTACTAGCTTTGTAGCTGTTGCTCTTTTTTCCTGCCTTCCTCTTTCCACAAGCTGAGTTCAATCCACCCCCCTTCCCCAAAATATGATAATTTGCACCAAAACAGCAGCTCCGAGCTGCAGTCAGCAGTTGTTTTGCCGCAAGGCTTTTGTGCAGACCRGCCCAGCAGCGTGCTGACTTCTCCAGGGCTTCTCAGCAGTTAACCCCTACCCGTTTTAAAGCTTGCTGTGATCTTTGTCTTCACGGTCACCGTAAGCAGCGTAAGGCAGCCCCGGTCAGCACGGCGGGTATCGGCTGGTTCAGGTATCTCCAGGACAGCCTGGAGTCACCTGGACACATCTTGGGTGCAAGGAGGAGGCGAGACCCTCTTGCTCCAGCGAGGAGAGCTCCTCCGAGAGCAGTCCAGAGCTCCTATTTATGGTTCCTCTTTTTAAATTTGGTTTGGCATTTGCCTGTTTCACAGCAGAGGCGTAAGTGGGGGAACCGCGTGGGGACGATTCTGCTCCCACAAGCAGAAGACTGGCTCCCCAGTTAGGAGACGCAGGGGTGGGTTGGGAAGACGGGGAATCGGGTGGTTTCTGGGGGGGTGGGCCGTGCCGGTGGAGGAGCTGCTGCCTGGGGCAGCCGGTGGTGGGTGCTGCCTTGTCCCAGGGGGTGAAGAGGGGCTCCGGCCGCGGCCGGCTGAGTGTGCGGGTTCGGCGATCGCCCCAAGAATCTCCGCCGGCTCCTTGCACATGGTGGAAGCCAGCGCCGTGGGCACCGTCCCCGCGCCGGGGAGGACGAGGAGCGGGGGGCTGGCGCTGCCCCGGGCTGGGGCTCCTCCACGGTTTGTGCCAGGAGCTCGGTGCCCCCCGAGGCTCCTCTCCTCCCTGCTTTCAGTCCCGGACCAATGTCCCTTCCCGTGCTTGGGGAGCAGGATCCGTGCTTTTCTGTTCCTGCCTCCTGCTAGCCTGGCCTGGCCTGGCTTGGCGGCAGGGAACYGGTTGCAGGATGAAGAGGAATTGAACCCAGAACCGAAAGCCGGTGGGCAGCGAGGTGCCAGGGCTGCGGTTGGTGAGCGGGGGGGTAAATGCAGCTGCAGGGTCTCTACCTGCTTCTTCCRAAGGGAGGTTTCACAGGGGCTGAATGCCACGGGGAGCCCCATGGGCAGGGACAGGGAAAATAAAGCACACAAAGGCCAGCTGGCAATAATGTCTTACTAGCGATGCAAAAAGCAAAACTAGAAGGAAGACTGAAATGGGTTAAAACACAAAACCAACATCCAAACAGTTGGTTATGGAGGGGAAGCGAAACCAGTCTGGATTTAAAAAAAAAACCCAAAACCCCAAAGCCCAGAATAAGAGCACGTTGGTGAATGGGAAGTAGAAGATGGGATTGACGAAAGAAATTAAATCACAGGGAGAAATCTGCGGCTYGCAGTGTAAAAGACAATGCACAAAAATGAAATGTATTAAAAGCAGGGAAGTTTAGCAAGGGAAGTGACCCGCGACGTGTTGGAAGGGGGAGGATTGTCATTCGTGTAGCAGAAAAACGTTGGTGTGTAGTTCGGGGAGAAAGCTGCAGGATGTGTGCGCGAGGCAGTAACTTTCCGTTCCACTATAACCGGGGAGGTTAAACAGCAAATGTTTAAAGTTCACATCCAGGAGTTTTAACAGAGCCAACTGAGGGATTGCTAACTAGGAAGTTAATGTTTGGAGTAAGTTTACATCAAAGAAAGCGATGTAAGAAGTTGATACTAAAATGGGGTTTAGGGGATGGATAGAGGACCCCTGTATCTCAGCATTTCCAAGTAAAACAGTGGAATGGCTGATGCAAGGCTCAGGAGTTAGGAGGGAGCGGATTCAGAGATGGGATCAGCGCGGCAGACCTATTTGCCATCTCATCACAAAGGTCTGTTGAAGTTTGGTGGATGAAGGTAATAGCGTTGCTGTAGTGAACCGGCAGTGTTCTGTTTGCCACGCTACCCTGCGATATTTCACTTCAGAACTTGGAGCAGTGCAAAATCAATATAGTGCACGTTAAATGCAGTAAAACGGCATAACTTACAGTCCTCCAGGGGATATTCACATCAGCCGCCTCTGTGGAGTCGACGGAGAAATGTAGGCTTCCCACTTGAATGCTCTGTGGTCCCTGACTTTATAGAGAGCTGATGCCAAACCCCTAAAATACCATCATAAATGACGGGCTGTCGCCTAGCAAATGTATTTGCAGGAGATCATGCAAGAGATGGGCTTTGGYCTGGTGCTCTCCAATGTCTAGAAGGAGCAAATGCAGAGCCTYGCCAAGGAGGGGTGGCTGAGCTGCAGAAAGCCGGCCAGGAGCAAAGGGGCTCCCAAACTCCCCGGGACAGGGCGAGCGTGCCGCTGCTGCGTGCTGTGAACGCGGGGAGATTGCAGCGTGGGACTCGGGTTTTGTCTCCCTGATTTCTCAGGCTCGGTGTTTCCAGCGGTGGTAGCGCTTTGCAAAGCTCACGTAGCACCGTGSAGGTGCCTCTTCCTCCAGACTAAGGAGTGTTTTGTTCCTGTGTGTGCTTTTCCTCCCTCTTTCAGTTCAATTGTTGCGTACCAGCCGGCGGGCGACAACAGCCACACGTTTGATGTCACAGCGATGTTCAAGTCCATTGGGATCTTCCTGGGGATATTCAGTGGATCTTTTGCAATGGGAGCAGCTACTGGAGTTGTGACAGCTTTAATATCCTTTTTGTTGGTTTTTCCAAGTGTTTGCATAACAGCTGCTTTTTTCTCTGCACTGCGTTTCACCCAGACCCAGTGTTTCATGATCTTTTTGCCTAAATTAAYGAAAGGCAATGCCATAGCCTTTTTAAGGGCAGGCTATGTAGCCTTGCTGCAATACACAACKGGATTTGATATCCTCTTAGCCTACAGTTTCTCTCCAAATTGTCCTTAACCATTTGCAACGTCACCAAGTTCACCAAACTTCGGGAGTTCCCGTTGCTGGAGACCGGCTTGTTCTTCTTGATGTCCTGGAGCACGTTCCTGCTGGCCGAAGCGTGTGGCTTTACAGGCAAGCTCCAGCACAGCCCTGCGCCTGGGACGGAGATCTGCAGGGATGATGGGCCTGTTGAGTTTTCCTTCTCCCAGTATCGATTGCAGCCGGGGGCTCTCCCTCTGCTTTCAGAAGTTTAATTATTCTGGGTTCTGGAGTTATTGCATTAAGTCCCCTACTCTATTGGGGTGCAGCTCAGCTCCCTTTTTGTGACCAGGAGTCTAATGTGATCCTCTGCTCCCCAGGTGTGGTGGCCGTACTCTTCTGCGGGATCACGCAGGCCCATTATACCTATAACAATTTATCTACAGAGTCCCAACACAGAACTAAGCAGGTGAGAGCTCCTCAGCCCCCTTCAGCCTCTCTGAATTTCAAGTWCGGTATTTTTTCCTTCCCTCTAGCCAGAATTAGGTGCATCTGTCTTTCTACAGATGGATTTTACTAGGGCTGCTTCTGCAGAAGTATTTATTGCATGATGGATGGGCTAACATGTTTTTCTTGTTAAATCTAAGTTATGTCTAACTCGCTTTTAATTTGTTTTTCTCTTTCAGTTGTTTGAGCTTCTGAATTTCTTGGCAGAAAACTTCATCTTCTCCTACATGGGACTTGCACTGTTCACCTTCCAGAACCACGTCTTTAACCCTACCTTCGTGGTGGGGGCTTTCGTATCCTTTGGAGCCCATTTTATAAAACAAGAAAAGAAAAGGAGAGGTGCTTCATTCCTAAGCTATGTTTTTCATTTAGATGCGTGGGGCTTTTTTCAGTCAGTCTAGCTTTATTTTTAAACRGGGACTTCTCCCATGTAGTGGTGTCTTTGCTGGTTATTTTAAGAAGATGGAGATTCTTTTCCCAGCTTTTCTGTTGCTGTTTTTTTTCCCCCGTCTTGTCTCCTTTCGTGGACATTCAAATTAGCTGCTGCAGGGACTCGGCGTTCAATGTGAACGTGGTGCTGAAGCGCCAGGCTTCGTCACGTGGCAGCGTGGCACCAGGAGTGGCTTTGCAAACGGGGACCGCCTGGTATAGCCATTTATTTCCTCTTTCTTCTGCTACTGCATTTGGTTGACCCTCAAAAAAGCTTTTTTTTGGTCAAATAGCACAGTTAAAGCTACAGCGGATGCCTCTGAATGATGTAATGAGAAAGGATTTCCCCTTCTGCAGGCTGGTGCTAATGGAAAGAAGCTATCGGCCCTGGTATGTCTCAGAAAAACAAGGATTTTGGAGGAATTTTTTTCATATCACAGGGAAGCCAGTTCAGATGTGCAGAATTATTTTCACCCTTTGCAATGAAGCAGGTTTATACCAGTAAATAAAATGTTGTTATCTTTGTCAGTGCTGGCGCATGGGTTTGCAGCAGRGTCTGCTGAATTTCCCCGATGAGCTTTTGCAAGGCTGCAGTGGGTTAAAGGGAGCGAAAAGCAGGGAAATGCCATTTGGGTGGTTAGATTGAAATTTTGTGCTATGCCTCTTCAGTAGGAACTGGCTAACTCGCTGATGAAATAGCTCATTCATGAAAGAGATCATGAAATACGTCTCTTATGCAAATTCATGATGTTCAGGAAAGGAYATAAAAGCTGGAAGCATTTTCCATATTATTCAAGGCTGCGCTGAATACTGGCTCCAAGATTATTTTTGCCATCTGGGTGYTGGTATTAAAAGACACGGCTTCAAAGATAAAAAGCAATATGAAGGGGCTGGTGATTCTTGTATCTCCCCGGCTATGAAAACAGAAAGAGTATTAGGGCTTTTTTTTCCTTCTCAACTGCTGCTGCTTTGATTTTGCTGAATAATCTTTGGGAATGGGACTYGGCTTAAAGCTTCAAACCCAGCTGTGAAGTGTAGCATGCCGGGGAATGTCAGAGGGGTTGTGGTAGCTGTGAAAACTTGAGCTTCGCAGAGGACAAATAATTCTCGGGGTGAAAAATGGACCCAGCAGGGGAGAGCATCCAGTGGGAAATGGTGGTTTTTCTCTCCTCTCACTCATCTAACCTGCCCTCTCATCATTCCCTTCTTTATTTGTCCTTGTCTCTGTATGATACTCCTGAATTGCAATGTGTGCTCTGCTCTGGTGAGGCAGTAGCATGCTCTTCCCCCACTGCTGTAGCACTTGGAGCTGGGTTATTGTCTCTGCATCCAGAGGATCGGCGTTTCTGAGGCTCCCCRGCGTTTCCGTCAGGCAGCAGAAATTGGCTCTGTGTGCAGAGGTGGGATGCGATGGGAGGCACAGGAAGAGCAATTTCCTTAAYGTGTGCAAATACAGCTTGCTATCTTCCTAGGAAGAGCTGCCAATATTTACCCACTGTCATTTTTACTGAATTTGGGGAGAAGAAATAAGATCGGAACGAATTTACAGCATATGATGATGTTTGCTGGTACGTTATCGCATCCTTGCCTCCGACCACGTGTCCCATCTGCAATTCCTCATCCCCGAGCGCCTGGACATATTCCTTATTGAACTCTAAATCTCTTGTGGGCAAGGTCTGGAGAAGAGGCTGGGCAGGAAGGGGCTCCCTTAGTCTCGGTGGTGTGAATGCCTTGGCTTTGAGACGTAGGAGCGAGCTCCCCMTGCCCTGTGCTTGAGTGCACGGTGTGGGGCAGGAGGAGGGTTTGCCTTCCTGGGCTGGGAAAGGGCGGTGATAACCCAGGCTTTCACAGCCTGTGCTGCGAAATCGTCACYGTTAAAGCACTGTGGTCTCCTCCGGTGGCGGACGTCCCGTCAGAGGGACAGGACCGCACGTGGGGCAGCGTGATGTGCATCCCGGGTGGGGAAGCCTGGGGTGGGGGCAGCCGCCTGTGCCGTGGGCTAACAGCTCCTCCGCCGTCCCTTCCCCGGCAGGGCTGCGAGGAGCCATGGCGTTTGCCTTGGCCATCCGTGACACGGCCACCTACGCCCGGCAGATGATGTTCAGCACGACGCTCCTCATTGTCTTCTTTACGGTGTGGGTTTTCGGTGGGGGGACGACAGCCATGCTGTCCTGCCTGAATATCCGGTGAGTGCGGCACGCGTGGGGCTCCTGGCACAGCACCTCCTCTCCCTCGTCCCACTCTTAGGTTAAGGTGCTGGGTTTTAAGAGAGAAGAGGGGGATCGCGTCCTTCCCCCTGAACCACGGTGCCTACTCAGCTGGCATTGCCTGTCCTGACCCTGTGCTCCTTTTCTCCTCCGCAGGGTCGGTGTGGACGCGGACCAGGAGAACGTGGTGAGTGCGGCGCTGCCGGGCAGCCTCCGCAGAGGAATTTGCGCTGTGCTCCTYGGTGCGGGGGTTACGTCGGAGACCCCGTGAATGCCCGTCTAGGCTCCGCTCCCTTCCAGCTCCAACCCCAGGAGGGTTTTTAGCTCCTCTGGTGAAAGAGTTTGCAGTCAGTGGGAGTCATGGCTTTTCTGTGCTCTCTGTGGTTATAATGAGGCTTGCTTTTATTCAGTTGGAAAGAAGGGCAYAGAAGTAACGCTGGATTGTTCAGTCAGTCCGCATTACTGCTGCAATAGATTCRGTCTCTCCCTTGCTGGGTTTGAAATAAATACCAAAATGTGCATGACGTGGAGGCTCTCTGCCTCATCCCAGTGTCCAGGGGAGTACAGAAACGCCATTTACTGACTTATTTTATGTAGCATCTTCTGTCCCACTTTTACCCATGGGTACCCTCGCCCTCTCTTTTACCCCACGTTTCCTGTGGGTAGTTAAGTGGCAGCCGAGGGACCACCGACCGCGCCGAGATAAATGCTGGAGCCCTGCGGCGTTGGGAGTTTTCCTGCCTGGTAGCCCCGAGCTGTCTCGCTYGTGCATTTGCAGCCCGGTCGTGCTGTGGCTGTGGCTCTACTTGATTTCAGTGTGGCTTCTGCACCTTGGAGGTTCATTTTATTCAGAGCCGTTTATTGGGCTGTTCACCTCCTGGAGAGAAAGCGTCAAATGCTAAAGGTAGCCCAGAGCCATAAATCTGAAAGCCAGATTTCTGTGAAATATGTAATTCTATTTATAGTCCCCTCCAAACAGTTTTATATTTTTTCTCTGACTAAAAGGAAGCCAGGAGTCCCCATAACACACTAATTGCACACAAAAAGCTCAGGCAAGATTTGATGGAGGTTGGACCTGTCAGTCACTATTAAATGCGATGTCTGGATGCAGCCGCTGGCTCCGGGGCACTTTAAACCTTGGGGCCAGAAACKGGAAGTCTCTAGCAGAAAAATGGTCACTGTGTCCTTTGATACCACCTCCCTAAGGCTGTTGTACGYGGCTAAATGCAGAGCGCGGTGCTGGAAGCACCTTCAGGCTTTTGTGGTGTGAATGTCCTTATACTCGCTGCAACCCAAAGTTTTCTTCTGAAGAGGCAGCGGGAAGGTGTGTGTCGTCTTACCTTCCCGTGGGGATAACCTCGTGCCCCGCGGAGGCTCCTGGCCCTGATCCAGGTCGCGGCACATTGTCCTGCCCCTGTTTAATGTTTTGCTCTCCCGCAGGGCGTCCCGGAGAGCGAGAGGAGGAGTACGAAGGCAGAAAGCGCCTGGCTCTTCCGCATGTGGTACAACTTCGATCACAAGTATCCTTGAACGGTGCTCGGTGCGTGCCGTGCCAAATCCCGTCTGCCTGAGCAACTCCGTTGACTCGGAGCGTGAGTCGCTCCCCGCTTAGCAGAGGAGCCAGCGTTTGCTTTCCCGTCACACTGCTGATTTTTGATTTGCACCTCCTCGTGCCTGTGGCTGCGAGAAATGACCRTTTCCACCCGCCATTAACTGGGAATGCAGCAGTAGCTCGGTCCAAAGCTGGGCTCTCCAAGGCTGGAAGCCCAGGGGGTCCTCGGTCCCTGTGGCAGGCGGGCAGGAAGGGCAGGGGGTCTTCTCCTTTGTAGCCCTCTTGCTAGATCCCTGCCTCTCCTCCCTTGCAGATGCTTTGCCATGAATTAGTGGAGGAGCGATTTGCCAGGCTGAGAGGCACAGGATGATGGGACAAGTGATGCTACTAAGCTTTTTCTTACTGGGACTGTGTCCTGGTCTGCTCATATCCTGCTGTGTTTGGTTGCGTTCCTGTTGCTCATCCCTGTAATTTTTGTGCTTCCAGGGACTTGCGTTTCTTTCCTCCCTGTGATTTCCTCGCGACACCGAGTCCTTCACCGCTGCCTCTGCATCGCACCCCTCGACTTACCAACATCGCCCTATTCCTCTTTCTTCCTTAACCCTCTCTGTAGCTATCTAAAGCCTCTRCTGACGCACAGCGGTCCTCCTCTGACGACCACGCTCCCGGGGTGCTGTGGGCCTATTGCCCGGTGCCTGACGAGTCCGCAGGCGTACGAAGTGAGTCCGTCGGTSTCCTTTCTGTCACAGTGTTGGTGGAGTTTGACATGTTTACGTTTCTGTGTAGCTTTTGGATGCTGCTCTGCAGCATCGAGCTGGGAGCCTGGGGGGAGGTCAGATACTGGGGCTGATGGATGAGCTAATTCCCGTGAGCATTTTGCTTTTCCAGCTGACTGTTTGGTCATGAAGGGATTCGTGGTGTATTCATGGTGGTTCCTCAGTGACTGGCTCAATGAAGCTGTCACGGCTGTCCTTCCCCAGGCCCAGCTGGGAGGACACACAATTTCCCTATCCCCTGCTTTCTTCCAGCCTTGCAGCTGAGCCGTTCCTGCAGCCCCTTCAGCTGCATCACTCRCCACTGAAAAGGTTGCCAGCATCTGAACCGGGGCTGATTTTCTTCTTCAAGTGGTAAAGAGCCCTTGTCTGAGCAGCCCAGAGGGGCAGGGAGATGACAAGCAGCTTTGGAGAGCCTGTAGGCACCAACCTCTTCCACCATCGCCGCAGAGCCTGTGTGCACCCGCGCTCTTCGAGGAGCTGGGTTTGCTGCTCAGGTTTGGCCTCCCCTGGCTCTGTGGGTGGCTGGTGCCGGCACGGCTCTCCGGCAGGGCCTCGGCACTCAGGGCATTGCCGTGCCCAGGAGCCCCTTGCAGCGGCTGCTCTCCGTGGCAGGAGTTTTCTTGTCCTGCCCGCAAAGCATCAGCATCGAGTTCCCTGCGCAAAACAGAGGTGGCTCTGATGGGTTGGCGATGCGATTCCTGTGCTCGTGGGTATTTTAGTCCTGTCCAAGCCCCTCAAAACTGCATTCCCCATGTATCAGGCTGTGGCATCAGAAAGAAGAGCCAAGAGAGCCCTTTTAGGTAGTCTGCAGAGAAGTTAGTGTGTTGTGAGAGTCTCCTGGGCTCAGAGATGTGCGTGTGGCACATCTGATTATGGTCGTGGTGCAGGAGAGTCTGCGATTCGGTGCCTTTATCTGCTTGTTCACCACCACCGTGCGATTGCAAACTTAGCTATTCGGGAAGAGTTAAACAGCACTTTCCTCCTGTTTGTTGCCCAGAATCAAGAGCAGCTGAAGGACGATGACTCTGACCTCATTCTGAACGACGGGGACATCAGTCTGACCTACGGGGATTCCACCGTCAACACCGACTCTGTCGCATCCAGCGGCACGTCGCGGCGGTTYGTGGGAAACAGCTCGGAAGATGCGCTTGATCGGGAGCTTGCTTTTGGGGACCATGAACTCGTAATCCGGGGAACGCGCCTGGTCCTTCCCATGGATGATTCGGAGCCACCGTCAAACGTCCTGGATAACGCAAGACATGGTCCAGCATAAGGTTGCTCGGTTTAATTGACAGTAATATTTGCATATATGATCAAGAAATATGTACTACCTAAAGTCTAATGCATGTCTCAAAATGTCTAAGCTGTATAAATATTATTTATATGGTGTCAGAAGAATATAAATATTCTCTGCCAAGCACTTGTAAAGAACAAGCTGCAAATTTAAGTTAAAAACTGTATTGACTGCACTGTGTAGGGTGGAACTGTTTTAGCGTAAGAGTCTTTTGCACACAGTGAGCTGCTTTAATGTGTGATTTGACGAAGGGTTTAGTTCCCAGAGGGGTGAGTAAAGGAGCTGAYTCCCTGTTCACCCTTTGAGCCTGGGAGAGGAGGATAGGGAGGTGCTGGCGAGCGGTGGAAATCGCGTTCTATTCAGATGAGGACTGTTGGGGTTTTTTTTGGTCTCTGATCTTTGGATAGTCACGTTTGAAATATCARCGAAAAATCTGCCCACAGACCCTCTCGCCAGGCAGCGGCCGGTGACAAACTTGTTCGCTTTGTGGGAACCTGAGCTGGGACCTGGAGACTTTCTGCTTTTTAGTGACCCTCTGCCCAAGCCCTGCTTCCGCGGGCTAATGGCAGGCACYGGCCGAAGCTGATAGCAAGGGCTGCGGGTGTCTGGCTGCTCGGATGGGAGCAGGAGGGGGGGACTGTGTCTGTAGTCACGTTTAGGAGGAGGAGGTGATCCCCCAGAAACTACGCCAGGCGTGCACAGATTTTAGGGCYGAGTCCATCTTTCAGTTGTGGCTCACGCAGCTTTCTAGAACCAGCCATCAAATCCTCAAYTGGCAACTAAACTTCGCATTTGGGAAGCGACCGTGTCTTTGTGCGAGCGAATCCCTTCCCCTGCAGTCGCGGGCGTAGCTGAGACGTGCAGAGCTGCCGCAGTGGCACGTGGGGCCGCGGAGCCCCGCCAGCCTCCGACACAAGCTTTACGGCTACGGATTGACACGGTACCTCCGGACCTCTCCAGAGGTATGGAGCATCGAGGTGGTACTGAAGGGGAGTTGTCCGTCCGTCCTCCTGTATAGTCAAAAATCATTGCACTTTGTTTAATAACTCCTTAGCATGCTGTGTGTCTGTTAGTCCCACCCCATCTCTCTCATGTCTCTTACCATTTAATGAGAAATGTTTGCGAGTTGATTTTTTTTTTTTTTTTAGTTTTTATTTTTATTTTCCAAGGAAGAGCACAGAACAATTTGCGATTTCACACTAGTGTTAAAGGATTTACTCTGTAGTTATGGGAATGGCTAAAGGTGCAGTGAAATTGTTAACCCTGGCATCCTTCTTTTTCTCCTGAAAAGGGGGAATCACAGAAATTTTACTGTATGTAATTTTATTGTCTATTTTAGCTGCAGTTTTGCTATACAAACCTTTCAGGGTTACTGGTGCACTACAGACCCGTTCTGGWGTTAACCCTCTCCAGAGGGCTTAAACAGAGGTGTTTAAAAAGAGAATATATGGAAGAGAGCCGGGTGAGTCCGAGCACTCACAGCTCCCGTTAGCTTTCCTTGGAACAAACTCTGCATCTCCCAGGAACTGACCCTGAGAGCTCAGAGCAGTTTCCCCATGGCTGTTTTCCCCAGCACCACCTGAGAGTTGGAGGAGACAGGGAAATACTGAAATTWTGAGTGTATATGTATAGTTGAGAAAATAAATTTAAACTTTTTTTTTTTTTTTTCATTTTCTCAGGTCTAAGTAACATTGCCTTAAATTTACAGATGTGAAACTAATTATTTTGGCAGTTTATCCCCAAGAAAATGCTTTCTTTTTCCTTCTGAACAAAACGTGTAAGTGTTGCCATAGGACTCCTCCAGAAGGGGGGTAACGCTCTGTTTATATTTAGATGGGGCATCTTCCTTGCACCAGTAAAAGGCAGTCTTGCTGTTAACATAGCTGTTGGATTAGCGCTAGCCTCTTTGTTTCCTGCTATGCAGGAATTCCATAAAGTGTGCATTTTATATGATGTCTGTAACTTAACTTCATGTGTTTAAAAAAACAAAAAAGGAAGAAAAAAAAAAAAAGTAGGTACCTGTTGACTTTAGGTTTACTGCATCACTTCTACATCCCGTTTTTTGTTTGTTTTGCCTTTTCGAAGAGGTATGATAAATAACTACCTCTTGTTTTTTCCTGTATAATCTGACTATGAATTCAATTTACAAAGCTGGCGTTGGTGCAGCCGGAGGCGCAGAACGGTTCTGCTCCCCCCGAAAGCCCGCGGTGCCGTCGCCGGGCCCCGTGCACCGGCGCAGGGTCGGGGCAGCGCCGGGCTCCCTCCCAGGCAGTCCCCAGCTGAGGTGCAAATCTGCAGCTGCGAGGTGGCCCCGGCGTAACGTTTTACCGTAGCCTTGGTAGCATTCCTCTCTTTCTCTGACCCTTCGACTTCAATAATTTATCCACTCTCTTTAAGCTTGCCAACACATTACCATAAGCCTCAGCTTTTGACGCCAGTGGCAGTTCAGTTAGTACATTAAAGAACAAAAAAAAGATAACAAATGATGATTTTATGGGCTACCTGTGAACTCTTATGATCCATACATAATATAACCAGGACTGTTTTGAATAGTCTTGGTGAATGAATGAATCTAAGCTGAAATTCAGGAGTGATTTAATAAATGACTCAGATTAATCCTCAGCTGATTATTTTCTTTGTCCTGCTGCAGCAGAGAATACACGAGTGCCTGGTTTTCAGATGCAGAGCCCTGATGGCTTGCGTGCTGCAGGTGAAGTTAAGGGTACCTTGGAGAATCAGGCCCCGAGACCTTTTGCCAAATAGGTAAGACAGCCCCGAGGAGGCAGTTTACAGCTCCCACGAAGATTTAGAGAAGGTGCCCTTCTTCTGTAAATTGAATTTTCATAGTTTTTGCACATGAAAAAGCATTGTAGGTAAAGTTATGATTTGTACTAGTACTGTCAATTTGTGTGGTAATGGCATTAACTCCGTAGTTGTGGTGTTTGTGCAGCTGATCTGTGATAGCTGATGATCACTATTGGACCTTCTGTTTACACTGACTAAATCCTTTACTGTTGCGTTGTACTGTGAAAGAAGGATTATGGGCCTATAAAAGATTTTTTTTTTTTTTTTTCTGGAATTATGTGTACCGTTTCATTAATTCACATGGAAATAAATCTGTAGCAAAGTGACGACGTGCCGCYTGACCTTCTCAGACTAGTTTGTTCACGGCCTTTGGCCAACGGGTAAGGCGGCAGCCACGGATGCAGATGTTGAACGCCGTGGGCTGGAGGGGACATCTTCCCTTGCAGGAACAGGCGCTGGGGAGCGGAGAGACGCTGACGTCTGCTAAAAGCCGCTGCAGCTCCTGGGCTCTTCCACGAGCAGCAAGACCCAGCTGGGGTAGTGCTGCTCACTCCCAGGCGTCCCGGGGCGGTGGGTGGACCTGCGCAAGGGGCATCACTACGGGGTGTTTGCAAAATTGAAGCTCCTGAGCTTTTGTGGGCTTTTGTGTCCCATGTTTTTGTTCAGTTTGCAGTTGGGCTCGTGGCAGCTGCTCTGCTGTCCTTCGGAGGCGATTCTGCCCTCCATCTCCTGTCTGTACCCGTTTTTTGGTGCTATGTGCTGTCGGAGCAACTGAAGACGTTCGTTGTTCAAATGCTTTACAGTCCTTCAATAGAGAGGGCATCTCAGAAACTTCAGGAATCTGGTTTTGAGGRTTTTGATTCACAAAGAACAACCTTCACCTTTTGAACGGTACAAAATACATTCTTCGTAGCTCTGTATCGCTGCAGGAGGATAGCCCCTGAAAYCTAGTTAAACACACTTGTCTCCCATCCATAGCAGCGGCCAGCCGAGGGGATGTCTGTTCTGCTTTCCGAGGGGACTGCGGTCCTCGCCTGGGGCAGCGGGGCCYGAGCTCTCACGCTGGGCTTTGCCAAAGCATTGGCTGCAGCTCACAAAAGTACCGTGAGTCTGCGAGCGAGAAGAGCTTGTCCAGCGTCACGCTGGTCGTGGGTGGCCTGTGCTACTGGRAGTCACAGGAGCAGGACCGGAGACAACGGTGTTTATTTTCTTACTGTGAAATGATGCTAATTCCACCGTGCACTCTCGTATCTCAAAATCCTGACAATCAGAATAAACACCGCTAATCCCGCTGTACGCACGCTGCCCAGCCCAGGCTTGGGTCGTACTCAGGCACAAAACTAAAACAAAGAAGGACTTAGTTTGGCAATTGAACAAATGCCTTTTGAGGGCTATCTCCAGTGCCCAAAACATAGCYGGGACCAGCCGACGTGCATCCACCCTCCCCACTGCATGCGGCTGCATCCTCTGGGACGGGCTCCCTGTGCCACGAACCGGCGTATGGTTTTAGCCATGCAAAAAAATTTTGGCTAGGTACTGTTCAGAGGCACTGGAAGAAGGAACGAGGCAGATCYGGGCATAGTCTGGGGAGGGAGACTTGCTCTGCAGGTAGGTGTGTAGAGCTGCCACTTGCTGAATAGTCCCGATTTTATTAGTTCAGTTCAGTTGGAGCTGTTTAGGGACAGCTTTCAGTCAAGCTATCGTACCACCTAGCCGTGTTCACGTGGGGCTCAGTAAAGTGCTGGGAAGTGGGCCAGCGCCAGGTATCTACAGCCTCAAAAAAATCACAGGGCTGTTTTTAGAGCAATCCTGTATTCTCATGTCCAAGGCACGGACAGTCCTGTGCACTTGGCTCTCCACCTCCGTGTCATGCTGGGGAAGCCTTTATGTGAGGTAAAATGAAAAAAAAGCAAGCTTTTGAGTCTTCTTCCTTATCTCATCATGGCCTGCAAGGATCTCTTGTCCTTGCTGGGTCCTCTAGATGGCAATATTGGAAAGGACAGTAATTGTCCATCACCGCCCTGTCCCTGCAGGTCCAGGCAGGGCAGAGGCTGCCAGCCCACCCCTGCTCCAGAGACCCTCTCCATCCCCTGCCATGTTCGCCATGCCTTCTACACCATCCGGCTTGACTCTTTACCTGCAGAAAGGAGAAGAGACCCCATTGCAACACCGACTGCTCTTACACCCTGAGCCCCTTTGCAGAAGCCACCACCTTCTCAAAGGAGGTGCCTGGCTTAGCGACGGCCTCGTTGCTGCCTTTGCACTGGAGAAAGGGAGGGATTTGCTAACACAGCCTGGATCTGGCTGTCTCAGCGGGTACCTGTGGGTAGGCATCAACACCCAGGAGTCTGGAGGTGGTTGAGGTGACCTTGTGCTCAGAGACTGTACGTCTACCCTGCATCTTGCTTTCCTCTTTAAGGCCAGCTGCTTGTTGACAGTTTTTTTTTAATCTGTTAGGCTTTTACAATCAGGAGTTTAATGCTAGTGGTCACAAGCTGCTTGCAGGATTGGTTTTAGCCCCTCAGAGATGAGATGCAGCCCTTGCTGGAGCTGCTGACAAGTATCAGAGCTGGTTCAAACCCCCCCCCCCCAGCATCGAGCCTGCAAGGGCACCTTCTTCCACGGTGCTTCTCCTTCCAGGCTCCCCAGCTCTCACAGGCAGGACATCACCTGGGCTTTAAGCCATTCCTAGCACTAGGAGTTGCTGTCATCTGCAGCCAATTTGTGGTCACGATGACTGTTTGCACTGTTGGAAGAGGACTTTTCTCCCTGGTTGGCCTCTCTTCGTCACAGTGTTCATCACCAGATGTGGGGAGTACTCTGGAGGAAACATCTTGGCGAGATTAAGAGAGGAGGTGGGGGTGGAAGTGCTTCTAGGATGCTAGTGCTCCCAAATATATTCTTATAATAATAAATTGCAAAAAATCTTTCGGCCACCTGTGTCTGTGATTGGAGAATAATTGGAAGACAAGGCAAGTAGAAGGGAAATGAAGAAATGGTGTCCTTGCTGACAATCGTAACAAAATCTGCCAAGCYGATGAGAGAACCCAGAGGCCGTGGGAGTATTTGTGTACTCTCTGWGTCCAGTGCAAGCGTAGCAACGCTGCCCAGCGCAGATGCCGCGTGTGCCCGCTGCTTTCCATCTCCTCTGCTCTCTGCTGAGCTGGGAGCGATGTGGCTGTCACTTAGTATAAAGGCATTTACAACTCACCTGGTGCCTTCAACCGTGTTAACATCAGAAGCTGCTTTGCACCTTGCTGGCAGGAGCAGCACTGGGGACAGCCTGGCTGCCGGTACCCTGATCTCTCTACCGTTATAATTTGGCTTAAGGGAGAGCAGCGCAGCAACGCAGTGGGTCTGATGTCCCTGAAGGGTCCTGGCTCTGGATAACAAGCAAGGCAAAGGCTTGGTGGGTTGGMTGCTGCAGAGGTGAGATGTCAGGGGTGAGGCTGTGACTGGAAAGCCCAAAGCTGGGAAAAGCAGGATTCAAGCCTGCCACTGCTTGGCATTGCAAGATGGTACCAAAGGTGTCCAAAGGTGTGCAAAGGTCTGCTCTCAGAACGGAATTTGGGAACCAGGGGCTCTGGAGCCTGTTAGTTTGGGACATAGAGCCCTCGCACAGGCCATCTTGGTGCTTTTCCTTACTCCTGTCCTTACAGTCCATGCTGGGTGCTTGGAGCCTGGGTCAGAGGCTGCAAGATCCCTTAGTGACRGCAGAAGACTCTGTAAGGTTCAGGACTCTGGGGTAGCAGAGCCTTGAATTTGTTGTCCAATATTTAGACATGCRTATATACAAAAGGATTTGGTCTTTATTAATTGGCCTTTCATAGGAAATTCCACCAGCTGTCCTCCTCCGAGGGGTGCCAGCGATGCTCCAGCCCTGAGGAGCCCATATATGGTTGCAATCTCCTAACCCTGCRTGTTTCGCAGAATAGTGTGGTCATAGCTACTTTTAACGCTACGTGTGAACATTGCTCCCTTTCCTGTATGCATAAGCTCCCAGGAATGCGGACAAAGATAAAAAGTGTATAAATTAAAGCTGTCAGCTTTATGCAGCGTGTCAGCTCTTCTACCTGCAGCAGCAAGGTTAGTTATTCTAGCCTACCCACATGGGCGCTGCGCTGAGCTGGGAAGGCACCACGGCACAGAGGATGCTTTGTGAATAGGAAAATACCAACCGGCAGAGCATCAAAGCATTTTGCAATGTAAATGTGCCTAGGCTGAGACAGCAGCAGAAATATTTTCCCTTGCCCTTCCTCCTCCTATAAGCAATGCTAAACTACAGCCAAGAGCTGCAGGTACCCGGCAGCTACCCCTGAGCCCTTTTGGTTTGTAAGGGACTTCTGTATCCTGAATTCTGCCTGATCCTTCTGCCAGGGACATCTTCCCCCTCCTCCTCCTCCCTGTTTCTGTGGCCTGGCGTCCACAGCCCATGGCTAGCCCYTGCTCTGTTCATTCTCCAAACGCAGCAAGAGGAGCTATCGTCCCCTTCAGTGTTGGTAGCAGTAAATGTCCTGCAACCCACTGACCTCCTCCTCTCCCCCATGCCAGCTGCAGCCCCTTTGCCTGATTTAGGATGGGCTAATCATAGAAAATCAGAGRGGGCCCACGTAGGCATGTTCTGCACCTGCATCCCATCTGCAGCATCTCCCTTGCCCTTCCTGCAGCACTGGCCTGTACCAAAATRCACCGTTTCTGCCCAGCAGCTCCATGGGCATAACCCTAAAGACAGCAAAGGGCAGTATGTCCACCACATCCCCACAACATCCTCATTCTCTGCAGCGCCTTGAAGTATCTCCTCTGCAYCCTTTGACGATGGAAGGCTAAATTTGCTCTTCTGTGATACGGCTMACTCCTAAAACTCCCAGAGGTATAAGAGGAAGGGGAGTAACAGATCAGCATTGCTTGCTTTTCCCTTTTTCCAGGCAGTTAATATTAATCACTGGTGCTTTTGGACCTGTTGTGTGAATTCTCCCAGCCTCTGAAGCTTCTGAGATCTGTAATAAGAATYGGAAATGCCTCTGGGTCCCAGTGACAGAGGGCCAGATTTAATACAAACTTCTTCCCTTCACCAGATAACTCTTCCATACTTTTTAGCTTTGGAGTAGACACCAAAATCCTAAAGCTGTTTAGCTAAATTATGTGTGGTTGAGTGTTCTGAGGTCACTATTTGCATGGTGTCCGTTGTTTAAGGTGCAAAATCAAGGATTCCTCTGATGAGGCCGGTCAAGTCATTACAACGCTGCAAATGCCCAAGGTATGTCCGGGTTATGTTTTCCATYCTGGGACTTCAGAGCTGTGTCTGCTGCTCACATGAGAATGCCCAAATWGTTACAAAAGGCAAATGAATTTCCCTCATGACTTTTTGCTCTGCATGAGCTGGTTYACCAGCTGGAGCTTTGTTGCTGAGATATTTGCTGTCGATAAAATGCCTTCGCTCTGGGTCAGATGCCTTAAAGGGCTGAACGCTATTGTCCCACTAAAGAGAAGCCAGCGCTGTTTGGCACAGTTACACGCCTAAACTCAGCTCCCATCAGCGACTTGTTGCTTCAGCTGGAATCTGTGCTCGGATGACAGAGCTGATAATAGACTGATGGCACTCGTGACAAGGGTGTAGGGGTTGAGTAAAAAAATCCCCTGGAAAAAATGGATCATCCTGGCTTTACGGATATTTAATTGGAGATTCCATAGCCAGCATCGGGCCTCAGCAATGCTCGCAAGACTGAATTTCGTTGCCCTAAGGAGGAGAGCCCAGCTGGGGGTCAGCGGTTGTGCCCAGCTGGCATGGGAGCAGCTGTGTTCGCAGCAGCACAGAGCTGCCCGGGCTGCAAGGCTCCGCGGCTCTGGGGAGCGGTGGGCAAACCTAGGGCTGCAGCTACACCGGACTCAGAGCAGGATGCATTGGCACCCCGGSCTGGGAAGAGGAGCATCCGTTGGCCTCCCCAGGAGTGGATGTGACCCAAGACACCGAGACCGTGGGGATTATGGTGTGGCTGAAAGTCCTGGACCACAACAAGCAGGACAGTTAATACCTGGACTTCTGTGGCTGGCCCTGCTCCTGATGCAGCAGAAGGAGTAAAGCCGAGGCGCGGCGTGTAAATATTTACAGCCCAGTTACCAGGTTTCGTGTTTGGCCGGTCCCTCTTGGCTCCTACCACTTGGTGTTTGTGGCTCTGAGTTGCCAAGGACACTCACAGAGTTGCTCAAGGGGCAGAAACCTCTCCGAAGGGAGCCAGGGGCATTGCTGTGGCACTTCTCCGAGGCAGAGGGGCCAGCCTGGCAGCACCCGGGGCACCGGCCGGCTCGTTTCGGCAGCGAGAGCTGGTTCTGGCTGCGGTGCCACGTCACCGCAGCACTCGCTGCACCCACCCAGCACCTGCATCCCAGCCAGCAGCTCCGGGAAGGGGGACACGAGGCACTGATGAGCCCCCAAAAGTCAGCCTAGCAGCGTTTTTCACGGACCAGCTCAGGTGYGTGTGAGGGAGGTGGGAAGTGAACGCACAGCACCCAGAGCCCTTCTCCTCTCGGGGGACGGCTCTGTCACCCCTCGCTGTGGTGAGAGAGGCTCCTTCATCAAAATCTAAACAGCCTCTGCATAACTCTCACGTTCTTCCTCAGATCCAGAGTCTCTAATGCCAAGTGTTTTTCCCCGCTGTTGGTTCAGTTTCTTCTTCTGTTCCCAACCCTCACTTGAGCTGCCGAGGGGAAAAAAATCACAATCTGTTTTTACTGAAGATATTTATTTCAGTTTGGAAGTGGCAGAAAGACAGCTTCTCTATATCCATGYATATATCTGAGCTCTTTCTTTTGGGTCTCTTTCAGCATTGACTTCAAACCATCTTTAAATCACTTTTCTTCAGCAGAATTCAGCAAAGAAATGAGCTCTCTCATTTTCACRTAAGAGATGATTCCCAGAAAACTTGGTTAAAACCAAAGAAAACACACCCATGCTCCCTTCGTGCCAGCTGAATTAAATCTGTTGAAAATCCCATCTGAACTGGAAGGAGAGCAAAAGTCCAGCACAGACAAATCTCCTTCACAGATGGGTATCGTCTAAAATCTTTTGGTAGAGAAAGCTGCCTGACAGCTATTTATTGCAGCTCCTTCAGCACACTGAGCTCAGGAAATTGCATTCATAATTTCCTTAGTGCCAAACGGTTTATAATTTTCCCATGACTATTCCTTTTTTTTGTTGTTTGTGAAACAAAGCCTTTGAAAAGCATACACAGATTTACTTTTTGCCTAACTATGAAGCTAACACGAAGCACATGGTTTAAGGGGAAACTCTTCACTTGATTTGTTTGACATAGGAATAAAAAAATTGTTTGGCATAGGGTATTAAAAAACCCCAACCTTATTTGTGACTAAGCCTTCCATAAATAGCCTTATAATTTTAATACAATCTTTTTTAGCAAAGGGAAAATTGGTCTGACAGGGGAAGTAAAAATGTTCGTATAGCCAGTGCTGTCGGACACAGGGAACAAGCAGAAAAAGCAGAAAGGTGTGACCTGGCTTCTCTGTGCTATCATCAGCGTAGTAAGTATGTTTCCCATATAGTAGTAGTAAGTAGTAAGTATGATTCCCAGCGCATTCATAGATGAGAAAAAGACTTGACTCTSATTTAGCCAGAGGCACTTGGGTCTGGTGAGCTGGGCTGGAGTTCAGCCCCAGCCCCTGGGACAGATCACATCCATGTCCTTGGACAGGCGGCTTCTTTCTCCACTTTGCCCCTGGTGTAGCCATGGGCACCACGTGGGTAGTTTAGGTTGGTASCCTCGAGCACACCAAATTTAAGCCTCTGCATAGCTTCAGCTGCCATTAACTATCTTACTAAGTAAGACTTTCACTRGCATTAACTGTAAGTCACACAAAATCACTATGCAAAGAGCCAGCAGAACATTCATTAAGACTCCCCAGCTTGAGGCTTCGCATTCCGGAGAGACACACCGGGAGCGGGCGGCGGAGAGGGCTGGGGGGCGACTCCTGCGTCCCGTCCCACGACTGAGCGGGGCGGGCTGGAAGAGGCTGTGGCAGCAGAGGAGGTTTGTGTGAGTCCCTTGCAGTGATGCCATGTCTCCAGCTCTGCTTTTTGAACCTGAATCTTCTTCACGGCCTGCTTTTATGTCTGAAACGCTTGTCCTCTTTCTACCTGTCTGTTGTAGCAAAGCCTGCATTTTAAACAGAAGCCAAGCCRCTCGCATGTCTTTGGTAACACACCTCCCTAGCAAGCATGCGGGAAGCAAAAAGTGCTATTATGTCTTTTTGTAGACACGGGAACCCGAGGCACAGTGAGACAAGGTGAACCCCTCCAGCCTGGTGATGTAGACAGGGCGAAGGCAGCCACAAACCRGCAAAGCGAGGGGCTGCAGGCTCTGAGCACAACTGCTCCTTTCTGGAGTGTGTCCGTAGCGTAGCCAGCAGCCCTGGAGCCAGGCAGGTAGCTCCTGAGGGACTGATGTTATGTGACCCAGCCAAAGTCAAGCAAGAAGTTTGTACCAGGATGAGGAATTTAATTTTCGTCCCCTGAGCTGTAGGCAAATGCTGTAAGCCCCAGCCCATGCTGTGCCTATCGCTTCTCGTGTTCATTGCAATGATCTAATCCAGTTGTATGTGTTYCTTCATGGTCCTCAGCTTTCTAATTGATTTGATTTTAGCTGCAGACTCAAGCAAAATGAAATTTGTCATGCTTCAAAAACCTCCTCTGCTATTAAAACACTTATTTCACTTATGTTAGCTTGTGGGTAACTTGAATTAATTTTTTTCAGAGACTAAAATCTAAAGCTAAAATTAATAAAGGAGCCTAATTTCGGTCTGATGCCTGAAAGCCATCTTTTCAAATCTGGAACATGAAACTCCTGCTGAGCCTGACACCAAGGAAAAAGACCACTGTTAGGGTAATTACGTATAGTAAGATAAAGACAAACATGTTTCAGGTGTCCATAACACACACACCACCACAAATCCCTTTGCTCTGTTAAAAGTGAAAGCTTATATTATATTGCTATCGCTCTACCTCATCGCTATTAGAAGCCTTTGCTTGTTAAATCTCTCYGGACATGTATCCACCCTGTAATTGCTAATCGATAAAGACCAAGCTGACCAAAAGATAAAGACCAAGAACCAAACCTCATCTCAAATTTTATCTGTTTTGCTTATACGAATACTCAAATGTTTGATGGATTTCTGTTATTGTTGAATGGCTGGCYAAGGTGTTTGCTGGAAGGGCCAAAGTCTGGAAACACTTAAGCAAATTGTGACCCAGCAGTTGCTGAAGTCAATGGAAACTTACTTGACTTCAGCAGGCGGTGGCCGAAAGATTTTAGTCRTCGCACTAGTTCTGCAGGAGCAAAGTTATTTGTTTGCCCAGACTATTCCCCATGCTTAAGTTTGTGGGCTCTCCTCGGGATTAGGCAGGGTTTACACAAACCATGAGACCAGACGAGGCTGGCGTGTGGGGATGGAGAGCCAGAGGTGTGCAGGCTCACAGGGCCACCCTGTCCCACGGGTGCGTGCCCAGGCGGAGCCGTGCCCGTGGCCGCAAGCTGCCTCCTGCTCCCGCATCCCTGCCTACGATCCAGCAGGCAGCGGAAACGCCACCGGGACCCAGCGCATGAATGTGGACGGAAATGCTGAGTTTCAAATGACCGTGGAACAGAAAACCTCAAGCCCTACCCTTGGCAGAAAACTTGGCGTGTTTGAATAGCCCCCTGCAGGCTGCAGATAAATAGCCGTGACCGCTGCCAACATTCCTTGAAAACTTATATTGTTGCTGGAAAGGCGGTTGGAAACCTTCGTTTCTGTTCCCTTTTCAAAATGTAGCCTTGCTGGGGCCGGAGAGTCAACAGATGGGTCCATTTTTGCGGGGCCCTGGTACATCATCTTTTATAAATGGGAGTCACCTTTGTACTTTTCCATGCACGAGAGGGGCAACTTGTACCGGGAGAAGCATTTTGGCCTCTGCCAAAGGACACCAAGCAGGCTGACACGGCTGCTCCTCTTAATCTGATAGCTGAGCCATCCCTGCAGTTGCTTTTTAAAGGTGGGAACAATCTCTAGCTAGATCCTCTCTCAGTGTGCAGATTCTGGTGTCGCTCAGGAAAATCTGAGTAGCGGCGATGCCTTGAATAACGCGGTCACTGTAATTACTCACAGGCTTATCTGATAGTGGTCTTTCAGCAGGTGATTGTCCAGTTTTTGAAAATCTCTTTTGATCCCTTGATCCAGGTTTGCTGATGGTATTGGAGGGCTATGCTGCAGATATATTTTGACACTAAAYGGTGGAAAGCTGAGTAGTTTTATGCATGTCACCCAATACAACCACAACCCTTTTTTTGTGTCTTACTGTTTTGCCCACTAAATTCAGAACTTCCTACTTCATCCTTTGCTGGTTTGCACCACCACTGATGAAGACAAATCCATTGACGCCCCTCAGCAGCAATTTAACCCCTCACTCCCATGCACGTAGATGATTTGCAAACAACACTGATAGGAAGAATTACGGCGGCTGCAAAGACAGAGAGCTGACTGACGCCTGTTTTTTGCAGAGGTGCACTTGGCAGCCTGGCTGCTCCCCGCCGGGGATCTCAGCACCCCTGCGGTACATGGCCGACGGGTTGCAAGACTCTCGTTCGCATCAACTGGGAAAGCAGCACGTTATGTGTTTAAACTCCGTGGAAAAAAGGGTTTACATCACTGATGTTTTAACCACACCATTATAAAAACCCCCACAGCCCCACCCTTACTTACTCCCTGAGAGGAATGACTCTGAAATGTTTCAGCTTTTCCATTACTTCGCCTGCCTGGAGACTTTTTGCTAATGGCTTGCGAGGTAATTAGCCGGTTGCAGGTGAGCCCCAGCTGCCTGCAAGGTGGGGGTTCAATTTGGCCAGAAGTTATCCCCCACGGCAACAAAATGGTGGGATGGTTCAGGGGAGTGGAGACTGCTGTATTTCTTTTTTTTCCCTGTTTTTCTTTTTTTTCTCACCMCTCCTTTTCTCTTGAATCGCCTCTCTGCAGGGCACTGTGTCTCCCTCCGTGTGTCTGGGGCTAAAAACAGCCTTTGGAGAAGTCAGAGGACAGCTTGAGGAGTGAGCCATCACCGGAGCCTTGAGGGATCAGCTTCCCAACACRTCTCTTCTTTTCGTCCAGGAGCCCTGTGTGGGCTATGGGTGCTTTATATGCCTGTGGGAAAACAACCAGCCCCAAACAGGGCACGACTCTGGCTTCCACATGGAGTCATGGACAGTCAAATAGACAGTGCAGAAGCAGCACGGGAGTACCCAGCACATGTGGCTGCCTCCACCGGGAAGGTTTCCCAGTCTCAGAGGYTGGTGGGAGGAGGTGGTTGTGTTTATACAGACAAAGTCTGTCAATTAGGCAAATAATGGGGCAGTGACCCTGGGGAGCGGGTGCAGATGGGGAGGGTTTGTGATGGCACCTTGTCCCCAAAATGGCTGCATCCCTCAGGCTGCAATGCTGGAAGGAAAAAAGAGCCCTTCCTGGCTGTTTTGGATGAAGGGGCAATGTTGCTTGTGAGAAAGGAGGTCTGTCTGGAGAGGGTTAACGAGGGGGAGTGGTAATTGCCCTCACCTGGGGCTGAGGAGGGAGTGGGGGCAGCTGAGRGGAAGGGCTGAGGTACCAGCCCTGCCTGCTGGGTGGGAGAAGAGGGCAGGAGGGCTCTGAAGGGCTTGTGTGGGGAGGTCATCCCTGTTGGCATGGAGAGCTGCTGTGGCTCTGTGGTGTCCCACAGAGGACAGGTGAGTGGGGCAGCCCTGTCCCCTTACGTGGGGTGGTTGGTACCACTGYCAGCCCTGGTCTGGGGACACCACGTGTGGGGTATGTCACCCCCAGTCCCAGCCTGGCATGTGGAAACCAGGAGAACCGCCAAACCTACCCAAGGGGTGTTTGGATGTCATTCTGCATGGATTCACCCCAAAATGCACGTGGCTTCCTTCCACAGACCATYAACTTGCAAAAACGGGCCCCATTGTGTGGAAGACTTTCCTCCCCTCTGTGGCTGCAGTGTGATTTAATGAAAACAGCATGGAGACCCAAAGGGTGACGCAAAACACATCTCTCTTCACYGGTGTGGACAAGCCCATGGTCTGAGGTGAGCCCTTTGCTTTAGGGTAGTGTCCTGCTCCATGGGTTTTCTTGCAGAGTGCTTGGCTGTAGAGCAGCCTCCCTGCACAGCTCTACGAGCTCCACCATTTCCAAATAAAGTTTCCTAGCAGTTAGATTTGAGTGACTAATTCAACTGACTTGGTTTTAAGTGCTTCTGCTCATAGTTCATTTTGTTTGGATAACTAGTCAAGGTATATTGGAGCATTGGAGTTTGKKKTTTTTTTTAATTTATTGTGTTTGACAAAAAAATCAATGCATGCGGTAACTGATTATCCTCCTTAGCAAGCAATGGTGATAGCATGGGGTTGACTCAGAGTTGTCTCGATCCTTTGAGATGAGTCGTGTCATTCTTGCAGTTTATTCTTGTTTAATCCAGCGCTATGTTGTATCTGTAATACAGCAATGCCCGAGTGCCTTTTCCTTGGCTCTACTTGTGTGCTGTCCTTGCTCTTTAAATCATCTTCTGTTCTTTTYCAAACAAAGAATAAAGCTGCTGTTGTGATATGTGAGAGGTTAAGAGTGCTTAAATTCTTCTCTGTCAGGTATACTGGTCATTTTAAGTCTGCAGATTTAAGGTCTGATCCTGCGAACACTCACTTGCTGTCAGGAGCAGCAATATTGAAGGTGGGGCAGAKTAGTTGCTCTGTGCCATGTGCCTTYGCAGACCTTTATTCTGCTGTTTTCTGGACATTACATTGTGTCCATAGGGCCAGCCGGGGAAGCTAAAGGGGATCTGGAGCATGCAGCAAGTCTAGGTATGATCAGGCCTTGAGCTGTAACCCAACGAGAGCAATGAGTTACTCAAATAACAACTTGCTCTGCTGTAATCTGCGAGAGGCACATTAAATAGATCAATTTGCTATTTAGCTGTTACTCTATTAGGCCGACAGACATACTGCCTTAGAGTTGTTTTTCATGATAGCTGGTGTTTGGGATTTGGCAGTGAAATCTCTAGTTTGTGTTGTATGTGGAAGACATCTACTATTTTAAATAAGAGGCAGAGGATCCTGATAGCAGCCTGATAATGTTCCCTGCAGATACGGGATGCTTGTTACGCTGCGGGTGGGCTGCAGGTACCTGTTGTCAGGTTTGTTTGCTTACTAGTGAACTCGTGCTTCTCCAGGACGCGTAATGTGGTTGTGATCATCCAAGATGCATCTGCAAAGATGCAGGGTCAGTCCTCAAATACTCCTGTGGTGGCAAGGGCAATGACCCRTCATTAACTAAGCTCCGCTGGTACAGGTGCTCCTGGAGCAGAGCCCTTGCTACTCTTGTGTCCTCCTACTTCTGCTTATGGCCAGAAGCAGGWAGGCTCCTTCCTTTGAAGGAAGAAACCCTGCAGGAGGTGGTTGCAGAGTAACTTGCCCCTGGTGACATTTTCCTACAGCTGTGCAACACCTAGTTTGTCTTTATATCCCCGCACTCTACAACTCYGGTTTCTCCTGGAGCTCTTGGCTTGATTTAGCTAATTGGGAATGTTCTGTCTGTCCCATCCTTGAGGGGTCTCAGTCTCTGCGATTTCTCWTGAGTCCCAGAGCTCTGCAGTTGCAAGCACATAAGCAACATCGTACCTCGGGGGCAGGGGGCTTTTGCTAATGTTCTTGTTGGTCTGATGGTTGGTTACAGTCAGCCACTAGAGAAAAGCTCTGRCTGATGGTAAGTAAGTTTTATGCTTGTTGGGAGAGCTGTTGGAAAAATGAGCTAGAAATGGGTATTTGGATTCATTTGAAAATCAAATGTAAACTGCAGTCCATAATGATAAATAATGTTGGTGTTTCACATCTGTATTTTATGCATGCCTGAAGTTGCTCTTGGCAAGTGGTGACAGCCTGAGCCTTGAACCTCAGGGCAACCCAATGTTCTTGTCCCTGATAGGAACGTTGTTAATATGGATGAGGCGGTGTTGGAAGAATCTGTGGGATTTACCTCTTGAAAGAATAGAGACACACAGAAATACAAATGCTTTTGTAAAGAGAGTGTTTTTGCTCTTACACAATGTTTGTTTCGTTTTAATAAACAGAAATTCCTTGGCCCAGGTATAATGATCTGCTTTCCAGGGATACCAGTGGTGTATCCAGCAGACCCACCAGGATGCCCAGCCTCYCCTGCCATTAGTCAGAAGCTCTGTGGCTCTCCAAGGCACCACGAAAAGCCTATTTGTAGTGCAAGAGCTCCAACCCAAGCACCTCCTGTTAAAAGACAAACTTACTTGCTGGACCWCATATCCAATAGCAGAAGCATGGAAGAAAGTAGGACAAACTTGGAAGGCCTAAGAGCAGAAAAAAAAAAAAAGGATAAAGGGTGGTAAAAGGAGGGGGAAAAGAACACAGACGTGAATGTTGTCAGATTTGTCTTATGTGGTGCAGCACAAACAGGCAGATTTGTTTAAAAATAGGAATGACTTACTACCTGATAGTACTTTTTCTCATGCCTGCTTTGAAGAAAATACTCCT
This sequence comes from Oceanodroma leucorhoa, assembly GCA_030449065.1. Taxonomy (NCBI): domain Eukaryota; kingdom Metazoa; phylum Chordata; class Aves; order Procellariiformes; genus Oceanodroma; species Oceanodroma leucorhoa. The sequence continues at coordinate 8,679,346 of JASVER010000011.1, read as the reverse complement.
CTCTTGGCATCATTTTTCCTGTGCTCTCTTCAGCTGGGTTCCTTCCCTCCCTGCAGGCTGCTGACTTGAAACGCATCCCTTCTGTTTGTTTTCTGTCCTGGAAACTCTGTCTATGAACTTGAAGGTGACACATGCTGTAACAGAGCTGCCAGGAAAAGCTTTAGCTTTGAGAGAGGGTAGCTTGGACAGGATGGGAGGCTGGTGACAAATCCGCCCACAAACGAAGCTTTTTGCGCCGCATTTGCCTCGTGTGAAACAGTTTGGGAGCACGACTCCTAGCACTTTGGGGGTAGCAGGGCTTTGCTCAGCCCGGTGAGTCCCCTGAGTCCCAGTAACGGCGCTTTGCTGTTGGGGGGTAGCAGGGCTTTGCTCAGCCTGGTGAGTCCCATCAGTCCCAATAACAGCGCTTCGCTGTCGTGGGGAAGCAGGGGAACGGCTATGCTGGCAAAGTGCCGTCACTGGGTGGGTTTTCCCCCCATGGACCATGCAGAGGCCCTGGGAGGAGCAGGCTGTTCCCCCCCCCCTCCAGCTGTTCCCCAGGCAGGAACGGTGCTATTGGCTGGACTCAATTATTTTTTTTTTTTTTTTTTTTTTTTTGCCACGCACCTCCCTGCTATAAGTGGCAAAGCAGCCGCTGTCCCGCCAGCTGGACACCCCAGCCCGGCCACCTCTGCCAGGCTGCAGCCACGGCCCCGGACCGCAGCGCTCCCGCGCCCGTCCCGCTGCCGGGGTGCTGGGCGCAGCCGCGGGCAGGGCTCGGCCCGGCCCTTCTCTCCTCCAGGCAGCCGCCGCCTCGCCGCAGCTCCCGGGCTCTCCGGCAGCCAGTAAGCACATGCCTCTTCTCTCTCCCTCTCGAGCATCGCCTGGCTGAGCGGGGCAGGGAGCGCTTCGGCATCCCGTGCTTCGCAGATCTTCGGCTTTCGGGGGCTTGTGCTGGGTCTTTTCTCTGCCTGGCGATTGCTCTGCTGGGGAAGGGTTTGCGAGAGCAGGGCTGGGGGAAACGGGAAGTCTGTGGTACTTCTGAAACACTCCTTCTAGCAAGCAGTTTCTTCGTGGATCCAAGTTAACCTCAGAAACTGCCTCTGTTTTATGGGGTGTTTTGGGGGTGGAATTTATCTAAACTCTTGTTTCTGATTCCTCTTGCATCCTCTTTTTCTGATACGTGTATTCCCTCCTGGAAGGTGGTGGCTTTGAAAGTACAGGCAGCCACTGGGGTATAAATACAGCTTTTCTCTTTGCTTCCCAGCCAAGTGGGTGTTTAGGGAGTGCTTGCAGTGGTACAGGGCTGCGTAAGAGCCGTCAGCTGTGTGTTTTCCTAGGCAGGTGATCAGATGTGCCTCTTTAAGCTTTTAATGACAGCTGRGGAGGGAACAGCTAAAGCAGTGGCTATTTCGTGGGCTCCCAGGTGATGTGRTGCTCTCAGAAAGTGAGGGCTGATACCCTCTGAATCGTGGAAGCAGGCTAGCAGTAACAGAATTGGGGAATATGGAAATGCAAGCTTTTACCTAATAATTATCACATCTTCCTCTTTSTTTCTATATTATGGAATATCAGGCAGTTGCAGATTCTGACGAGCCACACTTGCAGCTGTCCCCATGTGAATGCAAACACCTTTGTCTTTATACAAATACTGCACCCCTGTATCTATCTAGATTTGTGGAGTCACTTGCATGACTGAAACTATTTGCCCATGTGTTTGCAAGGTGGGTGTTTCTGTCATCAATCTTTTCTTTAGCAACTAGGCAAAAGATAAGTTAATGCATGTGACTCTGGTCCAGTTTGTATTGTGTAAGCAGGAGCTAGTGTGCRGTTTAGAAATGGATGTGGCTGCTTTTTAAATCACTGAACTCTAGCACATGAAAGGGAGAAAAATGATTAAAACAATCCACCTACCAATTAGTCTTTTACGTTCTTTTGAGAGGAAGAGTGTTTTTTTAAAAACAACAACAACAACAAAACTTCTGAAAGGAAACTGATTAAATTCTTAAGCCGTGATGTACAAAGCAAAGAGCTGATCAAGCAACCAAATATGGCTTTAAAATTTAAACTTTCTTTTTTAATGATAAAAGCACCCACATACTTCACTTCAGTGACAACACCCTCCTCCTTTCTTTTTTTTTTTTTCCCCTCCCAGTACAGCGTTCTTGAATACAAACCAGTTCTTAATTTCTCCTTAAAGAGTTCAGTATATAAAAATTCATTCTTGACTAACACCTGCCAGAAAAATGTGGGTTAAGTGTTTTGGAGCTAACACCACAAGTGCAAAAAAAACCCCAAGAGCTCAGTGCAAAAGAAAGTTAATTGCTCAGGTTTTGGACTGCGGCTCTGAGGAACCAGTTCAGGGCTGGGGTTTTACAGCTGGTTTCTGACTTGCACTGCTCTTGGGGAGTTTTGGCTGGGGCAGGTCTGTAGGATTGGGCTCTTGAAGTGTTTCTAACAGGAGAAGCTATTCCCTGCTGTGAACAATGGCTTGCTTCCACATATGCTGGTATAATTCTCTGCCTGGATGTAAATAATGGCAGCTCTTCAAGAGGAGACAACGTTTAGGGTACTCAAACACTTGAAAATAAACACTCTCCAGCCCATCTTGGCTGGCCTTTATTTTGGAAGCAGCTTTTCCATCGAACTGCACCATGAATGGAARAGCCAGACATATGGTACGAAGCAGCTGGTGGGAGCCCTTTCAGGTCCCTGTTCGCATCCGTGAATAGGGGAATGATGCTGTAGGATGCTCTTTATCTCTGACCTAAGCCCATATCCTGTGAATATGACTTACAGTCCACACCCATTGCACTAGGATATAACAAAAGCTTTAAATAACTGCTTTCCTTGCCCCAAGAAGCAATTTACTTCCTTTTGTGTAATACCTATGTGAAAAGAGGGTAGTTCCATGTTATAGGATATTCCGTGGCCCTTTCTGTGCCTTGTACGTGCTGGTGGAAACTTGTGCTCCTTTGGTGCGGTTCGGGTACCACAGCTGTCATCGCCTTCCTATTTCCATCGTGGAAACACGTACTCGCTGTCAGGACACACAGCTCCTAGCACGGGGTGGGAGCTGGGACATGGCTGAAACTTCCAGTGCTTCAGTGGAGAAAACTAATGATGTGAGCTAGGAATAATACTGTCCCCTCAGCAGTGGCCTATGTGAATGTTGTCCTTTTAAGTTCATTCCCCCTCCAGGGGATGCACTGGGGGGATTTAGGTGGCAATTCCTTAAAGAACCTTGGAAAATTTCTCTGATCTTTGCCGATGAGACRATCCAGTCCAGCCTGTGTTTAGCACTTTCCCTTTTCGTGGTGCTGCTTAGACCTGAAGTCCCAGYGGCGTTAAATGCAGCAAGGTAAGCCTCACCACCAGCAGTGTGCCAAGTTTGCTCAGGCTTTGGGTATGGTCCTGAGTCAGAGCAGCTTCCTGGAGAGCAAGGGGCAAGTTCTGGCTGGCTGGTGCCAGGCTTCCTCTGGGGTGTCACCAGCAGATGGGGGTGTCACCAGCAGATGGGGGTGTCACCAGCAGATGTGGGGAGGGCTGAGCCACGCAGCCGGTGCCCATTTCTCACCCTCATGGTCCCCAGCCATCATCACCTTGCGCTCTGCAAGTAAGAGTGCAAAGGTGGCAAAGCTGAGATTTCAGATGTGATTCTGTAACTTCAGCTGTGTGGAATCGCTTTTGCTTGAAAAGGTAGTGGAAATAATGTCTATACAATAACCTTCCCAGACCTGACCTGTGATTTTTATAATAAAAAATGCATTGKAAGTCAAAATATTTCAGCTTGATTCATTGAGAAATCTTTTTTTCATTTCTCTATTATAGAAGATGCAGACAGGGAGAGTAACAAAGCAGAAATGTCTAAGATGAGTCGTTTCATGTCTGATTTTGGCAGAGGGTGTGTGGGAGGAAGAAAGAGACCTCATGTTTCATTTAGATACCCTGATTTGGAGAGGAGTTTTAAGCAGATGGTTCTTGAGACACTAGGACTCTAAAGTATTAAATGCTATTTAGATAAACACATGCTTCCACTTCTGCAGCATGGTTTTAGATGGACTGTGCCATATATTCTGGCTTCAGTTCTTTTATCCCTGGGTCCAGTAAAAACCCTGTTTGCAGCCACTTGGCCGGGTGTAGAAGCAAAGGCACTGGGGCTTCCCTGGGGTTCAGAGACAGGGTATAGCCCAGTGTGTTTCGACTCCCTGATGTGCTTTGACGGGGGCTTTTTGTAGCTGGGCAGCCCAGAGCTAGCTCTGGGGATGTCACCCCAGCTGGCTTCTRTGGGAATGAATCGGAGCCGAGAGGCCGAGGCTGGTCTGTGATGAGCATTTCTCCCTGCCCACCCTCCGCCTGTGTCCAAAGGGAGCCTGCAGACTYGGCAAAAACACTGCGGAAACTTGGGCTCTGAAACGATGTGTAAATCGGTGAAATAAAGTCCGTTAAAGAAGGATTATGAGTTGCTCGGCGCAGGGAAGTAGTCCTGCGGTGTCTAGAGGCTGTCACAAAGTTGGGCTAAAATGAACTCTACATGCTGGGAGGGAGCCCGTGGGTGGGTGCTGCTGAGCCCGGGTGCTGCTGAGCCCCGCAAAACAGGCAGGGTGCAAAGATGGGAAGGGTGGCAGGAAAACAGAGCCCTGTCCCAGCTTCTTACCCTCAGTGCCAGGGGATGCAGGTGCTGTGCATACTACATGCTCACCCTCCCCAGGCCTGTGGCCAAAAATCTCCTACCAGAGATTGACTCATTTTGCTGCTTGAAGTATTTCCCGCAAAGGCTTTTGCTCTGCTCCAAGCCAGTATGTGGAAAGCCACAAAAAAGCCTTCCTGGCAGGGCAGCCTTCACCCTCCCTGCATGTCCCTGCAGCATGTACTGAAGCAAGGATTTGGCCCTTGATACTTTCAGAGTGATTCAGGCATGTGTGGTGCCAAGAATGCTGCCAGAGCAAATTCCCACTGTCGGAGCAAGAGGGAGCGGTGGTGTTTGGGGGGCGGATGGATGGATGCTCTTGTGCTTTCTCCAGCTTTTTCACCTCCCTCTGAAGAGATGGCAAATCGGGTTTGTGTCCTATGGCAGGACAGGGGTAAAATGRTATTTAGGGCTTTGGAGCTATTCGAAAGCAGGGCAAGGATTGCATTATAGCCACGCTGGAATGGGACAGACAGGGTCCTGAGGAAGCACACTCTTTGAAAAAAGGCCGAATTAAAGAGTGCCCTGGAAAAGGTTGGAGAGCCAGGACAGGGTTCCCGACAATGACAGAGCTGCAGCCCAGGGTGGACGGGCTGGTATTTTGCTGTGTGCCTGACTGGAAACTTTAAGGCAGAGTTACAATTTTGGTTTGGATGCTAGCGGAGAATTGCATTATTTTTGTAAATAGGAAATTCAAAACTTCTTGACWTCAGATTACTGTTTTCAGAAGACCCACTCGTTCCACAGATGTGCCTGATCTTTTTCCGTTCCTTGAGGTGACCCTAGTGATTGATGTCATTTGGGATGTGTATCTCTCTTCCTCCTGCTCAGCTGTTTGGCACGTAAGTAGGCGGTCAACAGCCGTTAACAGTGAGGGATTAAAAGTGGTGCGACACGGCTGCATTTGTGGTCTGTTGCGATCAAATGCAGAATACTAGTTGTCACTCAGAGCTCTAATGAAGAACAGGAAAAAAACTATTCCTGCTGGGAACAAGCACTGCAGGGCGGCTTTTCGGCTTCCTTGTTTCTAATATCTTTCCATCCCTGGAGAGGGGAAACCAGGGAAGAGTGGAAAAGAGGAGACTAAAATCTGCCTCACAGGAGGCTGCCTGACAGGTATAGCTTGAGGTTTAATAATTTGGACCAAAACGTTTCAGAGCCAGTTTACTTGTTGAACTGCAGAGCTACAATGAAATGAGTCTGCTCTGATGTCTCTACTGTGATGTAGATGGGGAGGAAGAACAGGAGAAATAGCTTAAAAAAAAAAAAAAAAAAAAAAAAAAGCTTTCCCTCTTGGAAAATCTTCCCACTTGTCTTCAAGACATCAGAGACCTTCATACTTTATGATGCTTTGCGATAGGAGGAGCTTCAAATCAAATGATGGCTGGCTCCAGCAGTGTCTATCTACTGAAATGATGGGTTTAAGAAACCACTGTTAACGAGCAATTGCATGTGCTAGATATGCCGAGGGACTCCTGTTGGGAGGCACGGCTGGTACAGAGATCTATAATCCACCTATTTTGCTTCAAGCTAGCTTTAATGCTGAAGCAGCTGCCCCAGTATGTGGGGGTGCTTGTGTTACACCAGTGTCTAAGCAGCAGAGGACTTGGAGTTTCTGGCAGAGCAAGAATTSCTCTCCACTGTTTTGCTTGGCCAGAGACAGCGAAAAATCCACTCAGTCCTCCAAAACTTTATCTTATGAACCAGTGTGCTGGACATGCCTTTCTTACTTTGCTAAGAAAAATAGAAGTGGTTCATCACGCTAAACCCATGGCTGGTCCAGCCCACAGTGGTTGCTAGTTGGCTTTCCTGCACAGAATTGGCTCCCAGCTCTTCCCCAATGCCTTCATTTGGGAATACTCAGTTTTCATGTGCTTCCAGTGGTCTCTGACCAAAGATCCCCTTAAGAGTAACTATGAAACCACCCTAAATATAGCTCCCCCACTGCTGATAGGATGCTGGGGTGGGAGAAAATAATGTACTTTCTTTTAAAGAAATGCCCCAAGTTGTGGGAACCATTCTGACTTGGCAGGCTACTTGCAAGGCATTTGCTATTTGTTTAACTTGGGACTGGCTGCCTGTGGCAGTTGTTACCATCAGCCGCCTTTCTTATCTGCTCTTTTCTATAATAAACATTGGAGCAAAGGTTTGGAATTAGTCACTTCTGAGGCACTGCCTTTCCAGCTTCTGTCTTACCATCTCATTTTTGGACTCTCAAGCCTTTTCCACTTTGTTCCGTGCCTCTTGGTTTGCCCCTCTTCTCATTGAACTGACATAGCAAAGAGCTCTTTAAAATACCCCATAGGTGTGTTATCCCCAGGACTGCCTGCATCCCAGAAGACGTGCTGCCCTGGGACAGCTGTGTGCGCTCACGCTGCTGCTGGGTGCTACGGAGATTTTTCTAGCATGACTTACCTAATCCAGTGGACGGGCTGGATGAGTTGTTCTGGCTGACGTCCGTTCCGATGAACAGCCCGCGGAGGCAGTGTTAGGATCCTGAAAGCATCCTGGGGGCCTGGCACCGTGTCCTGCTCTTCAGTACAGCATTAACCGCAGGGTAGTCAGTGGTTCGAGGGAATGCAAACACAGACAGCACCTCTGCAAGCACAGGGCTGTGTGGTCCTCATTCAGAAATCTGAGTAATTCCTACTGATTTGCTTCCACTTAAAAATTCCCTGGTGATCTCTAAGTGTCTTGACGTGGTCTTACTTCTGACTGTGTCGTAGGAGAGGCAGTAATGAGCAGTCCAGGGTGCAAGAATCTCTCTCTCTCTCTCTCTGGTCTCATCTCACTTTAAAAATACACAGAGCTATATATTTCACTCAACACATGCAAATACTGTTTCCTATCTACCCTTGCTCTGCCGACTGAAAGCCAGTCACGCTTCCCCTCGGGGACAGCCTGCCAGGTACGTGCCACTTGATGTGTAACATATTTCAGTGCTGCCTCTGGAAGTGGCCCAGGTGGTGGCATCAGGGCAGGACGGGAGGACAGCCCACCTTCACCCTGCCGCRGCTCAAAGGCGCTCAGTGGGGATGCAAATCTGTTTAGTTCTGTCCACACTGGCTTTGCTGGATGCATGAGCATGTCATCTACCTCTTGCCATAATCTTCCCCTCTCTCATATACCATTATCACCATAATGATTTTTAGCTGAAGGTGGAAACTTTGACTCTGGATCCGTCTCTATGATGGGATGGGCTCCTTGCAGCGAGTAGGGGACAYGACCTGCCTGCTTTCATTTCAGAAGGCTGGACTGGGGGCTTAGCCACGGACCTTGACCAACATTTCAGCTTGCTGGATTGAGCTGGTCAGGGTAGAGTTTTCTTTCTTGCAAAAACACATTCAGTATAAAAAAAAAAAACCAAAACCCAAACTCTTTGTTAAATGTAAGAGGCGATTTGGGCAACTTCTGAGCTGTATCTTGGCTCGGGTCTAGGTGTGACAGAAAAGCTGACACCGCTGATCTCTTTCAAGCACTCTACACCTTGCAGGTCAGAGCAGGTGAATACCCTGGGGCTAGTCCTGCTTCCCTGGCTTCTCAGTCCTCTCTGTGCTGATGCATGTGATGATGAATGGGAGGAAATTCCTGCCCAAGAGCATAAACAGGCAGCAAGTCCTATAACTGTCCTGYGTCCTCATAGTCCTGACATGTGAAATGAAGCTGATGATGGCTGGTGTTAGTGGATATGCTAGTGTCAGACCCTCCCGATAYCTGTTTTGGSGAAAGATTTTTTTGATTTCTGGCTGGAGAGGATTGCAAACAGCATCTCCCTGCTTACTCTGATGTGCTGGAGGAGGCTATAACACCTCTCTGGTGTCTGGGATGGCATGGGGTTACCATGCAGAGTCACCTGCGGTGTGTGTGAGCAAAGGCCATGCCTCGCACCTCCTTTTCTCGGTTTCGTGTCGCTGGGGTCAGGCCCGAAGTCAACTTTCCCTCCGACCTCCAGTGCTAACGCAGACCATCTCCATAGCAATGCCTGTAAATACCGTCCTCCGCGCTCTTACACCCCAGGCTGTGTCGGTGCTATAACGTGGCGAARCTCTCTGTGTACTTCACTAGACACTGAAACAAACAACCAATAAATCTGTTATAAACCAGTTGAGTAATTTGTTTTGGTTACCAGGGAGATYGCCAAGTGCAAATTCAACCTGAAATAGCGATGAGCTCATCCTCCGAGCAACGTCGGTGCCTGAGCTGGAGCGGCCGGATGGAAAGGGAGCCAGCGCCAGTAACGCTGTCTGCTCCACCGACACTTGGACGCTGTGCGAGCTGTTTTGCCAGAGAGCTTTTGCCTTGTAAACAAGATTGTGCAGGGGCTGGTGCGTGAGGCTGGTTGCTGAGCCTGGGCTTCTACAGTTCCTGGAAGTGTGGCGATCACTTTTCTGGTGGGACTGTGGGCTGGAGAGCCGYGGGGGTGGGTTAAGGTGCTGCAGAGGTGGCCTCCTCCGCCATCTCCCCTATCTTGGAAACCTCTYCCTGTGCAAGTATCGTGGGGAAAACTGAGATGCTTGACTTGTAGGTAAGGGCTAGCTTTAAACAGCTAGTTAGATAGGTGTATCTGATGGGCAGAGCCTCTCCCCTGCTGCTGCTCCAGCACCTGGAGCAAGGACTTGCAGAAGAGGGTGAGGTTTTTCCAACATACCTGGGGCAGGAGCTTGAAAATTTGGGCTCTTCCATTATTTCACCCTGAAGTGTCCCCAGTTTAAGTAGATCAGGACTTGATTTTTGAAGGGCTGATGCTAGTGGCAGGGTTTGGCAGCTTTCTGTGTCTGTCTGTCCCTGCAGTTGCTCCCAGGAACAAGCCCGCAGGCGACACTAGGTGTCAGGAGGACCTGCGCTTGGAGAGCCACTGGGGTCACCTCCTGCCAGGGCACAGTGGGCAGTGTGGGAGCAGCCGCTGCAAGCAGAGAGAGGGCTTTCTTGCTCTCTGCTGCAGAGCCAAGACCTGGGTGATGGAGGTTGGGGTTGGAGGGGGCTCATGCAGGGCAAGAAGGCTGTGCTGCACTTGGTCTCTTTGGCAGCCCAGGCAGGGCTCCGATGGCATCCTGCACCTTTCTCTGCTAAGGTGGAGATGTTTCCAGATGTACTCGCATTCAATGAATTCACATTTTTCTGAAGAAATACAATTTTTAACAAAAGAAGTCTGTCTGTAGGAGGAAGTACTGCCTGTTCCTCTGCATTAGGATGCTGCAGGGGGGAGGCTGACAAAGGTGTGGGAATGGTCTCTGCTGCTCCCTTTTCTTGGTTTTTGCTCCCCATTGCTGAGTTTATCAAATACATGAAATGATGTAGAAATACATCAGAATATCACCTGGCAGCTGTCTTGAAGCAATGCATAAGCCACTTACCAGAGGCCCACTGATGGATTTCACCAAATCTTTTAAGGCATAGTTACCAGTGACTAAAAAARGATAACAATTATCAAAAGCACAAATGCAGACAAAAGCTGAGCCCCTGAAATGTAATCCATGAACCCACTCACATGATGYAAAAACACAATCTTTTTTTGGATTAACCTCATGGCTTTCTGGAGCAAGGGTTGAAGGTTGCATCTAATAAAGGGCACTGGTTTCAGCAGGGGTATTTTTGTGTTTTGGAAGTCTTTTATTATAATTTTACAAGCATGGAGCGATCTGTCTCTGTGTTCTTGCAAGTCCCTTCCAGGCCTGTGGGTGGATTTTTTCCAGCTCCTCTCTGGAGCCATGTGGGAAATGCTTTGGTGACATGACCAAGTCCATCAGCATCATGGGCAGCTCTGTTGCAGCCACCAGTGCATTCAGCCGTCGGCTCTAGGGAAGGGCTTCATGAAACCCTAATACTTGGAGGAGGTCGGCGTTTGAAAGAAGGCGATTTTAATGTGAAGAGTTATAACTAAGTGAGATTTGGGTGGAAGAGGCATGAGCTSACCCACGTGCATCTGCCTTTCATAGCTGGCAGATTGCTGGTGGTGCTCTCGGCGGTGTGCCTGGGCCATCCCAATGGCTGGTTTTGAGTCCGCGTGACTCTGCTGTGTAGTGCAGCTCCTTCCGCCGTGTCCCACRCGTTGTCCATAACTGAGCTGGCAGGCGGCTAACGAACTGCTCCGTGGCGTTTTATCTTTTGCTTTCAGCAGCTCTTTGGAGATGAGGCACAGTGTGCRTGAATTGTTTGCTTGTGGTGTTCGATATTCCTTTATGTCGCCTCTTTATTATGGGGCCGAGCAGTGGGCATTAGCGTTTGGGAGTGGGACAGGCAACCCTGCAGGCCTGCAATGTCTCTCTTCCCCATGTCGTCCCCCAGCAGCGTGCCCCCACCCCAGTGTTTCACCTACTTGGTATCAAGGCGTGTTTGCTTTTTTGGCTGTCTCTGGGCAACTAAAAACACTGCTGTGCTTTGCAGACCCTAGACTTGGCCAGGAGCAAGTCTAACCTTGCTCAACGCTGGCCTAAAGCAGACAAGGCTTGCTACTGGGCTTGCTCCAGCACAGCGGAGAAGACAATTTGGCTCAAGAGGTGTAACTCTATCAAAAGGACAGCAGAGTCCTTGCTAYTGCAGGAAAAGTCCTCGATGATTTGGAAGCCTCACCCTTCCCCCATTGTCCTGCAGCATTCCCAGCGGGACACGGGTGCTTGTGGGCTCTCATGCAATGCGGCTGCACAAGCTGGTTTTAAAAGAAAGCAAGCCACTGTTTCACATCTGCTTTAGCTTTTTGACAGTTTTCTCTGGCACTTGTGTGCAATTAGCGCTGCCTTTTTGTCACATGGAGCCGATCCTCTAATAGTTTGATTTGGACAGTAGTTTGACAGCTAGCAGCAATTGTATTGAGAAGGGCTGTTTCTCTTTGCAGACTGTGTTACTCGTTGCCCCTGAATTTATTGTCTCAGTGCTACTTGAAAAAGAAAACAAAATCATTTTTTGGGCCTGGATCCAGCCACAGAGCAGAGGATGACTTAATCAAACACAGAAGCGGTCCTACCAACTCCAGTYGGTTTATTTCTATGTTTAAAATCAAATCACTCTTCTAAGTATCTTATTTTTCTTATACCAAGGTTTGTGTTTAATAAATGTAACAGCCCAGAGACGTTGCCCATTGCTCCAGGAGTGAGCACTGATAGAAATGCTGTAACCTGCAGTGCTGCTACGAGACCCTCGGTGGGAGCATGGGAGAGGAGAGGGGACCTCCTCTTGCCTCCGAGCACCCTGGCCTGTCCCTGTGGAGGGGGGGATGAAGGTATTTGCTGTTTCAGCAAATGGGAGGCAAATTAGATTTAGCAGCTTAAATAACCTTGCCTCTCCACACTGCTTTGGGCTGAACTCTCTTGCTAAGTATTAGTCTACTGATCTTAATATTTCCAAAGACACAAAAGCAACTGAAATTTTGCTCGGTTACCCAAAAACTGGACTGGGAGGGTGTTGTGGGGAGGAGAATTCCCCTGCCCCCCACCTCCGAAACAGCCTCCATCCTGCAGATGAAGGCACTTAGCTGGGATGCCCCAAACCAGGGCTGGGCTCCTGCCCATGGGCTGAGAGCCGTTCTGGGCTGGATGTCTCTGGTTCTGGCTGAAATTTAATCTTAACTCTGATGAAAGATTTAAAGATATTTGTTCCTTTTTTTTTTTTAAAAAAAAAAAATAAAATGAGAATCAATGTTTTCTAACCAACCTCATGGAGAATGCTTTTTAGTGTAGGGCTTGCCCAGCTCTGATCTGACATGATTTCCTGGGAGACCTGGGATCCTTACCACTTTATGAAAAATGAGATTTACATTCCTGTATCACACAGGCACTTTGAAAATATTATCCCTGACTCCAGAGAAATGGCTCATACATTTTAATGCCGTTATTAGAAATTGAATTGACAACACTTTTCCTCAGTGGAAATTGTTGTGCAGCTCAGGGGGGGGGGAAATATGCAGAAAGCACTGGTGGAGACTTCAGAGAGCTCTCGTCACCTGGAGACGTGTGTGCTTTTGGTGCAGTGTTTCTGCTGAATGAAAAGAGCGAGGTTTGATATACCAAAAAAAGGGGAAAGCCCAAGTGTGTGGGCCAGCAGCACAGGGTGAGGCAGCAGTGGGGCTCAAAGCGTCAAACCAGCTTCTGGACTGGAAGGCAGAGTGCACCCAGGCCTCGCATGTGGTAGGGAAACGTGGGCTGCTCTGGGCTTGTGTGTCCCAGGGTGTTGTGGAGATGTTGCACACAGGTGCTTTATTTGCTGTCTTAAGTGTAGAGAATCTGAATTGGATGAGCGCTGGCTTAAACTGGTGTATGAGTGAAGTGCTGTTGAGGTGCTCAGATTGGTGAAAGGTACCCTTGGGAGRAGAAGCAGCAAGGAACAGCAATAACAAAAAAAAAAACCCAGGTTGCTTTTAAAATAAATTYATTTTTTGTGGTAGATGGACTTACAAGACCCAGCCGACCTCGGCTCCTCTCAGGCACATGGCCACTGAGGAGCACTTCATGTTCGGCCTCAGTGCATCGAGGCTCTGGAGCTGCTGAGCTGGGAGTCCCTCGCTCCTGAGTGTGGAGGGAGGAAGAGGGACGTGGCTGGCAAAATATTCCTTTATCAGGACTCTAGGCTCTTCTGGAAGTCTGGCTGACTTCTCTGGTTTTGCCTGAGTCCTTAGTCTCTTAGACATCAGTTTGGGAAAGAACAGCCAAGGCAAGTTCAGTAGGGTCAGTGCGAATGTTTTCCTAGTCTGGCAAAAGCTCCAACTTCCCTGCAAAAGCAGAGGGGCAAAGAGCCTGGCTGAGCAGGGTGATGTGTGGTCACTAAATGAACAGGGCTTTAACGGGAGACTTGATGGGCGGATTTGCAAAATATTAACGTGAATGGTGGCTKAAGTCAACTCAGACTAAGCCTGGGCAAAGGGGAAAGTTAAATGGCATCTGTTTCAGCAGAGGAAATGCATGATTACACAGGACCAGAGCAAGGTGTCTTAGAAGGCTGCACCACGGCTCCATCTGACAAGTGAGCGGGTGCTTGCGGGCCTCCTCACCCCCCGCCGGTGGGTGTCTTCTCCTTGGCTTGTCCTGGAGCAYGTCCCCAGACTGCCCTGGAGCACGGACAGCGAGTGCCCATGTGATGCGGTGCCAAAAAAGCAGTTGTGAATTTGWAGCCATTCCAAGGTGAAGGGTTTTCAGTTCTCCTGGACTTGCTGTTGGTGCAATGTGGCCCAGCCTGGCTGAGCCTTYGTTGTAAGCATCAGGGTGAGAGGTAGTTGGCCCCTTCCTCCATTTTAAAACACACTTATCTGAGGTTGGAAATGAAATCAAACCCTCCCAAAGCAGAGATTTCTGAGAATAACTTTTGTGACTAATCCAACCCCATAGGCCTCACTGGAGGGGACTGTGCAGCTTTGGTTTTCCTTGTAAAGAATGCCCAGCATATGTCCTGACAATTAGTCAGAGTGCCCAAAAATACCCATCAGCCATGCAAGCTGATCTCCTTCGGCTCTTGGAGCCGAGACAGACACAGGGTTATGCACCGTGGGGCTTTGGGAAAGGTTATTTTTAAAATGGCCACGTAACAAGGGTGGTTTGGTCCTTTCAGCCACCAGTGCTGTCTAACAACTGAAGGTGTGGATAGCCAAATGCTAATCTTGCTCGAGGCGACTGTCCCGCGCCCAGGGTAATGGGCTGGTTGTCCTGCTAAACCCCTACGCCGGGGCTSGCTCCTGTCAACTCTAAATCCGTACTCAGGGCATGGCCCTGGGGCCCGTGCCAAGTTCAGGCAGTGCTTTGATGGTGTGCTGGATGCCAGGGAGTCTTCCCAACCGGCATGCCAATGCTCGGAAGGGCACGTCCTTCTCATTGAAGTGGTGGCCTGTCTTTGCCCTTAGCCAGGCAGCGTGCTTCTGCCCGGCCCTTTTCTGAGAAGCCTTTGCTTTACCCATGTCTAACCACCTGAGCTGAGGTTTTTTATCCTCAGCATCTCCCATGTGCTGRATTTCTGGAAGGTGTTTTGCCAAAATCGCAGTCCATCCACAAACAGCCCTTTTCTTCTATGCCCCTGAAAATAAAGCTCTTTAAGGGGAAACACCAAGGCTCCTTGGTCTTGCAGAGCACCGCTTGTGTGGGRTTTTGGCTTGGCCCCCTGTGCTGTGGGGGCAGAGGAAGGAGGTCTGCAGAACCGTCTGCCCAGCAGCTTCCCGGGAACATGATGTTTTGTTAGAAAGCATCACACCAAAAATGTTCCCAGCCTTCAGAGGAAGAGCTCGGGCATAGCCTGCAGCGCCAGCCTTGAAAGTCCTTCTTGCTGCCAGGTCCTGTTGAATGAATGCAGGAGTATGGCAGGGYGGCTGGAAACCCATGTGGGGGATGCTGGAGAGCATGTGTGTTGTAGCTAATGTCTGGGTAGCTGCTAATTTCTGACTCGTAGTGGGTAGATTTCCAGGGAAGRCGAATGACCCAGCTTTCAAGCAGTGATGCAACTAATAGTTGAACTTCCTTGTRTGCTCTCCACAGTGAGCTGTTTAACTTCACTAGGGGAGAGCATCGCTCAGCCAGCTGCCGTGCCTATGAGAAGTAATTGAAAGCAATTAGGAGTGCAGAGAGCGTAATGGAGGTTGTGAAATGTTATTTCAGTGATGGCTCACTAACAACGTGGTGAAGCCCCGACACGAGCACTTTTTGTATGGGTATGGTAAGATTATATCGCTGTGAGTTGCTCATCAGACCTCATCTTTCCTGCCATGCTGCCTGGCTGGGATCAGTGTGGTATTTATTTGACAGGAACTTAAGCTACTTTTCTCAGCTCTGAAGCCAGGGGAAAGCCATGACTGGCAAACCTTTGCCTCATGTTTGACTCCAACAGTGATTCCTCCTCCACGTGACTGCATCTAAACTTGAACAAAGACCGACCCCTGCAGTTGGCCAAGGTGGCCCTAAGGAGCTCCGCTGTCCTAAGCGTGAAGCTTTGGGGTAATAACTTGGGGAATAAACTTGCAGTGCAGCTTGCTTGGCCCCAGGGAGGGCTCCTCTGAGGACCTCACCAGCCCTGGTGGAATGGCTGCTGGTAACTGCGAGGCATCACGCCCCTGCCACCGCTGAGGGCACAGGGCTGCGTAGCTGCGGCCAAAAGCTCTGGGCGTTGCGGTGAAACCCCAGAGCTCCTCGTGGGAGCTTTGAATGCAGGGGCCTGGCCAGCGTGGGTGAGAGCGTGGCGCTGCTGGGGCCCCCAGATGCTGACCTGGAGACCTTCCCCACTGCTCCTGTGGGACCGGACACGCAGGCTGCTCCCCCCGTGCCTGGTGGCTCATCTTCCCTGCTAAACGCTGCACGCCTTATTTCTGCACCTTTGGCTGCTTTTGTGGCGAATGAACTTGCGAGAACCAGCTGATTTCTGGTCCTCTCGGGGTAGATGACCTCTGAGGAGGACTTCACATTTGGCTGCAGTGCATTTGAGGCTGGTTTGCTCAAACTGGGCGCTGCTGGGTGGGTCTGTGCACAACGCAAGGCTGCTGGGAAGGAAGAGGTGAATGCTGTCTTTGAGGCTTTTTAGCCCAGTTATGGGCTTGATGCTCTTACAAGGCATCTGAATCAGACCAGTCTTGGCGGTACATGTGGATCTTTTCTCCCAAGAGGAGCAAAGGAAGTCTTTGTGTCCCCTTGGGGTTGGCTGATGTCCAGGCACACATTCAGATCTGTTGTTTTCACCTTGCAGCTCATGCAAGGGGGCTGCGGGCAGCCTGCCGAGCCTCCCGATCTGCTGCCTGCACACTCACAGCTCCCCTCTGCAGACTGAGTCGAGGCAGAAAGACGTGGGAAACAGAGTTGGAAAGAGAAACACAGCCCAGGTTTGACCTAGTGCATTTAAGACTAATACATTTGTCTTTCTAAGAGGTTTTAAAAAAATCTTCAGCCTTTTGGGACTGTCCCTTTTTGAGCTTGTACTGAAGGTCTAAATCCAGCTGTRGGGACCACAGCAGGCACTCAGCATCCTTGCTGCTGGAAGATATAGTCTYGGCATCTTATCTGTAATACAGCAAAAAGCCACGGGGAGGAGGGAGCAGGGATAGGAGGAAATGGACTTTCTTGGGCAGTTGATTCAAAGCCAACCCTGTGCATATACAYATAATACTGCTGCAGCCTCTTCTCACCTCAGTCCTCTCTGGAGCCTGTATGTCCTGGGGCTGCTGCCGTGGGTCTGTATGGTGCCTGTGCCCCACCACGCTGCGGCTTCTGTTCTCCAACCCYGACGTAGCCAGGAGGGGGGACAGGAGCTGAACAAAGCTTTGCRTCTACAAAGCAGCTCTTGATTTATGCACAGGCGCTCCCCCCCCAAGCCTTGGTGTCACTTGGCTTTCAGCAGCAGCCAGAGCCATGTCCCTGCCATGTCAGCAACAGGTGACGGGAAGAAGTGCCAGTCGGGAGCGTGTGTGGAGGGGAGCCGCAGAGCAGATGGCAGCAGGGAAATAAATTTGGAGCTGCTATGGGAATAGTCCTGGAAACAGTCCAGCCTCTGGATGGAGGCAGATGGGAAAAACCTGGTTTATATCTCTTCCCAGTTTTGCTATTTTTCAGATGCCTTTATTACCAGCTCCGTTATCTCTTAACCATTCTTTCCTGTCTGTTACTACACCCTCATCCTTATTTTCTTCTCTCCTCTTATCCTTCCTTCTTTTTCCCTTTTGTTCCTACTTACACTATGTCTGAGTTCATGAAGGGTTACCCAGCCTGTGTCGGCCTCCTTATAAATCTATTCCCAGTTCCTYTATCCCTACCTCCACAGCTGACCCTAAAAGCTTCCCTTGGCACTGAAAGGCTCAGCACACAGGTCTGACCCAGCTGTGGGCTGGAGTTCAGCGTGGCAGAAAGGAAAACACCCTCTGCACCTTCACCAYGTGCTGCCCGTTTCCTTCTCCTCCACCTCCACCCCTCTGAGCCGGTTGCCTGAGGGCACGGGGCTTGCCTTTATGCCTGGTGTGTTCATCSCCTCTGTCACGGCAGCGATGTCCTTGCTGGCTTTGCTCTGGATGCRGGTGCATCCCGTGTGAACCAGCGTGTCTCTGTCTTGTGTTCATGTGAGTGCCCGTAGGATGCTTCGGGGGTGCAGAGGTGCCTCCTTGTGTGCAGAATGGGGAAAATGAGCCAGGTTTTGCATCTTCTGAAGGGTTTTTGTCATACTTTAAAGAGAAACCGTTTGCTTTTGAACTGAACTGGCTTTTTTCCGTTCTTTGAAAAGACTAGGTGGAAACTCCCCGTTTTGGTTCATGGATCGTGAGTTGCACGCAGGGTCCCTGGCCGGGGTGGGGAGCAGGGGCCATCTTCTAGCAGCCCTCTCCGGATGGTCTGCAACCACTGCTCTGCAGTGCCTTTCACCAGCACGGAGCCAGTGCTGGGAGCAGGAAGCACACAGGACGCTGAGTGCTTGGAAAGCTGGATCAGCCCCAGGGGTCAGTCCYGGATCCCAGACCTGCCCCAGCAGTGGGGCTGCTGCCTCCTCCGTCCCACAGACGGGCCAGCCGCAAGTGCAAAGGCAGGCTCTTTCTTGTGTCCTCTCTCCTCTTAAGCCCAACTCCTTTATTGGTTGGCTTCTTGCAAACTCTGTCTTTATATATATATATATATATATATAATTTTTATTTTGTTTTGTTTCTGCCTTAGAAGAGCCAAGGGAAGTTTAACTGGGGTTTGCAATAGGCTGGCAGAAGGAGTGCTCTCTGCTGTGGGAGAACACACATTGCATGCAACCTAACATAGATGTAAAATAAAAAAACCCTGAATCCGCAGTGCTGTTACTTGAAAAGAAGGAAGTATTTGTGCCAATGGCGGGTGGGAGCAAACCTGGATGTGGAGGGCAAACCCCCGTGCTGCCGGGCGCAGCCCTGGCCGATGGGACCGTGCCGGTCCTGTGCTATCGCAGCAGCAGCTCGAGCTGGAGCGAGTCCAGCGCTTGCCTGCGTGACAGGAAGGGTAGGGAGCAATATGGGGCTCTCGTTTTTGGGGACACCGGTGAATGGCTGGTGTGCTTTTCTGTGCAGCTTTACTGTGCGTTGCTAAGCAGTGTGTATGGAAGCAGAAGGTACAGCATTACCCTAAGAGATGGACAGGTGCTCCCCTCCTGCTCGTATTTACTGCTGCCTGCTTCTTTCTTTGATGATGGTGACTAATACTTCATCAATGCCTGGGTTAGACTGGCTCTATTTAGGACTTTCTGCCCGTTGAGTGACAGCAGGATGTGTGAGCAAGCTGAGACGCCCAGACCTTTTCTGGCAGGATTGTTAGGGCAAGAAAATACTCTGGAAACCACATTGTGAATCATTTGTCTATCCAAGTGGATGACACTATGGCCCAGCCATGCCGCTTTGCAGTCAGACCTGTGCGGTGGGGTCAGTGTGTCCAGACCAGCTCCCTGGAGTCCTGAAAACCTACAGGACAGGTTTAATGTTAAAAACGTGAAAACCCAAGCCTGCTGTGTGCTCATCAACATGTTTGTAGCACTCTTTCCCCTGGGACCTGCGAGTGCCTGGTGCCTGGCTAGCAGAGAAGGGCTCAGACAGGGCTGGCACACCTCCTTTCTGGGGCACCCTCTCTTTCYTGGAGGTTTCTGCTCCCTGCCACGTTTCACAGGGCAACGATGTCCCTCCTCGGCACTTGTGCTATACCTTGCACCACYGGTGTGTTTAATCACCTGGGCTTGYGTGGACAAAGAGGGGCTTGGGGAGGARATGGGAATTGTCCAAGGTCATACAGCTAAAGCCAGCCAAGAAAGCAAGAAGCAGCTCTGTCTTCTCAAGCAGGGGTTGTTCCCCAGCCCAGCCTGTCCCTGCTGCGCTGGCCCAGGAGGACACAAATTCAAACAAAATGGCTTTTTTATTACAGTCTGCGCTGGGGAATCACCAGAGGCTTTGCAGCGCGAGCTGTGCCATGAAAAGCTTCTCCAGGGAGTTTCATGGTGAAGCTTCATGAACATCGGCAGGGCTGGGTCTTCCTCCTGTTTTTTGGCCAAGCTTTCTCCCTCCCACCTCCTCCAGCCCAGTCCTGTTGTCATGCTGCAAACACACGTGCATTTGTGCGCGTGAAACATTTTGATGGCCAAATGTCCGTCCCTACTCTCCGCATGCTTCTGCAATACTGTCAAACCGCTGCCGAATTGCAGCCGCCTCTGGGGTGGGACGTGGGGCTGCTGGCATTGCACAGCAATGCTATTCCGCCTTTTAGGACGGGGAGCAAAGGTTACCGTTTCTAATTGAAATACGAGGGTATTCTGGGGGAAGTAGGAAATGGCTGCCGGGTGGGAGGGTGCCAGCGCTTTGTGTAGGGAACTAGAAAGGAATGAGAATGGTTAATGGTGCAAACTCTACGTGCATTGCCAAAAATGAACTCATGACTGTAAATATTACACTGCGCGCAGCAAGATTAGCACAGGAAAATACCAGTTGTTAGGGTTCCTGTTACCATCTGAATTATGCAAACAATTTGCTTGAGTTTATAGATGAGCTGGGGCAGAATAACGTCGGGTTTTTCCTAGCCAAAGTATTTCAGTGCGCTAGTATTTTAGCACGTTTCTCAGCCTCAATCTGCTACAGGAGTGAATCCATGCTGTGCTCTTTTGGGACGGCATGCTGTCAAGTGTGGCCTTTTCCAGGCCGCGTTGGAAACTCGGAGATGTCAGGATGCTGGTGAGATGCTGACCTTGCGCGTGTGCTACCTGGGGGGCCCTGAGATGCGTGCGAAAGCCCCGGGAGTCACCGAGCCCGGGGCTGGGGCTGGAGGCTCTGCGTGCCCTGCCACGTGTGCGTGGTCAAGGAGCTCTCGGGACCTCTGCAAGCGGGAAGCAGAGGTGTTCCCGGTTCCTGGCTGTAGCAGGASCACTCAGGCAGAAGATGCTGACTGCTGTTCGGAGGCCAGACGCCACCACGATGGGCTCTGTGGAAGGAATGGTAAACACGGGCTCTTCCCAGTGGCTGTCAGCAAGGTTAACTGACTTTCCCACGGGCATGCGGTGAGTCAGTGTCGAGGCGGGATTAGCAGCTGGGCGTCCCTGGCCCCCGGCCCTGAGCCCGCGCCGTCCCCCGTCGCACAACCCGGAGCACGCACGTGGCCGTGGAGCCGCCGCAGCCCCCCGGGAGCCAGCCCTGAACCGGGGCTCCCTCCGCTCCCTGTCGGGACTTGGGTGGAAATAGGTCGGCTGGAGCCGCGGAGCTGGGGTCTTCCAGGGAGCTTTGTGGACACCCGAGTAAAGAGGACAGAGACACCAGCCATGCTCTCTGTAAGCCACGTGCCGGGGAATGAGCCCAGCCGTAGGGTTAGATGCTAGAGAAGGCCTGTAATTATGAAACCCAGCTTTCTAAGTGCTGCTGTTCAGGGACCCGCTCACTTTGGACGGTTAATGCTTTGAGCTTCCTTAGGGTAAAAGTTGGAGGAGGACCACGTACGGTAGTTTTACTGGCAGTAAAACTTCAGCATGACCCTCACGTTGAAAGCAAGCCTAACCCACCCGTGAACGTATCTTCTGGTACTTCTGTGGGCTCTCAGCGGGGTCCCCAGAGGTACAACCCATGTCCTTACTGGGCCCTACAGCCAGGGGACAGCCCCTTGCTGGTTCCTGGGACCGCAGCCCCTCCGGCCCCCGTGGGGCTGTGATCCACCGCTTCCCTTCAGCAACGGCAGCGCAGAATTAACGTCGGGTCTGTAATTTAGCTCAGGACTGTTATGAGACACAATCTAGCTCTAAAGCCAAGGCCAAATAGTACTAGCATGGGGTCAGGTTCCTGAGGCACACTCTGCCTTTGGGACTAATTTGGGTGCTGAGTAGCCRGGCAGGTATTTACATGTTGCCTACAGAGACCTAGAGGTCTCTGGATCCTATTCTTCTCCCTTGGATCACCTAAAATGGTAAGAATTTTCAAGGGGGATTAAGGTTGTGATCTCTGGGGAGGGGAGTGGACATCTGGTAGGAGTCCATCCATATTAATAGCCTCCGTTTAAATGTATGTTATCAAATGGGGCAGCTCCTAATCGGCCAAGAGACTGTGAACTCTGTTACCTAAGGGGCTGCTGGTGACTTTGGGCTGCTAATCATGGCTTTCCACAGGCACACAGGTAAAGTGGATGTGCTGCTGGGTGTCGCGGGAGAAGCCCTTTGTGTGCRATGCCTGGTAACTGGGAAGGAAAATTTTGCTAACAGGCTCTTGCACCAGCAAAATAACTCTTTTGAATGTAATCTTAAGCCTCGGCAATCTGCAACTATAACTAACGATGGCAAACGGGCTTATAACCAGTGTGGGGGACTGGCGCTGGGAGCACGGTGGTGGCGGCGGCCTCATCTGTTTTGTGAAATGCATTGGATGGTAAGTGCTTCTGTATCCGCTGCTGAGGGAAGGCTGGGGCTCAGCTGCTATTTGAGGAAGACTAAGTGAAAACGGGGGATGACGCTCCTCCCTGCAGCCAGCTTGCTATGGCAGTATCACCGTGAGCAGAGGGGAGCGTGCAGAAGCCCAGCGTGTAAACCCAGGTGGTTTGCTCTGCTCTGGTGGGAGGTCTGTGGTTATTCCCTCTTCTCTGTGTTTGTCTTGTAGATCAAATGGGCTGACCGTCACCAATAATAGGAAAACGTTAACTTTTCCTTCCCATTAACACTGACAGGAACCTTAAGAGTGTGTTTTGCGTGTCCCCCATCCGTAACTGATCTCCTCTAGCCCTCCAATTACAGACAATTGAAAGCTCTTCGAGATTTTTAAAAGCTTATCTGATTCTTAGAAGCTAACCATGTTTGTGTGTGTCCAGCATGTATTTACAGCCCTAAATCACAATGTACAGTGGCAGGACCATTGCATCTCTTGATGAGACGTAGTCCAAGGGGTGGACATGCCTGGGGAGAGGGTGTCAAGTTTGGGGCGCAGCTCCCGTGGGCATCAAACCGAGCTGCCACGCATCAGGAGCCAGGGGACAGTGGTGCTCATGAGACTTGGTTGGGAACATAGAGCCTCTTCACAACTGGGGAGGGAAGTCACAGCATGCTGTTCAACTTCACGCTCGGCCTCCCAGGACAAGGCACGAGCGTGAGGCTTCTGGCATGGCATGTAACTGCTTAGGATTTGCTTGTGTGACGCAGACATACATTATGCGAGGTACCCTTCTGAGTAAAATCTGACTTCCGTGGTATCATTTTTAAACATCTCAAAGGTGTTTAAAAAGAGCAATCCATCCAATTAAAATGTAAGAAGACATTTATTTTTTAGCTTCAGCCCACAAGACTGACCGATGCTGTAGCATCCTTCCATTATACTCCCAGCTGTATCTTTGTTTTCTTTCTCACCTTCCTCAGGAGGGGGGTGTTGTCTGGGGCAAGGACCCGTGAATTTGATGTTGTGCTGTAATATAAAATGCTGAAGTGTCTTCTGAGCAGATGTTGCAGTTGGACTGCTGCCACCAACAAGTTATAGCGCAGCGTCCGCACCCCACATGGAGCCCCGCTCTCCGGGGCAGCTGCAGTGCGGTACCGTAGTGCCTGCGCCGGGGAGGTGAATCCTCTGCAGCAGGAGAAAGCCTCGTGTTTGGCTTTTGGGGGCACCTGGGCATGAGAAGGGCACCCAGCTACGGAGGTGGGGGCAGATCCGTGCATAGCTGAATTGGGGAGTCTCAAGGGTCAAAGCTTAAGGCAGCCACAGAGTGAGCTAGCTACTGAACAGGATTTTTTTTGCTTTAGCTGATTTGGTTTGTTTTGAAAGGTTTGAACTTCACTGCTTAAACTCTGCCTAAGTGCTCAGACTTACTCTAGGCAGTGGTGCTTTGCACACTGGGAGCTTTATTAGTCTTAGCTGAGCTCTGTATTAAGTGCAAAAGCAAGCCCTGGGGGGGGGAAGTGTTTGCAGGGCTGGAGCAGTGTGTTTTTTAATAGCACGTCCCCRCTTCCCTGGGGAACTGTGAAGATTTAATAATGATTGGGATGTGCTCAGACATGGTGGCAATAGGACCGTAGGGAATGTTTTTGGCAACTGCCTGAGGAACTTGGAACTGTTCTTGTTCTAAATAAAGAAGCTTCCATTTTATCAACAGACTAATTTTTGAATTAGAGAGTATGAGACTCGCACGTGCCCCAGCCTGGCAATGGGAGAGCACAGCTCTCCACTCGTTACTGCCAGCTCTCCCAGCAAAAATGACCTGCAAGTGATTTCTTTCTTTCCTTTTGT
This sequence comes from Oceanodroma leucorhoa, assembly GCA_030449065.1. Lineage (NCBI taxonomy): Eukaryota > Metazoa > Chordata > Aves > Procellariiformes > Oceanodroma > Oceanodroma leucorhoa. The sequence continues at coordinate 8,655,557 of JASVER010000011.1, read as the reverse complement.
TGTCCAGGGCAGCGTGCCAGTGACCTTGAGGTGCAGTCCTGAGCGTCGCTTTGCATTTYGGATTAACAGGACCCTTCTTTTAAGGGTATTCCCTGGTATTTATAGCAAACCATGCGACACTGCATAGAGAAATGCTGAGAATAGTCACTCAGGTGATAGAGCAGGGGATGCCAGCTTCTGCGCTGAAATAGGCAGGCGTAGCCTGTGCCTGGCGGTACGGGGGCTGTGTGTACTCAGTCGGCTGAGAAAAATAAAACTGATGGAGAGTCAAAAAGCAATTGCTCTTTTCCTTCCACATTGCCATAGAGTGCGCAGCTGTGCGTAGGGCAGAGGGTTAACACCTTCAGCCTCATCTTTCCTAAGTGGCAGAATAGTCTGTAAGGTTTAAGTACAGTTTCCCTGGTTGTTTTTAGAGACCACACTTCAAGTTCTTCCTTGGTGGTTTATCACATTTAAACATACTCCCCAGAGACATTAATACATATCCTGTGCTAAGTGCTTTGCTTATCAGCTGTGCTTCAGCTCCCTTTGCAGAGTGCTTCGGTTCATTTGCTGTGCAAACCCCTGTGATGCTGCATTGCCTTCGCCTGAACTGGGAGGACCCAGCCCAGGGGCCATGGGAGACAGGAACGGACAGGAAAGGCGTGGGGTTGTGTTAATGCAATAGCTTTTGTGGGGTCGCACTTTTTAGGTCTGCACCCTCCTTTCCATCCTAAAGCTTGCCATGCTGCAGGGTGCAGACATAGCCCTGTGACCATTAGCTGGGACAGCCCTGTGACTGCTCCACAGCACGGTGTCAGCGTGACTGGAGGTGCAKGGAACCTGGCAGAGCCCAAACACCYGAGATCTTTATCTGAAAGATGGAAGACATGGTTGTCCAAGGGCTGAGGGGCTGCTTTTGAAAAGCAGTAGATGCTCTTTGGGGACAAGTGGCTAACTGGCACCTCTGTGGTCAGGTAAATGTTAGGGTTGAATTCCAGTGGGTTTTTGTGCCAAATACCCTGATACTCGAGAAGGCCACTGGTCTGGCCAGCCGCCCTCGAGCTGTAGCCAAACCCMTCAGGGAGCTACATTTAGACAGCACCCTGCCAGGGTCGGTGGGAGAGGGACACCTTGCTTAAAGCAGGGTTAGCTTCTGGAAGTATTGCTGGATTTTTCTTGAGCTCTCATTTTTATTGAGGGTCCTCTAGGCTATTTAAGGATGGGCATGCACTGCACTTACCCCTCTCCCCGGCAGCCTGCGCTCTGTCTTCTCACCTGCTTCTCTCCAGCAGAACATCCTCGGCGCATGGATGTCTGCCTGGGCTGGCGAATAGTTCCAGCCTGCCCATACTCTTCCTCTGTCTTCTAAACCCCCCTCTGTGGCCCCAGAGTCAAGCTGAAATGGGGTTTGGATCGGTGCATGTCCTCAGGGTATGTGATTGTCCCCGGGTTAAACAGGAGACACTTGACCAGGCTGCCAGCTCAGAGACGCTGCAACTCTGTTCAAGTAACTTCCAAGCTAGAACACCTMCGCGTACTGCTGTTGTTTTAAGCACACCACTGTGAAATGAAGCACAAAGATACAGCACTTAACGGTTTTAGTGGTTAGTTTGATGAGTGCTCACCCTGAGCACGGAGTTTTGCATTGCCGTAGCATGGTTACGCCACTGGTGTGAATCCCTACTGTGTGCTCAGCAGCTGCAGCACAGCTTGCACCGGGAAGCTATGCAGCATGCACGAAAATAAAGGCCCCAAGGAAGAGCGAGGAGGATTCACGGTTCCAGTGTGTCTTTAGTTTCATGACTTGCCTGTTTTCCAGACAGCAAAGACAGGCCACCGTTAATATACCTGGAAGCTCTGGAAAGTTAAGCTGCGGGGACGTAGTGCAGCTCGAGGGTGAACAGGTTATTAAGGAGATAAACATCTCCAAAACGATGATCTGCTGCCAACCAGGCTTTAGAAGATGTATTTATTTTTTTTTCAGAGCACAACAAATATTTGTTCTCTCTACCCTCTGCGAGAGGGGACAGGACAGCTTAGGGGAGCAGCAGTAGGATACTAAATGCTTTTTCCCCCAGGGCCGCAGAACCCTTAAGGCTCCATGGACATTTGCTCCACTCTGGGGAAAATGATCTGGTGGTCCCAGCACAGCCGCTTTTGGGGCTCTTGTGCACCAGCCCCTGGGTGGGCTGCTCCCGTGGGAGGGTTGTAGGTCTGGCTGACATGGGCGCTCAGCATCGCATGGGTGAGCGGAGACCACGAGCAGCCAGCACCTCTGCTAGGACAGTGTGGTCAGCGTGTCTTCACTGCAGGCAAGGGGATAGAGGATAGAGGTCCCTTTCCCAGGTCTAGATGAGGGATGATACTGCTGAGGGCAGAAAGCTCCTGGAAAAGCTGGAAGCAAATTCACACCCCAGCCTATGTACCAGAAGGGATTTTTGATCCGTGAGATGGCACAAGGTAGGCAGAAGCTGGCACGTCTGCAGGTACAGCCCCGCTCCTGGGGCTGCCAGGCCCAGTGCTMATTGTCTGTGGAGTTCCAAAGCTGCTGTGATAAATGTGTGTCTCATGTTGGCGCATGATGCRTTACCTGGGAACACAGGATTATGTTACTCCCTCAGCCATATGTTCACGATTACGTGTTCTGGTTGAAAGCAACCCTAAACCTGAGATCAGGAACATTTCGGTACCATTTGCCCTGGACTCCATGTAATTGCATTTCTTCTAAATTAAACTCACTCGCTTGCTACAGCTCTGCAGAGCTGGCTGTGGCTCACATAGTTTCCACGTTTGCCAGGTGTTTGTTTCATTTACTTGTACCAGAACAAACACAACCCTTGGTGTAGCTGTCAGCAGGACAGGGCCATCTCCTGACCCTGGCAAGGCGGCATTTCCAGACTTCGGTCCCCATAGAGTGCAATTCCTGCCAGCTCGGCCTCCAGCCTGCTTCTGTAAGTTTYAGGGGAAGGGGAAGGGTGTGAACCCTGTCCCCACCTCTGCTGCAGCCTCCCTGTGCGATGCGATGCTCCAGGACTATCTGTCCTGCTTTCTGGAAGAGAAACGCTCCAACGTGTTCTGGCCTGACGTTATTGAAAGGGTGACAAAGAGGAAACAGTGAGATGACTCTTGGATTTTAAAATTTGCAAAGTAACAGTGTGAGTCCCATCTCCTGCTCCAGCATCTTCCACTGCCTGTCCAGCAGCTTCCTGAGCCCAGAGATGAGGCAGAAGAGCCCTGAAATAACAGCAAAATGTTCATTTGCAGGCAGGAACCTCCCYGGGCTTCGGATCTGGCTGTGTCGGGGCTGCTGGTGGTGTGCTGCCAGCAGCACGTTACTCTCAAAGAAAAAAAAAATTGGGTTGGCAAAGGAGATGGCGAAGGCCGCAGCCACCCTCACTTCTTGCCGCGGTGCCTGGGCTTGCGGGGCAGGGCTGTGCCCTGGTCAGGACCCGTTGGGTTTGGTGTGTGCTCATCTTGCGAGGTGCGCTCGCGCCGGTGCCTCTGCTGCAAAGCCCCGCTCCTSACAACGGCTGCAGCAACGATCCCTCGGCCCCGGGGGGCTCCGGTGCCGGCGTGGGGACTTCTCATGCCGACAGGTTGGGCCACGCAGTTCACGGTAAACCTAGAATTCCTGGGGTGGGCAAGCGTCCAAGGAAAAGCTGTGTAAACAGGTCCTCATGCCGCAACACCACAGCAGTCCTGACTGTGCGGCATCCCGCAGCCGAGGGCGAGCCCGACGAGGTCCCGCTGACCCTCCYTTGCCGTGAGGGTACAGCCGGGAACGACGTCGCCTCTTTACACCCCAAAAACCCCAAGCCCTGTTTCAGTTTATAAAGGTTCTGTGCTGGGGCTTGGAGCAGCATGGCTGGACCGAGCGTGCCGCTGAGCTCCGTCAGGAGCAGGCAGCAAAGCAGCCTCTAAACTCCAGGGCTTGGTGGGGTGGTCCGAGGTGAGGCTACGCGATGGAGGTGCTAACGGCCTCCCCCACCTCACAGCTGGAAGCAGCAGCAATTTATATTGCCTGACCGCGTCCTTCTCCCTTKCTTGCTCTGTGCTGGCGCTGCAGCTCCATCAGGAAAAGAATAATTAAATTTCCTCTTTGGCAGCCCCCGTTGCCAGACCGCTGCTGGCTCTCCCGTCCGGCTGCTGATGGCGCAGAAAAGTTGAAGGCAGCGTCGCGGGTTGTTGGCCGAGCAGGGGAAACGGGGCTCTGCCGTGCCGGGGGCTGCGGGGGCAGAGATGGAGCTGCGCTGCGGGGACGGCACGGGCTTGCCTAACCCTGCCGGGGCTTTTGCAGCCCCCCTCGCAGGCTTCCTCTGAGGAAGGGCGTAGGGAAATGGGAGGGAGCCGTTAGCAGAAATGGTCTGGGAGGCTGAGACTGGGCGTGCAGGCTGGGGCGGGYGTCTGGGGGGAAAGCGGGAGCGTGCACCCCCGGCCAAAGTGGAAAATCCTCTGCTCRAGAGCCCCCGCACCCGCTGATGTCCTGGCTCCCTGGCCATAGCGGAACATCGTACCTTGGCAGAGCCCTGCTGGCATGAACTGAAGAAGTATCTTTACATGTAGGGAGATCTTGTTTTTTTCCTTACGACTTTATATGTGAAAGCCCAGTGAAAAGAGGCAGCTGGAAGCTGCACAACTATCCAGCACAAAAGGCCTCAGTGGGCTGCAGCTGGCTGCGGGCTTAGGCTGGAAACATGGAAAATAATATTCTGCTCTGCTCGTGGTTGGCGGGGATTTCTGCGCACAAATTATGTGGTGCCTCAGCCAGGACCTGCAGTGGGCCTGGCCGTAATGAACTAAGCGGCTCTCGGTGAGTGATCAGGTATCATTATCCTTGCTTGACGTGAAATATGTAAATAAAACAGTCTAGTATCCTTCCTCTTAAGAAGGTGATGGGGACTCTGCTCTCCGCGCCAGCAGCTGTGCTCCCAGAGCGAGCAAACTTCGTGCTCGCGGCGGGCTGGACCCCAGGAGGCAGAGCGCCGCGTTTTTGTGTTTGGCCAGAGCCCATCCTGCCTCTCTGTCATCTAGCATTCGTATCTTGGATGGCTATTAAGGGAACTGAAAATATTTGTGTTACTAATGCATTGCTTATGCTAACTGTAGCGGCAAGCACAGTGCTTCCAGGAGGCCCCTGCCCTTGCTGAGCTCCACGGCGCGGCCAGGAGTCGGCCCACACGGCCTTACTCTGTATCCCGCGTTTTCCTGAGACTTCACGGTATTTCTCTATCTGTGTCCTAAACGGCAATTCATACCCGAGCTGCCTTCTTTAGCAGGTGTACGGGTTTGTGACTGCTGTGACCGATCCCAGGTGGTCTACTGCACCCAGCCTCCCCAAGTGTGATGGTTCATCAGCCTAACCTAGACCCTAAAGGCAAAGCTGGAGGCACCTGGAAAATGCCAGTGCAGTTGGTAGAGCGCTGTCGTGTTTTATAAATCACTGAGCTGTCTGAGAGCAAAACTGCCCTAACAGTGCTGGCACAGGAGCTGCTCTCTCTACCACCAAGCCCTGGAGGAGCGTGACACCACCACGTGCTCATTGCTGAGCCATCCTCCTGACATTTCTCATTTGCACAGAGCGAAGAAGCTGGAGCAGTTATCGGGGCTTCAGCGCTCTAACTTCACCCCCTTTCCTCTTGCAGGGCCTGGCAGTTACACTGTGGGCACCATGTCGGAGCGCTTTGACTGCCACTACTGCCGTGACTCCCTGCAAGGGAAGAAGTACGTGCAGAAAGAGGGCCGCCACTGCTGCGTCAAGTGCTTCGAGAAGTTCTGTGCCAACACCTGCACCGAGTGCAAGAAACCCATTGGAGCTGACTCCAAGGTGAGTGCTGAGCAGTTAAAAAGGTGATGAGAAGAAGACAGGCAGATGCTGATAACCCTCCTTTTTGTTTTCCTGGCTCTGGTCTGTTTGTGAGCTTCGGTGTGAAAACAAGTTCTCCTTGCGAGTCCTCTGGCTGATGGGCCATGTGCTCCTTGGGCAAAGAGCCAGAGGCTCTGGGGCACAGCAGTAGGGATGCTCACGATGGGCTGCTTTTGCACAGGAGCTAATTTCAGCATCTAGATTCAGCCACAGGAACTGCTGCAAATGCTGAATTGTCCTGAAGAGAGTACTGCAGGTAATCCAGCCTGCACAGGACTTGCAGAAAACTCATCTTCTGGGCAAAGCACTCAGGAACCTAGGGTCTGATTTTTGTCAGTTTGTCAGATGTTTATTGTTTCATGTTTATGGCAATAATAAGGTACATCTGAACTAGAGGGAACTTGACAAGCAGAGAAGCCCACATTTGCAGAACTTCAAATCTCAAAGCTGTTGGTTTTAAGCATCTTCTGCTACCCTGAAAGCCCAAAGTGAATGTGATTGTGTCAGTGAGTTTGGTTAAACATCCTTCCCTTAACTGCTTGCAGATGAGCTGCACCTCCAACCGCTGGACATGCTTAGGAACTAAGGAATCTATCCTTTACTGCCAAGGCTGATGAGACAGTAGCTTGGTTTTAGGGCTGCTCAGCAAGAGAGAAGGGCTTACTGCTCACTCCATTTCTGCTCGTTCCAGGAGATGCATTTCAAGAACCGTTACTGGCATGACAACTGCTTCCGCTGCTTCAAGTGCTATACGTCCTTGGTCAATGAGCCCTTCATGCTAAGGGAGAACAACAAGGTTTGGTGTAGCAACTGCACTGCCACTGAGGATGCACCCAGGTGTAAGGGCTGCTTCAAGCCCATTATTGCAGGTACTGGTGCCCGCGAYAGGAGTACAACTGCCAAGCTCTGCTCTAGGGCAAAACCGTGGCGGTTTATCAAGCTGTGGAGGCTGCAGTTAGGGGTATGGGGGTCATGGTGGAAGGCTGGAGCACCACAAAATGGTGCAAGTTTTGACTGTTGCTCTCACCTGTCCATTTTATTCAAGTGTTGAAAGGCTGCTTCGCAGTTAACCCTCATGTGGATAGTTCACCCTAGTAGTTAGTCTTAAAGCACTTATACCAAAAGCTTTGCTCTGTAAATCAAGGTCCTTGCCTCAGAAAGGCTCAGGCACCTGTCTGACAAGTATTTTAAGAAAATCTAGAAGGCCCTGGCTAAAGTCAGATACAGAGATTAACAGCTCATCCCTTCTCCATGTTACAATTGAATCCTGGGCATAGGTAGGGCAGGTCTTGCCTACAGGTACGTTACATTGCACAGGGTGGGGAGTTTGTCACAAGCCTGAAATCCCACATAACAAGTTATTTCTGTCTGTTGTAGGAGACCAAAATGTTGAGTACAAGAAGATGGTCTGGCATAAGGACTGCTTCACCTGCAGCCAGTGCAAGCAAGTGATTGGATCTGGGAGCTTCTTCCCCAAGGGTGATGACTTCTACTGTGTCTCCTGCCATGAGCACAAGTTTGCCAAGACCTGTGCTAAATGCAAGAATGTAAGTCCTTCCACTCGGCAAAGGCAGCTGCCAGAACTAGCCCTCACATGTCTTTTGGAAGCTAGGAGAGCAAACCAGTAGACAGATCATGCTGAAGCTGTACCAATGCTTACGTTCTTTCCTTGAGATACTGGTGCAAGCAGCTGGTGGTATAATAACGTGAGAGCTAATGGTTCTGGCACATTACAGTATCTGAGCAGGGGTTGTAGGGTTATCTGACAGCAACTCTGCTGAAACCAAGTGGGCACCGGCCCTGCGCTTGCTTTGGGGATGGTTTAAGCGCTCTAGTAGGTATTGTGTATTCAAGCAGTAAAMCAATGTTTTATAAAACAGCTGTCTTGCAACTTTTGCAACTGATCAGTGTAGGATTGCAGAGTCACTGCAGGTAAAATAAACTATTATGAAAGCTCCAGGCATGCAGGATTTCAGGCTAGAGGAACTCAAGTGCGGCATTATTTAATGAAAACTTTCAAGAGATCATCTCCTACCCTGCACCCCATGCCTGCATCACCTCTCTTCCTCCCTACCGATTCTGAAACACATCTCTGCTCTTTGCCTCCTAGCCCATCACTTCTGGAGGCCTCACTTACCAGGAACAGCCTTGGCATTCCGAGTGTTTCATTTGCTCCAATTGCAAGAAGCAGCTGGGCGGGAAGCGCTTCACAGCTGTAGAGGATCAGTTTTACTGTGTTGACTGCTACAAGGAGTGTGTTGCCAAGAAGTGCGCTGGCTGCAAGAATCCTATTACAGGTATGTTGGATTAAATGCAGCTAGAGGGCAGTGGGTGCCTAAGGTCAGAACAGCGATCCCCAAAGACACACAGCTCAGAGGCCGCTAACACCAGAAGCAGGTCTAGTTCCCCAAGCCCAATCCCAGCAATTTACATGTGATCTAACCATAAGCCACCTGCTCTTGCTGGATGGAGTCCGAGTTAGTAACTAAGCTCTTCACCTTTTGCATGCCTCAAATTTACCTCCTTCAAAACTTTGCCAACTAGAACTGTTCCTTGCCTGTATCTTAGTCTGGGAACCTTAAGTCTAAAAAGAGCAGTGTTTTATTGCCCCAAAGCGACAATTGCTTGTATTTTACATGTCACAGTTACTGGATCACAAAGCTCGGCCCTGAAATGYGGACACCATTCCTGCCAGTCCCCTGACACGTGCATGCCGTTCTGCATTTTCGAGCATGGATCTGAGCCCATARACACCCTACCTAGTTGTCAGCCCAGCCTGTCCTTGCTCTACACCTTGATCTTTCCTCCAGCTTGACTGTTTCCTGGAGAAAGGATCCAAGGGAAAAAGCTTATTGCAGAGACAAGCCACACAAGCCTACACTAAACTGCCTGTTTCTCCAAGAGCAGTAATAGTGAGCAGCAATGTGGTTCAGTTGCAATTTTGGCTAGTATTTTAGGTATACAAATATGGTCTGCAAGACTATAGAAGCACAGGAGGCAGTAAGAATGGGATCTGCTGCTTGGTGGGCTAACCCAGCCAAGGGAAAAGCTACTATCGCGTCCTATAATTGTTTTCTCTCCTAGCAGGATTTGGAAGAGGAACCAGCGTGGTTAACTATGAAGATGAATCCTGGCACGATTATTGTTTCAAATGCACAAAGTGTGCCCGTGGTCTGGCCAACAAGCGCTTTGTTTGCCATAATGGAAAAATTTACTGTGCTGAGTGTCCCAAACGACTGTAAGGAGCAGACAGCAACTGCTGTAAAATGGATTTTAGAGCCCTGCTTTCCAAAACAGTCCTGGTAAAGGAGCAGGTTTTTGCATGTTAAGAATTTTAACTTTTTCCATTTTAGTATAAAAACTAAAGTAGCCTCAGTGTACTGGGTTTGACTTCTGAAGCTCCTGCAGTACGAAAGCATGTAGTGTTGCAAAAAATCTAACTTTGCTTCCAAGTAACTCTTAGTCTAAAGGCTTGAAATGTTGTTAGATGTAGCATTAGAGATCCACCTATGACATAATCTGCGTGTGGCTTAAACTAAAACAAAACTAGTTTTAAACTTGTCTGGTATACGTTTAAGCTTGGCTCTTAAATGAAGTAGGTTTGACAAGGCATGCACCTCCAAAACAGAGATGCAAAGATTGCACTTGGGATCAGAGAGATCCATTATTACGCTTTTACAAGTACAGGTACATTACATCCRTCACACCATTAACAGCAGCTCAATAATAAACACCCTAGCTTATCCTACCACACCACATTGCAGCAAGTGTATGGAATGGCTTCATCTTACATATAACAATGTTTTGGCAGTATGATTTAGATTTAGTGAAGTTTCCATAAACTTGTTTTAGTCTTGATTTCCGCATGGTTTGCCCAAAAGTTTTGCTCATCAGCTTTTTTTACATCATTGTTTAAATGAGGCTGTCTATATACAATTATTAATCCATTAACAAGAAGTAAATCTTTCAACTACAACAAAATGCACATGCATTTAGAAGTGCCTTAAAAATAGCTCAGACAACGATAGCTCTCCTATCATGTCAGTGTATGTTTTATGATTTAATAAAAATAAGACTAGTGCCTGCTTGGAGTCCTACAGTCTGGAAAATTATTTTTTCATTTTGCCATCTTACATGATTGACACCTCTATGGCTGAGCTACTGAAATCAAGTCTGATACATTGATACCAGCAAAGTAAACAGTCAGCTGTTCTGCCACAGCGCCCTTAAATATCAGAAGACCAAAGCAACAATTTCCATAAACTAATTATTTTTTTTTAATGTATAACTGACACTGGACCATCTGCCAAGAACAGCCTGTGTGAAAAAGCCCTCTGGAGAACATATGTGTAGCCACTGTCCATACACAGATCTATTAYTACCCTTCAGCAACCTGAACACTGGTTTTAAGGATGTTTTTTTCACAGCAGCGGTTGATACCGTGCAGAAGTATTTATCAACTGGGTGCTGCTCTAGTCATTCCCTTTTGTTCACAGGCACCTACCAGAAGCAAAGAACCCTTGCAAGAAAAACGAAAGGCAGCATCTTGCTGTATTCTTGACGGTCACTGCTCCACTGTGCCATGGAGCACTGTTAGACTCACCCTTASAACATAAAGATGCTGGTGCTACAAGTAAAAAGCAAAGGCTTACAGGGAAARGCAAGTTAAAGAATTCAACAGTTATGAACACGTCATCAGCATGTACAAACACTGCAAGATCTGAAGGTGTTACTTGAAATACCTTCCCAGCCACGCAAATGCAATTGCCCAAGAGGCTCCTAGTTTTGGGCACCTGCAGTGTGGGGTAGTTAGAGCAGTACCAGAGTGCATCTCAAGGCAGGTCAGCATGGCAAGGGGTTGGAGACTCCTAGTAAGGTAATGTTTAGCATTACAGAAATAAAGCATTGTTCAACTGCAAAGTTTATTTAACAGTGCACACGTTTACATAGACCTGTAACAGACCGTTCAACAAATAACATCAGCACAGAAAAAATATCGGCATCTTTTTTGTTAGACTGATTGTCTCTGCCAGAATGAAACAGCTATCATACAAAAATACATTTTTCTTTTTACCTAAGGCACTGCTCTAAAGTCTAAAACAGTTCTACCGTATTCTGAATGGCAAATGGTGAGAGCTGGAAGGCTGAGCGTTTCCTATTGTAACTGCCATGTCGAGGAAAGAACTACCTCAGTTCCAGCAAAACCATTTGCATTTAACCACTGAGAACACAGCTGCCATTTGGATGATTCATGTGAACTGAAGTATCAGCCAATGGTTTATAGCAGGACTGGCGACAGCTATTCTTTACAGTAGTCACCTATCCAGTAAATGTTACAGGAGACATAAGAACAAGACTGCATTATTACTTTTAGTAGCAATTTTCAGAAGATGCTTAGTTAATCCCTTCATGCTGTAAAAAAGCAGGCAAGTTTAGGTTAAATTACTTAATGCAGGCTTTAGGGGAAGGGAAATATATATGCAGCTTGCAGCCACTGTTACAAAGCTAGAACAGGAACACTTAGAATAATTAACATGAACAAAATACGACTTCAGTGATCTAATACTGTTATGTACACAATAAAATAATACTTCCATGAGTGTAGATAAATAAGTAATTCAAAAGGAAAACATTCTTAAAAGCATGACGTTAAACTGCACTATGACAGACATATCTAGGTACTCAACATTTTTTGTAATGTATTAGTGCATATGCTGTAAAATGTTTTGATGTTTTCCAACAGATCAAAACATATTAGTGATGGTACAATACTGCATTTTGAAACTGCCAATATTTTCACGTTAGAAAATAAGAAATTTTTCTTCTCCATTCAAAATTGAAGATACTCAATTTTGCATTTTTAAATAGTGTGTGAACCAACCAGTAACAGCGTTTTTCTATAACATTACAAAGGGAGTTCAGCTTTAACACACACTGAATGAGTCTTTTATTTCATCAAGTGCCATTTTAGGAATATGCAAAATCTGGCCAGTAGCTAACTGGGGAGCCTCCAGTGGCGCATCGCTGTACAGATACCGATATGAAAAAAAAAAAAAAAAAGACTCAGGTTACTGTAAAGTCTGTAAAAGGGAAACAAGTGATACTTAAACAAGGAAATCTTATCTAACAACTAGCTAAACGAATGGAAAAGGAACATCAGCACAATAGTTTCCCTGAAATGTTTCAAGGTGCAAATCTAGAAGTTTGTCATCCCTCCCCTGGTGTTTTTTGTTTGTTGTTTTTTTTTTTTTTTTTTGCAAACTTGAAGATGGATAAAGGTAAACAAGCAGCTTTTCAAAACAAGGCCTTCGGTACTTGATAAAACACTGGATTACTGAAGTGCAATCAGATTATTTCCAGGTCTCTAGTGTTCACMGTTCTGTCCAAAGAGCAAAGAGAAGAAAACATTTAACCATCATAACTGGGTGCATGCCACATACGTCTATCATCGCTGTCRGAGCCTACACCCAGGGAGTGAGCACAGAACCACTTGGTTACTTACAGTCCAAAATCAGCGCAGTAGCTTTTCTTTTTTTACATGTGAATATTTTAGTTTTCAAAGTTATGTACATAATCCTTAAACCGTATTACGTCTAAACATTTTCAAGTTCAAAATTAAAAGGCAACACTTTCTTCATTAAAAAGTTAATGATTTTGATCAGAACAAAATGTGATCAGCAGTATCACATTAAATCCATCTACTCCCATGGCCCAGTTAGTCGTGGCCTCAAGGAAAGCCTCAATAAGGCTGTGTCCATGGGACTAAAATTCACAAGACGCAGAGTGACAGAGGAGACTCAGGAAACAGTTCAGTGTGCTACACTTTAATAAAAAAAAAGTGCTACACATCACTTAAAGAAAATGTGGATAGCAAGTCTTGTTTTTTCTACTACCATTCATTTCAACTGTTCACACAGTCATTGATCTCATGGAAAGAGATCTGCTGTGAGTACGTCCATTTGCAGTTTAGCTCCAACACCAGAGAAGTTTAGTCTTACATAAACTAGCTTACTGAAGCCTCTCTGACACGCTATGCTGTACTGCATCAGGGTTTGGCTTCTCAAGTACATGTGGCTTCAGATGCAGCCCTGCTTCTTTCAGAAAATTCAGAATATTGTGTATGCAGCTTTATTACTCCTCCCAAAATGTAACACAACTGCATGTGGAATTTTAAGGTTGGTGTTACCCCCCTCAGTGAAGTGAAAGACTACTCTACAGTAAGTAGAAAGGACAGCTAATACCTTGCCAGAGCCTGAGGAGACCTTGTAAGACCATGCAGGTCAGCATCAAAAAGTTACAGAACATGCCTAGGAGTGGAAAGGTCTGGTCTGTAGAGTTACATCAGACACCTTTTAAACTGTTAGTATCTTCAAAAGTAACACGTGCCATTTAAGATATCTTAGAAGAAGCTTAAAATACAACAGATGGGCTTGAGTGCTGGTAGGAGATACAGGAGCTTCACAGGGGCTCAGCTGTGTCTTTGGAAGAGCCTTAGTGTCGTGCCTTAGCTGCTGTCTAGAGCAAGTCCCTAAAAAGGCATCAGTTGGTGACTCCTTTTGACAGAATACAAGTTACAAGCACTAAAGAGCGAGCTTTCCCTCCGGTCTACACATTGGAAAAAGTGCCTTGAAAATAAGAAGCTGTAGTTAAGGCAAGGAGAGTAAAATGCAAGGAAGTCAATTGCCTAGCCCCAGGAAGAGACAGCTAGGGAAATCAGCTTGGATTACCTGATGAAGCATCTATAGGTTTGGTCAATGAATTCACTGCACCATCTTCCTCAAAAGCCAATTTGGGACTAGAAGGTGTTGTAGCAGCATCATTCAAGTTTTGATTAGAGTTACCAGCAGAGATGCTGTCCGAGCTCAGTTTGGTTGACTTGGAATGTACTCCAACGTCAATAAACTCCTCGAAAGTCCACGAACCAGATTTTCCATTAAGATTCTGAGTAAGTCCAATTGTATGATCGGCTTCGTTAACACCCAACTTCACTGAATCATCAATAACCATTTCTTTTGCAGGATGGCTAGAAGAAAGAGAATGGATACTTGTATTACAATTTCTGCATGTTTAACCTTTAGACTGATTACAGGCCAGCCAATTAGCAGTCTGCATACTTTGCAAAGCACTGAATATCCTGAAGGGCATTCCCAGACAAGCTCCTCCARCTGCCACGCAGGATCTCCCCTCCACGAGCCAATGGGGAAGAACGACTCACCAACACACAGTCACTTTTTACTATACTAATAGCTCTCAGGTAAGGTCTGGCTCCAGAAATTATATAAGCAAGCAACAAGTTTAAAGCCCTGCACCATTAAACCCCTATTTTAATTGTGTGCATTTTTCCTTTATTCTCCGGTTAAGACTTTTTAAACACAAAACTGAGCCTCAGAAGAGTAGCAATATTTAAAACAGATTTGAAATCTAAACCCAAGTCAGACTGATCAATTTTCATTCATTCTTAAGAAAATCATGAAAGTGTCTTTATATTCCATCACTGGAGGAATGAGATTAATCTATCATCACTTTAAAAAAAGAGTTCACAATGTCATTTCTAAATCATTAGCATTTAGATGAGCAAATGGAACAAGTATCAGAGCACAGATTTTCCAGTAGTAGATGGAAATGCTTTATGTTCAAAAAGATAAAATTTGAAATACTAAAAAAAATTCCCATTAAGGGAGGCTTTTGTGTTGTATCTGGTGTTTCAGCGCAACTGAAACTGTTCTAGAGCTTTCTGCAGGTTATTCTTCCTTTTCCATGTTGTTCTCCTTCCTCTTGTTTAATGTTTTGTTAATGAAAAGAASTGCTAGCCATTTCAAGGGAAAAGATTTCAAGCCAATGCCGTTCTTTATAAGTAGCACTGCCACATTGCTGGCTACGTCTCACTTCTTAGTAAAGCCAGTACTGTTAACATGGTGCCRTCTAAACAAACAATTATCCTGAACTAACTGCCTCTGCGTGAAGCAGTAAACTGACAGCATGCACACACCACATGCCTGCAGCAAGCCAGAGAAATACCACAAAGCTAGCAGGGTGCAAAATTTGAGGCAATGCTACATAYGGCACTAAATTTAGTTTAAACATAGAGAGAGATTTCTAGTGTGACAGATAACTGCTCTGACAGTAAAGCAGCCACTTACACAGACTCACCTGCAATCCTTTAATTCAGTAACAAGCAGAGACCCCTCATCACTTTTCAAATCGCCTCCATTCATAAACACTTCACTGGTCATCAAYTCTGACACATCTTGTTCCTCAGATTCTGTAGAGATCAACCTATGCACAGTCTCTAAACAACCCTCTGCCTCCCCCTTGATTTCTTGGGCTAAGTCAATGCCATTTAGCTTTTCTGAAAGTGGGAGGAAAACAAGAAAGAAAAAAAAAGAAAGAAAGAAAGAAAGAAAAAAAAAGAGCTTCAGTAACAGAATTGCTATTCTAAATGAATAAAATACAAGAGCCAAAATTCGAGGCACTTGGCTTCAACAGATTAATTTCTCTACAGACAAGCTGCCTATAACAACATGAAATTTGTTTTCCATCTTTGAAAATACACTTGTAAAATGAAAGCATGCTGCCCGCATTTCACTCTCAAATCATTTTTGCATTTRATCATTTTGACTGTCTCTTGCGGTACGGAACAGGCAATGATCTGCTCTCTGTTCAAGCAGAGAGCCCCCCTGGCATTCCTGGGACTTGCGTCTCAGACCATCACAATGCTATTATGCRAGTGACCTTTTTAACAATGCTTAAACATCACTAAGACACTGACTGCCACTTAGACCTGACTCATCAAAGTTTCCTTACCTGGTTGATCAGTCTTCTCAAGACCCAACTCTTCCTCCTCTTCAATATCCTCTCCCTCCATAGCCTCAGCAGCAGACTTCCCTTCGTTCTGCAACTGGATTGCCGGAGTGTTATTCGGAATAACTCATTACCCTCTAGCATTTCACAAATGGTTCAATCACAGCTCCCATGCAGGACTATTCTGAGCCCAGCAGTAAGGCCACACTAGCCCAAAGGCTAAYAGACAATCAGATCACCCAGCAACACACGCTCTGCTGAGCCAGAGCCTGTGAAGAAACGTGTGGGACCCACTTCCACCTCCTACCTATGAACTAGTCCTGAGTTCCTTTTCCCCTCACTTCTCCAAGGTGTGTGCTAAATATTTATTGATTTGCAGCTATATGAAGACTTKGGTCTTTGAATGTTCAGAGAAGAACAACTACTCTTCAATATAATATGCACAATTTACCACAAACCTTAGGTCACTACATTAACAAAAATACATCCAGTTTACTGTAGCAATCCAAGGGGCATCCAAGATTTGCTTTAAGCAAACACATGAAGCCAGGAATTTAAGTTTTCTGGGGAAAAACAGCCCCAACAGAATGCATACAGTTTTAAAAAGAAAATCCATTACACTAAACTGTTTTTTTTTTTTTTTTAACCAATCTGCCAAGTGATAACGCCAGATCACATTGTTTCTATATGCCTTGAACAAAATGCATCAAAGACTTTTCATCAGAACAAGCGAAACAGAAGAATGTGTGCAATGGGAAGCGACTGAAAATAATTCTGGTGCACCAGAACTTTGCACTTCACATGGAAGCCAGTTCGTGTAAGGATAACAGAGGAAGACAGGACACAAGGCAAAGCCTTCTCTGGGAAGGGCCTATTCTGTCATTATACAGATCCAAACAAAAAAGTACCTTGGATTCATTTTGATCTGATTTTCGTGTTCTTTTCATTATTTCTTCGATTCTCTGTTAAAACAGGGAAAATATTTGCAATGACATACAGAGCTTTATATTTCAGCATTCTGGTTTAAATTTTCATCAATCATAATACATTTTCATATTTCATAAATTTACTACTTTATTCACCGTTTTTAAAGCTCACAAGCCGGAGTTGGCTTTTTTAAAAAACACACACTACTTCTATTTAAATGCATCTGAGACCGTTTGTCTGTTCAGTTTAACACCTTAACCACTATTTTAGGCTGAGAAACCTCTCTGCTTTCAAAACAATATACCTTTTTTCTTTCAAGCCTTTCCTGCATATTTTGCTGCATAATTCTCTCTCTTTCCAGCCGCTGCCTTTCCGCCTCTTCTTGAGCTTTTGCTTCAGCTTCTTCTCTCTGAAAAATAAAACAAAAAGAAGAGAGCACCCAATGTACAACTCATTCCCAACAGTCAAAAGCAGAGCTGTTACAGAGATTCTGGTTCAACACAGAYAGGAACATCAGACAATCGCTATTTAATATTACCATACATTGCAGCTAAATGSCAATTACCCAGCTACTGACATGAAATATGTATTACTATGACATTCAGAAACTGATCTGAAAAGAAAAATGATGTGCATGGCTACATTGTGATTATGCAAATGTTCTGAATGTTGTTGAGCTACTCAGGGTTCAAACTATACTTCAGGATGAAGATTTGTCTAAGAAGGATAATTTATAAAGTAACAAGACAGCAATTAAATTCTAAATGTGGCAAGGTTAACTCAAAAATCTTGGCAGTCAGGTATTACTGCCAAGATACTTGGTGCTGAACATCTTCCRTTCCTCCTTTTCTCATACTGGAAAATCTTTTCCAGTATGACTGGAAAGAAGACAGAAGCATAGTTAACACTCTGAATAATTGTTATAAATTTAAACAAGCTTTTAAAGAAACGTTCGGACACATGTCAATGATATCCATAAGATACAGCTCTTTAAACACAAAGAATTTAATTGTTAAACTGCTTTGATTTTCAAAATTAATCTCATTTAAAGAAAGCCCACTTTCTGCAAAACAGCTTCCTTCAGTTAGAAGGATGCCTTTGTAAAGGTACACAGATACTAGTTGTGGAAGACTACTTAGCAACCGGAAAAGCAGACTTGGAAACACTACCAATCTTTCTTTTAAAGGAATCAGAGCAAGACAGATACCTTTCCAGACAGACCACCTCCTTATAATCCATAGCAGTAAGCTAGTAAAGTGGCTCAGTACAAATATTTTACGTATGCAAAATAGCATCCCAGAGAGCTAAAAAAAATTGCAAAATACCTGCTTCTGCCCCACACTTGAATTTATCAAATGTTAAAAAAAAAAAAAAAAAAATCACATAGACTAGGGCTCCATCTCAGACAGGATGAACTCTGCTTTAGATCATTCCTGACAGAGATTTGTCAAAACTGTTTGGTGAAAGAAAATCAAAGACAACCCCCTTGAAAACACATCAGCAGCTTGTATGAGGAACACAGTTGGAGCCTACAGATAAGCAGACCTGGTGTTGAAGCTCTGCAAGTTTTTCCTGCTCTTCCTGTTCTCGGCGAATCCTCTCCTCTTCAGCTAGTCTTTGTTGTTCTTCATAAGCCAGTCTCTTTTCTTCCTCCTGCTTGCGGAGCTCCTCCTCCCGTCGCGCTTTTTCCTCAGTTGCTCTCTTGGCCATTTCTTCTTCTCTGATTCTAGTGTTTCCAAGATACAGATTACCAACTGGATATTTATTTCTTTAGAAGTGTGCATTCACATGAGACAGACTAGGAAAGCAAGAAAGTTCTAAGTTTTCCAGTCACAAAATAGCTGCATGAAGATACTTTCTAGTATGGATTTACAAATGCCACCATCCAGACCAGTCAAAGGAAAAAGCAGAATAACTTGGAAGAAACTATCTACGAGTACATAAATGTTCTTTGCTGATTAAGTCAAGGCCAAGGCAGGTTGCTCCAATCATGAAATGTTTGATTGAGAACTGGATTAAGCGACAAGCATTTAATAAATATCACTCGCATCCACAACATGAATGAAGCTTTTAATCACTGTCAAACATAAATTTAGTTGAATTTCCTAAAAGACTGTTTCTTATATAGTCCAAATTCAGAGACATACTGGAGGCGTACACTGCCAGATCATGAAGACATATACAACAGATCTGATGACGTATTTCTGATAAAACATCTATAGCAGACTACATGCAAGTTTATGACAGCTTTATACCCATGAGCGGAAAACAGACAAAATCTGATGTTCCATCATGTTCACAGAAGCACAGGCAGGTGACCCCTGCTCTGGAATAAAGTTAGTCAGCACCAAGTTAGYAATTTATTTTTAACAACTTCTATGCAGTGAACCAAATGCACACTGATTTATCACTTTGAATTACTTGGCTGCAACATTTCTGATCCAGATTTTGGATCACTAACATGAGATTTAATGTACCATCAAACCGCTGTCTGAGTTCATCAAAGGAAAGCTTAATACAGAGAGGTTGACTATTTCAAGACAAATAAAAACAAAACAAATACAAGTGGTGTAAAAAGCACATTCTAGTTTTGAAATAAAAGCACCACTGGTGACTGGAAGGAAAAAGAAGCAGTGATTTGCACAGGGACTATGCGTTACATATGTACTGAGATATAGATTAACRATACACACAGCAACATGTCCCGTTTCAAATGGTGCTAGCGCCTGTCTGCTTCAGGAACTGCATTAAGATTTACAGGAATTTAAATTAAAGCTTAGGACACAGCTGGAGTGTCCACTCCAACCACACCCCACCACTGAAAGCGTCCCTTCCTTCTCCTGAATCGTTACCTTTCCTCTTCCTGCCTCTGAATTCTTTCTTGGTCTTCACGCTCTCTTTGCTCCCGTGCTAGACGTCGTTTCTCTGCCAAGATTTTAGCAGCTTCTTCAGCTGTGGTGGTCCCTGCTACTGTTTTGCTACCTGATTCTGCAAAGGTTAAAAGAAACTGCTGTTAAAAAGACCCAGTAACTTAAAATTGAGAAAGATGTTATCACTGTGAGATGAGAATTGTCTTTTGGCCAACTGACCCACTAGCTTTTCGATCGGTGCTCATCACTCAGYGAGTATACCCTGCATCTAAAGGCCCACAAGAGCCAAAGGGGAGTCCTAAAGAGATGCAGAGCCACAGTATCTTACTGACACCGAAATAACAACTCATTTCATCTACTCTGATACAGCCATATTCCAGATGATACAGTTAAAGATATTCTCCAATTACCATAGTAMTTAAAAACATGTTTCTGAAAAGACATGTTTATTCTATAACACTTACAAACACTCAAAAGAAAACTGAAAAAAAAAAAATATTGCTTTAGGAAATACACTTAACTTCCTTCTAATAAAACTGAACGCACATGACCCTAAAGAGGAAATATTAGKTTTTTTTGATTTCTCGTTTCATAACATTAACATTCATGCCTTTATATTTATAGAGTATCTTAGGGTGCAAATAATCAGCATTTTATCTGGCCCTGAAGGCACACAGTAATGACTTCAATAATACCATATTTCAACATATTTTAGCAACAAATCAGTTTCCAATTTACATGGAGATCAAAACAGCTCCAACCACCAGGTTAGTAGATATTTGTACAGTCYTGCAGTTTATGTTTCTCCATGTCCTGCCTGGTGTTATGGTCTCTGAACATCAAAGATACTACTATAAATTAACGTCAGCAAAAAAAAACCATCCTTGCCATCCAGTTGCTCTCAATATATATTGAAAGAACTGTGATTTTTATCAGTTACTCCCACTCTGTAGAAATATTACTATTTGAATGTGACTTAAGAACTCATCACCTGAATATTCAGAGAATTAGCTCTTGGTGTCAATAGAGCAATAGCATCATAATGTTGGTGAGGACCTGCCTTTCTTCTTTTTAGTATTTCACAAATCAGCACATAGATGTTTGCTTAACATTTATAAAGCCTTCAAGTCAAGGTAATTTTAATGAACAATGACATCAGGGTTTGATCAGTTATTTTGCTTCTGACCTAAAGACAAATAATTCAAAACACAATGCCATCATTACGAACTTTAATACCTGACAAGCTGCTTAAGCCCCATGGACACGTAATCACTACCTGCAGCTGTAGGACATAATTACACAGAGTAAACCCTCAGCAGCTGAATCATGGCTGTGTTTTGTGCATAAAAATTGTTCTTGCAGTCCTAGGAAAAGCATTCCAGCACTGATGGAGTGCAGTCACGGAGAAGTTTTCTAATCTTTAGATTTATCCAAAGCTGAAAAAGAAGCACCTCCCCAGAACACACATTGCTTCTGATCTGGGCAAAAACGCAGTCACGTTGGTACAAACAAGAATCAGCCACGACAGTTCCAAATCTGAACTCTGTCAAAAGGGGTCCTTCTCCTCCCTGAGCAAGAAAGACCACTCTTTTGCAGTTACAAGAACCATTAGCAGGATCTGCCTACCCAAGACTTGCACGTGCTTTTCTTCCTATATTCTGCAACCTTCTTTTTTTAGTTAAAGAAAAGGAGGGAGGTTTCATTTAGTGTTGCCAGCATACAACCATGAAGAAATCAAAATGCCTCTCTTCTCCTCTACCACTTGAGTGTCTTGCCGGTTTAGACTAGTCACTTCTTACAGCAGAGGCCATCTTCTGTTGTGCACTTCCACAGCAACCAATGCAGCAGTCCTATTTTAACACTACTGGAATCTCAATTGTACCAAAATTGGTTGACATTTAATGTCACGTTTRACCTATTTTCCCCCCTCAAAACTGAACCTAAGTAAGACAACTTAATCCTCAGCAAGAAGCCTAAAGGTTTTAGGCTTTTAGGTTATAGGGTTATAACATGATAATGATAGCCTGAAATATGATGAATATCTGGTATTGAAAATGATAGAAGAAAATTAGTCACAACGATTCACAACACTGCAGATATGGAAAGAATAAGGGGCATAAAAACAAAAGAAACAGTAGGAGACCACAAGTCTACGGGGGACCTTCCCATTGCATTTTCACTTTTGAAGCTTTACTGATGTTTTCCATATGGTTACTTCAACCTTTCATCTCCGTGCACCCCTTGTACAGTCTGTTTCCATAGGGCAGGACATGAGACTTCCCAACATGATTGCTAACATGCCTTAAGAAGATTATTCCAGCGTTTTATACTCAGCTCCATTTTCCTTGTCCACCCACTGTCACTCCTGATAAGAACTGTCTTTTTCTCAAGGGACCTTTTTGTGACGGAAGGGAAAAGAGGGAAACAGGCAAGAGAAATATCTCAGAACAACTGTAAAATATACTATTAGTTGGATGGAGGGAAGATTCCAACACATTTCAAGGCAAGTCATTTATTCACAATTAATCTAGGAATCATATTCCAAAGCCTTCACTACCCAGATACAAAAAAGTGAGGCTCAATGATAGTTTATTACCTATCATCATGCATAAGGTGAGAGCTCATGAAGGAGCACTTCTTATGCTTTAAGTTGAAACAAGCCTTTTAACTCTCAGAGAAGCTGCGAAAGGCTGCTGCCAGAAATGACAACTGCTCCAAGTCACTGAAAAATAAAAAGTTTTACTGCAGAACAGTATATTTTAGTAGGAAGACACAAAAAACGAGACAAAAACTTGATTGCTGTCTGTCAGCAATGGGCAATCAAGTTTAGTTTGAAGGAGAAAAGATGGTATGAAGATACAAGTGCACAAAGCTGAAATTAGGTTGAGCCTACACGACCTAGAGACTGATTTGCCACATGCCATTCATTGGTGCGCTCTGACTTCAGAAGCTGTCTGGAATATGGTATTGCACCAACCCACAGGGTGAACTGCCTACACAGACGTGTAAAATGAAAATTGCCTTGAAAATTGCAAGCAACTTTTTCTTTTTAAGAACAAAGATTTTGCCTCACTTAGCAGTATTGCAGTGTACCAAAACATTCAAAGAGATAAATGAAATAATCTTTATGTTGAAGAACGTGCCCGCTATTTCCTTATCTTCGATGTGTCAAAGAAAAGAGCTTTGCCCAGCTCCAGTATGAATCACTACAACGATGACTAGCTTGGAGATTAGCAATAAAATAAAATGGGAACAGATAAACTGTGTTAATACAGTTCCAGAAGTCAGTGTAGAGGAGACAGGTGGGGCATCCAAGGAACAAGGACAGGTGTTCTTGTTCCAGAAAAACTGGAAGATACAGAAATAGGACACATTGTTATGGAGGTTTCAACCAACCSATGACATCAATCACAGTTGATTATGCCCCCTCTGAGGCATGCAAGACATTTACCACAGTAATGTAGCACATCAAGGGATGGACATTCTGACTGCAAAGATAATGACGTGACACTGAAGACGGATGCGCAACTTCATACAAACATCCACATTTGACTATGACATCCAGGCTTCCTTCTAGAGGAACACATGCTCAAAGAACTGTAACATAAATGAGTTCTTCAGCTGACTATTTCACATCCAACATTGAGCAGTGTCAGGAAGAGCCTCAGAAATAACAGACAGCTGCAGCAGCTGAGGAATGCACAACAGGAACCGCACATGCAGTAACGTGCAGCAAGCATGTGTTCCCACTTACCTCGTGTCTGAAGGCTTTTCACCCCCAGTACTGCCCACTGGCTGTAGCTTAAATTCCAGAGATCCCTCCTTTTCCTGTTAAGTCTCCCCTAAGTCCTTCTCCACAGAGAAGTGCCTGCCAGACCTCATCAGAAGGCTCTCCCAGATTCTGCTCTGGAGATGGCAGATGGCGTTCTTCCGGTAAGAGGGACAGAGGCTGTGCTTACTTGGCACGATGAAGAGGACTAGGAGACTAATTGCTTATCCGGTAGATGGCTTTCCTTAATCTACCAAGATAATTTCTCAGTGAGACCTGTGAACTGACCGCTTTTTCCTGAGGCAGCGATGGTTATACGTTCACTGGAATCAAGACTGAGGCAGCCTTCTAGCTTTGTGAAAACTGGCTCTCAGCCTGTGATGCACCAGTAGCCRATTTCTTCCTCCAAGCAGGTCTCTACACAAGCAATTTTAAGAACTACCAACTGGACTGAAAGACCTTTGCATAGTTTAACTATTAACGTTGCAAACCTAAGCTAGCAGATCCCTCAGCTAGTGTGGTTGAAGTCCAAAAGGCAAACAGGATTTCTGCTTCTCTTAAAATTATAGTACAAGCAGTAATATTGAAAGCTCGTGACTTAAATCTCCAAATCAAATAAAGCGACTACTGCACTAAAATCCACACCCATCCCACACAAAATTAATGTATAAAAAATCAGCAATGAACAGCTTCTGCCTTAAAGCATTCTACCCTCCAGTGGTTTGCCTCACAAATGAATTATTTCACCAGTCCTAGCACACACTGGAGATGTCTTGAATAAGAGTGCGTTGGTCACTGAGAAACACTAACCTTCTTTGGTCTTTGTGCTAGCTGCTACCGCATCCCTGTCCAAGGCTGGTGAAGCACCTTGCTCTTGTCCTGCTCCTTCTGTGCTCTTATCCTTTGGTTTGCTTTCTGCTTCAGTTTTCTTTTTGGTAATGTTAGTAACACCAGGCGTGAGAGGCGGACGTTGGATGGGTGCCGGTTTAGAGACTGGAGTAGGAGATGGTGGCCTTTGTTTTGACACACTAGGCGAAGGTGGGCGAGTCTTTTGTCTGTTGAAATAAAGAATATTTTTCAGGGCTAACACTGAAAACCTCAAACACGCAACTGAGGACAGCAGTCTACTTTGGTTAGTTTACATTACGTACCTCACTTTTAATACAGGATTCCAAAATACCCTGGGCACCTGGACTCACTACTTGTGGGCTAACATCAGAACAGGTCTGCTAGCCCAGACCTCCATTTACTCCACATCAAGGATGAACCCTGTGATTCCAATCCAAGAAACTTCCTACACTAATACAGGCAGATCAGCTTATTCAGAAGCTCGCATGCTTCCTGTTGGTTTTAGTGCACAGACTGTACAGAAAACCAGGGTGCATTTCGTCTGCACAAAAGAGACAAAGGTTCAAGTAAGAGCTGCCGCCCTACTGTGGAAAAGAGAAATCGGACCAAAACTGAAGTCCTCAAGTGTATAAACATGGCACAGCGTAGGTCATCCAAATTCTAACAGCACGGCTGTCTTAAGACAGGAAGCATCCTTCATTTTGTTCTGAATAGAAGAACGCATACCTAACTGTAGAAGGTGATGGAGGACGCTTCACCAAATTAGCAGGAGAGGGGGATCTTCTACGGGCAGACACAGATGGTGAGGGCGGGCGTCTTAAACCAGAACCTGGGGACTGTTTTTCTGTCTCCGATTTCTATGAAGATACATAAAAACAAGATAATGCTCACTCTCTAGAATATATTACAGACAGAGGAGCTGCTACCCCAACAAACATACAACTTCTCAGTAAGATGTACTTTACATTTCCTTTATGTTCCAAAACACAGACCCAGTTGATACGTTACCTAAATTAAACTTTGGGAACCATAAGCAGCAAACAGTATGCGTTTAAGATACCAGAGAGATTGAGAACCATAAAATCCCAAATTAATTTCAATACTGTGTTATTTAAGCAAATGCTATCGAACATTTAAATAAGCAAGCAAACTGTTGAAACAGAATCCCGTCCTGAGCTGTTCCAAACCCCCCGATTAATACAAACCTAACTCCTGTGGATTTTCAACAAACCTGGGTTGAATCTGGTGAACTTGTATCAGACGAAGATACAGAGGACTTCAATCTGTCGATGCTACGACTGCGCACGGGCACTTTAGGAGCTGGGACTGGGGAACTGATGGAACTGGCTGAAGCTGAACGAGGACAGAGGTGAGATTCTATAAAAGTTAGGAATTTGACAAGACAAAACGAGAGCCAAGTGCACAGCATAAGAACAGGAGAAAAGGAAGAGGGAGAAAGAGAGAAAGAAAGATTGTGTGTGTTAGAAACTGCACAGAGAAACACCACAGGCAGTGCACACTGCAATGGGTCACGGACACAGACACCACCACCACACGATTAGTACTTTGGAAGCAACAGCACCAAGAATAAAACCATTCTGAAAGCAGCAGTCTGCAGTAGATAAAAATAAAATGCTTTTCCAAACAACGTCTAAATTTGCAATACACCAGCATTACTTTAATTTTAGTCAAGTTGCATCTAATCACAAATACTTCAGTTTTAATGGCTTAGCATCTTTCTTTACAAGTTCTTCATGACAGGTTCCAATTTTAAGCACGTTTCCCCCACACTCAAGGAGGAAATCTTCCTTCTTTTCAAAGAGTATTTATAAAGCAGCATTACATTAGGAATCTGAGCATTACTTTACAAACTTTTCTTGTGAAATAAGCATTTGTGCAACATTACGTTATTCTACTTTCCCTCTCTGACCCCTTTATTACTATATATGTGTGCCCTTTATCCAAGTTAACAAATCAAAATAGGTGGTGTAAAAGAAACCTATCAAGAGAAAAAGGTCAACCGTTAAACTAAAATACCTCTCCTACCTGAAGTGTCACTCTCTTCAGACATAAGATACTGAAAGAAACTGCATCTTCTAATTACTTTTTTCACTAACATAATCATAGATGGATAAGCATACATAGATGTAAAAATCTACCTCTGAAGCCAGATACTGGATTTTTCTATAGTCTGAATAAATTGTGACAGATGCCAGCATTTAATTTTGTAGCTTTATGGAAAATACATTTTATTTTTATATTTACAGCATTTGTGCAAGGAGAACTGCATTCTGCTTGTGCATAGTTTGTGCTAAAGCACAGGTACCTTTCTACTGAAATGAAGAAAGTACCTCTAAGTAAACTGATAAAAATGTAAAAGTTATCTTTAATTCAGCAACAGTGAATAAGTCACATGCTGTCAGTAACAGCAAAAAAGATGGTACTTCCCCACATGACATGAACTGAAATATTCATGGTAAAATAAAAGTGGCACATAGATAGGTGTGCAAAAATATGATCATTGACTACAAACCAAAAAAGTAAAAACTGATTATTACACAAGGGGAGCAGTGTAGAAATGTCACCATTACCAACAAGGACCAAGTGGCATAAGATTAAAAAATAAAGATGGACTAACATACTTAAGAGGAAACAAGCAAAACTGGGAACGCAAGTTGTGAGGTAAGAGAGGAGAAAGGACTCCACATTGGTTCCAGATAAGCATTTACTGGGGCATTATTACAATCAATAACARTTATAAGACATGTGGGATGCAGGTAGGGCTTGCCCACGATGCAGAGATTCCTGACTAGTACTAAGTCAAGCCACAGTGTGGGCTTATCAGCCCAGTCTGGACCAATATAAAATWCCTTGAGCCAGCCAGGGTTTCTCTACAGTATCTTCTCCTTCTAGTATGCCTCTACTTCTACAATCAGTGAAGCCAGCTCAGGGGTCCATGTACTTATATTTAAGATAACCCCTTTGTCATGTTCCTAAAAGATTTTCTCCCCCTAAAGAAATTTAGGCTTTGCACTTATTCCTTTCAGCCTCCTTTGAAATTATATGTTTGTTTGGGTTTTTTCCCTTTCATTTCCTAGCACTGTTCTCTGACCARTATGTCTCAGAACCATTTGAGGGTACATCCAGATGCAGATCTCTGTCAGTTTAAAAAAAAAACAACAAAAAAACCAAAGAAAACCCAAAACGAACACCAGCATCTGGTTCTCTGCAGAGCAAGTAAACYGGCACTGGAGTTTAAAAGCCAGTATTATTCTATGGTTTTGTAAAGTAAACATGCAACATAGCATATGAATTGGTTATTACTGACCAAAGAAAATACTGGATAAGTAATATTATACATAACCATATATTAACTGTCTGACTCATACTGAAGTGTAGCACAGTTAGCAACTATCATGTAAGTGCTTGCTCGAAGAGCAACTACATAAAACTTTCAGGCTTTGCTGCCCTCCTGTTACCTGAGGGATCTTGTCCATCAGCCGATAATGTAGCAGCACTTTTACTCCTAGCTAAGGAGGCCTGTGTGGGGGCGAGGAGGCGACTGATTACGCTACTGTCCAGAGGACTGAGCTGGGAGCGACGAGCTAAATGATGGGAACAAATCAAAAAGGATCCAACATGAAATCATATAATGAAAAAGACAAGCAGTACAAAGCAAAGGAAGACTSTGAGCATTGTTGCAAATCATAACAGTTTTGGAAGAAAAATACTGAAGTCATGGAGAGGGAAATCCAAACCAAAAGCACAGAAGGGTTAAACACTGCAATCTCTTATGTTGCACTTCTTCTCCTCGGCTTGCTTAATACTARTCATTTTAATGTGCAAAGACTGGCACGCGTACAACAGAGATGAATGCTGAAGTCAGTCAAAGTATGAAAAGTTTTTGACCCAGCTCTTCAGAGCTGTATTCTCTAGACTGCAGGAAAGGCTGTTCTGACATAATAAACAGAAGACTGGCAAGTCAAAGCAAACGGTTATCGTCAGGCATCATTTGCACACACAAATTCACATGGACAGCACTCATCATCCTCCCATACAGGAAAGATTCTGAAGCAGAATATAATTTCCACTGTTGGCAATAGATGCTAAAAAGGAAAGTTTCAGAATTGTTAACTCAAAGGGAAAAACATGTTAGAAAAGTTGCTAGTCTTCAGCTTTAGGAAGCRTTCCTAGAAAAGAGGTTATTTGTAACCTAGTGGGGAATACACAGACTAGAAGAGACTGAAGTGAGAAGAGGTTTCTTCCTTCATYTGCATGCACAAAGTTTAGGCCAGCAGCAGGAACAGAGAAGTTGCTTTTAAACTGAATAATGAGAGAGAGCTTAAAAAGCAAAGGTAAGATTTAACTAAGAAGTGAACATGTGAGTGACATTTTTACTGTATCTTACATTTAAACCTAACAGCTTTCAAATACGTCTCTCTCTTAAGCAGAGACACATTTTGCTATCCACTTACAGTGCCATTTAACATAAAGTCAAAGTCCTTCTTACAGGATTTCTTTTTTGTCYAAAGGGAGAAATTTAACCTTTACCATTTACAATTTTATCTTTACCAACAGATAAYGAAAAAGCCATTAAAAAGTCCTAASAATTTCAGAACCAAGGAAACTAGTGAAAGTAAGTCTATCCAAACTTCACTATSAATGGCTTTAAAAAGAAATATTCAGCTTTATGAAACAACCACCTGGTTTTTCTTCCTTTTTCACTTTTTCTAGTTCTGGAGAGGATTGGGGTTTACTACTCATTCTACTCAAAGATGTGCTCCTCTTCTTTTCTGTTCCTCCTAGAGACCAAGCGTAAGGAAGATTATTTTTAACAAGATAGTTATATATATGATTTTCTAAACTACCATTCCCATGCTTTGCTTTTGCCAATCAGCTAAAACCACCGATCTATYGTTATGAAGCACTATTTTCTCATGAGCTAATTGGTTTGGCTACCATTTGTCTACTCTCCSCCCACCTTTCCACTTTCCAGAGGAATAAGTCTGGTTTATAGACACAGTTGCCCAATACCTGGCACTGCAATGTGCATAATGATATTTATGCCACAGTGCATAGACTACATGCACAGCAGTGAAAGCCTGAGTAAAAACATTTATAATGAAACTGGGACAYAGTTAAAAGTCAATTTCAAATATCCCATTTACTGCCTCCCAATTCTCAAAACAAACTGGTTTCTAGCACCTTTCTGTTCCACCTGTGAACCTTTGAGTGCTGACTGCTGAGAATGTAGAGGAACTTTGTTATTCAGTCTGTTTAATGAGGCACTTCTCTTTGTGGTACCTGGAAGTGAAAGCGCATGGATTAATTTTGTTGAAAAGCCTGAAAGTCCCCTCCAATACCTGCCCCACTTCCCTAAGATACAGAAGAGTAATTAAGTCACTTTATAGTATGAATCCTTCAGAAGCAGGAAAACTGGATCAGGGAAGAATTACTCTATATAAAGCATGATTTCTTATATTCCTGTATGTTACTGATCATAGCAGCAGGATGCCAGTCTCAACAGACCTCTTGTTTGACCTACCAAGGCCATCCTTGTACACCTTTTAAAATAAATAACTGGAAAAGGCCAATGYTCACATTCTGTATGAGTAAGAGCAAGAAACAAAGTGCTCAGCCCAGAGTGAACAAAGAACACAGCTGTTTAAATACTCCACTGATTCAGGGACAAGTGTCTTCCTCTCAATTCTGCATTCTGCTCCTCCACCTTCCCAGGCACATACACACRGCAGAAGCAAACTGGTTAATTCTGCGACTGTATTTTCTGTTGTTTGAATTTAGCCATCATTTACCAAACAGCCGTTTCTTCTTGAGTGCCAGATCAAGAGCATAGAATGGCTCTAACTTGCTGTGGTGATCTAAACCAGTCAGTTCATCTCTATATTGTTGGAGTCCTGTTCAAATTTCTTGTACTTCAGGCCACCTAAGAATTTTTCCTCCAAAGAGAACAWGGATTCACAAAGGATTTCAAGGTATGACAGTAAGTTTGAAAGCAATGCCAATTAGTTGATAATTAGTGACTTCCTTTGTTAACGGCTTAATTTATACTTTACAGCCCTATTTCTGACTCATACCCAGAGCTGAACCCTGCAGACACATTATATATAAATATCATTTTAAATCACAAGCAGTCTCCAGTGACTCAGAGTCCTGCAGCTATGCCAGTATAGATATATTCACTGATTCCCCTACCAGGCATAGTGTACGAGTACAAGGTTTTCTGCTGCATCACCTTCCAACATGAACCAGCAAAATCACTGTTAGCTGTGTCCGTCTTAGGGATGCTTCTAGCACAGCTCATTTGATCAAAGGTTGTAGATTGACAGAACACTGCAGCGTAGACCTAGCTGAACTTGTTTTAATATTAAACAGCTCTTAGCTTATTAATGCTTTTCATCATTTTGGGAAAAAAATACAACACTTGGCATACAGACAGGCTCCTATGAAACACTGGGAAGATTCCCCACAAGGGAATTGCAGGCTAAAACAAGCCAGTATGTGCTCATGCAAGTAATTTTTATTTTTCTTAACAAGCAGATTACAACAATTCCTTGTGTTTCATCTTTTTTTTTTTTATTTGGAGAGGGCAGATTGCCATGATTTACAGAATGACCTTGAAGTAACATTTTATAAGGTCTGTTTCACGTTTCCTCTCTATAAGTAGCTTACATGTATCGGGACAGGGCAGAGGCGAGGAGGCAGGGAGGAGACTCGCACATACAGGTTTACCAGAGAGTGGGAAAACCAAAGATCTATCCCATCCCCYGCATCCCTGTCAAGATCATTTGGGTGGTGCACATTTTAAACATGACACGCTGCAGTCAGGAGCTTCATCCACCCAAAAGTTGCAATTCAAAATGAGACTGGAAGCCACAGAAATTSGTATACAGTCTCTAGAGTGCAAATACTCTCAGAAACCCTTAAAAAACTAAAATTAAAGGAATAGTTGGCTTCCAGGCCATTTCTATTTCTTGATAGTCATTGTCACAGTAAGCAACCCAGAATGCTTGCAAGCAGTGGTGTGTACTAACAATTTAAGAAATGTATAATTTGAGTATCAGCATCAAGATTACACTGATTGGGCTAGGAAATGGCGTCAGAGCTGCACACTATGGCTATGATCATGCTAGAACTCCAGGTCAAAACAAAACAATCTCCTCCCACCCAAAAAACTCCCACAGGTGTCAGTTTTTCATGCACCCTTCTCTGTTTGGTTAAAGCAGAATTCTAATATTAAAAAGAAAGTGTGTGTCTATGAAGTACAGGACTGGCACAACAGAAAGATGTCAAAACTAAGTTGATTTTTAACTTCCCCACAGGCAATCAAATGACTGAAGCTGTTTAACAGAACAGGCAAACTTTATTTTTGTACTATTTCTATTTTGCTGAAATTTTAGGGTGTGATTTAAGGCATGCAAACCCCTAAAGAGCATGTGAAATGATTTGTGAATCAATCATTCACCAAGATTTTACTTTAGTAAAACATTTACAGAAATAAAAAATAAAAAAAACAGCAATCTTTACCGTTACTCTTCTGCTCTAACAGAGATCACATCAACTGGGTCAAAGCCCTGAACAGTCAAGCTGGATTAACAAATTGCATGAAATGCATTTGAGATCAAAATATGAAGTGAGTTACAGAGCAAGGGAGGAAGAGGAGTATCATTCCACCTCCTGTCTCCTCCCCAAATAACAGTTAAGCAGTACACCTGCTACCAGCAGACACACAAACACTTACTTCGATCAGAAGCGTTTAAAAACGCTGCAGACGACGACAACCGTTTATTCATGACAGCTTCTGTCTGTTTGATGTTTGCTGTGGAGGTGGACCGCTTGCTGGCTGTGTGAAGAAGCGCTTACTTTAGAATTAATCTTCACACCTGAGGAAGAACCTTTCACACATTGCTGTGAGCTAACTTTGGAAGTATCACGTCCTGAAAGCTATTTCCAGTTTTGCTTAATGAGAAACAAGAGATATTTTTTTTCCCCCTTTGAACAGACTCGATACAATTAGCACCAGTTGTAACGTGCACAGAAAAGGCATTTAGTTTTAGTGGAGTGGTACCAAGATTTTAGGCATATGTATGCAAACAGGTGATTTTTAAACCCTGTGCTCCTAACTTGTAAAGACAAAAGCTACTGAGGTTGTGTGTTGTTAACAGACTGGCAAGACAGAGAAAGTAACAACAAAACCTGAATAACAGTAATTTCTTCACATACATATGTCAAAACAGTTTTTCAATCACTAGTTAACAAACACAAAACAAATGCTTTTGGAGGGATAAAAGCAAGTCCTGAGGAAGGGCAAGAAAGCATTCCTATTTTAATTACTTCCCAAGGGGTGCTCTATTTTAGAAATTTCCATTTTTTTTCAAAAAGTTAGTCCTTAAGTTCATGTTTCCTATCAATTTTGCAACTCTTCTGACAAAAAATTGCCACAAGAGGCATTAATTATTTTTTTTGTATGTGTATACACATACACATATATACACACATAAAAATCGTATCTCACATGGCAAAACTTCAAGTTTATTACAAGCCAGATAAATACCCACTTTTTCATCTCAAATAATGTACTTTCAGGATGAACACTGCTCCAGAGTGTGAAAGCTTTGGAAAAGCACGTACCTGTTGCTATGGAAACTCAATAAGCAAAAAACAACAATGCACACAAAGTAATGCAGACTAGCGTAGTAAACACAAGAAATTCTATACATCAAACACAAGTAATCGATTTTGCTGGCATACTGGACAGCAAAGATRATTAATGTAAACTCGTTAGTGCATAAGTACCAAAGGAAAAAGCAGCTCTGCTCACCACAGAGGCAGCATCTTTTCCCTTTGGCCAGCATGCTATAGCAGCTCCTCATAGCAAGAGCCAGGACATAGGATTCCTATGGACAGCCCTGCCTCTGCATCGTTCCTCTGACAAATGCACCCAACCCCGGCTTCCTGAGCTAGGGGCCTCCCACAAAACCATGTCAAGTGAAAAACAGATTTTGGAGCTGAAGCTACAGAAGTGGCAAGCTCTTGTCACAGYGGACAGGAACAAAGTCCCCACGGGGCAACAGGGAGAAAGGGGGATCTATTGGGTCCAGTTAAGAAATGAAGATCTGAGCTTAGCGGATRCCTTCCCAAAATAACAACAACAAMAAAAAGACATTTTGTGAATGAAGCCAGAATACTGGGATAACTAAAAGAGCCTTGAGAGGTTTTATATATGAAAATCAGGAAAATCGTAATTCATGTATTTGAGTGTTTTCAAAGGAAAAGACTACCCTCTAGCGTCTGCTCTTAAAAAGAAAGCCTGGCTCCTGCCAGAGCTCAAGCGTGCGAGTCAAAGGGCTCCAAACATCGTGGGAGATGCTTCATACGAATTTCTCTTCGTTCAMATTAGCACTTGCATGAAAACTGAGATTTGGTCCATCACCTACTAAGACCCAGAAGGCAGAAAACTAAAACTTGCCTTGAGGAAAACTACACTGAGCAAAGCARTTCTTTTCCAGCAAGTTTACAAGTTCTGAAGATGGGCTGTGCTGTTTAGTAAAGACACAAGGGATGAAACTTCTACTAGAAGATTCAAAAGAAAAAATGACAGTCTATATATGACTGTTCAAACAAAAAACAAATATCAGGTTCTATTTTACAGGGAAACAGAGCACTGGTGAGGGCATGAGCTAATTGCATCAATTAATTGCAGCTAATAAAGCATCAATTGGGATAATTGATGCTTTGACTGAAAAATAAACTAATCGGTAAAGCCTATTTGTACAGATATTTGAGTTTTCTTTTTCCAGAAAATTTTAGGATCTTAATAATTCAATGCTTTTTTGATCAATACATTTGCAAATATATGATCCCATGGCCTCAATTTTTTCCCTACCTCAACCACAAGATAGCTTCTACAAGCCTGAAAGCTTTGGACAATTCACTAGGAAAAAAGCCTTAGAAGACAGACAGGACATTCTTGAGTAAGGTAATCTGGTTACATAAGTAAATTACTCTTTTGTATTTTTGGGGGAAAGTTAAGTTACTTACATCAAGGGATTCTAAATGGAAGAAGCATATAGCATAGTCCCATGTAATACCAAACATTTGTGTTGTTTTTAATGGAAGGGGGAAACAAACTGTAGCAGCAAAGCCAAATAAAGCATATGACTGCCATGCAGCAAGGTTGCACTCGCATAAGGAGCAGGGAAACACGGTGTCTTAAGAAAACCATTATTAGAGAGAGCAGCTCTCAACCTAGCTCCTGAGTTTCACTGAGAGAGGGTGCTGGAGCACTGCTTATCTGAGGCTGGATAAAATTAGGTTAAATAAAATAAGATYATCTGTYTCTTAGTTCCTTCCAAATTTCTACTAGGACAAGGAAGCTCTTTATTTAGAAAGGAGAGACTCTGGCAGCCCAATTTCTATTCTAATAGCACGTCTCCACTGCAGATGCACCTGAACGTCTAGTTTTGCTCAGCAGTCATCACTAAACCTCCCTCATTTACAAGGACTCTGTCATCAGGGATGCTTTATTACACAGCCTTGCCATTTCTCTTGGCAGACCCACACCCTGCATGTTTCATCTCAGCACTGACAGCAATGTCATTAATGTAACATTTGACTCTGGGGCTTTCATCAATTTTTAAATTTCAGGCCATCAGCGGGGTACTTGGTGCAGTCTCAATGAATYACATTCTGTACATAATGTAGAATGGCTGATGGTTGGTGAAATGTTCAATTACATGGGGTTTACTTTCCAGAACATACTACCTCTATTACCCACAAATGCTGCTTTACCAGTCAATGTTCCTAAATATTACTGTTGTCACGGCCAGTTTGTGAAAGAACGTGTCTGATTTTATATTTTTTTGCACAGCAATACAATAGACAAGAAAGCCTTTAGTCCTAAAATAATGTAAAGAATATTTGAAATCCACTCCCCCTATGGTTTTCATTTTAAGAAATGGAGCCTTTAATCCCAAATCTGCCACAGAAACTGATGGTGGAAAAATAATATTGTATTGAAACTTGCTCTGGATGTGCTGTTAGAGAAGGTGCACTACTTGGCCACAATGACATAATGTAGCAGAGCTCATACACTGTCATTTTTCAAAAATCCAAAAGTAATTGTTGTCTTTCCAACAATTATGCAAATATAAGGTGAAAGGGACCAAGTATGGATTTTTTAGAAAGCTGGCTAGACTTACGCACTTTACATGCTTTGGGTAGATTTTAAATAACAATTAAGTGAGAAGCTTCCAGAAAGTTAAAAAGCTAAGAACGATCCTGAAATGGGAATAAATATGAAAAGCATGAATCCAACCATGATTCCACATTATCCAGCCCAGGTAAGACAGSTGTACATTTGAAACCTCAACGTAAAGATGAACACAAATTTAAAATAGTGTGGATGCACAAGTGTCTTGGTCAAACACCGCATTGTCTGTGGAGATAAACAGAYATTTTTTTCAAAATTGGTGCCAAGTTACTCAAATTGATCGACAGTAGCTGAACTATCTGCTCCTCCTATTGTTACTTTATGATGCATAAGATAAAGCTTAAGTGCCTATTTTTACATCAGGAGCATGTTTTTTGGAAGACACTTTATTTTTAATGTGCTTCAGCAGCACTGTGGTTCAAGTCTTCCTCCATGATCAAAAGGGCAGACAAGATTCATTTCCTCGCATAAATGAGGAGAGAGCAAAGGACATTGTTTTATGTTTGCTATAAAGTTAAGCTTTAAAATTAGATAAGGTAGAAAAGAATAGARGAGAAAAGAAATAGTGCTTTCCTAAACATTTAAGGCAAATGTGATTTCCTAGTTTCAAGGTTAAATGACATTTGGTAATGTGGAATACAGTAATTGGGATTTATATATGTGTCCAAGGAACACATGTTAAACAGGTAAACCAATCCACTCAAACTGGCTAATTTTGGAGAAAATTAGGGATTCATGCTGTTCAGAGAAAGGGAAGGGAGAAGTTAAATAAAATACACATGCTTCTGCTGTGTTGCCAGAATAAGCCACAGTAGTTAAATCATACTCAGTCAGACTTTCATTGCATTTTCAAGTCTCATATTGTCAGCATTACGAGACAGCTGTATTGAATTAGTAATGCTGTGAGCATG
This sequence comes from Oceanodroma leucorhoa, assembly GCA_030449065.1. Classification (NCBI taxonomy): domain Eukaryota; kingdom Metazoa; phylum Chordata; class Aves; order Procellariiformes; genus Oceanodroma; species Oceanodroma leucorhoa. The sequence goes on along the minus strand of JASVER010000011.1, from coordinate 8,619,355 downwards.
CACAGATTTTCAGAATTCATATTTAGCTGGGTCTCAGCTGAGAGCTATCATCTTAAACTAGCTACAAGAAATAATTTTGCTTATTAAACATATAGCCTTGACAAATGTATCAGTGATCCAAAGCATTTCTATGAATGGCTCAGTCTGTGCACTGGAAAGTGCCAGAAATCCAGTGAAAACACATTCAATATATAGAATTATGTTTAGATAATTGGACAGATCTGATTTTGCAAAACCCTTCATGGAAAAAGTATCCAACTGCACAAAGGACCCATCCCCTTTCACAAAGTTTCAGCAAAATATCATTTGATTTTGCAAATGTTACTTCAATTGCTGGTAAAACAAAGCAAAAAGAAAACAAACCAGGCCCCACCATGTACTTTTTGCAAATTARGAAACAATGAAAGGCTTCAAAATGGCCCTTAAAAAAAGCTAATTTATATTCAAATACATACCACTAAGAATTTCTCTTTTCCTCCCCCATGCTGTATCCAGTCATCTTTAAAAACCCAAATGCACATATCCTTTCCCTGAAAATTCCCTCAGGATGCCATGACTTAAGCTGTAGTTTAATTAGCTGTGAGGGATGGTTAAAAACGTAGGGGGCTGCTTTCTACTTAGGGATCACATTTGTTGCACAGCTGGCCAAGATCCAGGAAAAGATCTATAAGAGGATGGTTTTCCTTAGTTTCAGAGAAACGAGAACTCAAGTTTAAAAGGTTAGTAGTGAGTGTGAAACAACAGAAAAAGAACATTTTAGAAGTCAATACCACCAGTTCCACCTTCATCTGCAGTCTGCTGTTCTGTAGAAGAAGAAGGTTTGTAAGCTAAGTCACAAGGTCAAATAGCAAACAATGCAAGTTAACCCAAAATGGGGAAGCTGGATATCATAATGATAATTTATATCAAAGTACTTTCAAACATGTTATAAATAAACACTTAAAAGTCAACACTCAAGCTGACAGAAGACGACACTACTAAAACACACTGAGTACAATTCCACCWATTCAGAAGACAGGCTGAATTGAAGCATTTTTTGTTTTATTTTATTCCTGAACAATAACTTATGATAAATTACTTATTGGCAGGGTCTTCCAATTAGGTAGTGCATGAAAGGATCCCTTCCACTGCAATCCTGATTTGCTGGTCTGATTTCAGAATGTTTACAAGCAGAAACAATTAATTGTGTGAAATAGGAAACAATGTGAGCTCAAATTAAAGAGCATTAAAATGCATCACCTAATCTAGAATAGAACCTATTCTCTGAGAAGCTCGAACACTGCCCACTGCATCTCCTTACTCCATTACTGGTCGTTCAAATAAATCAGTTAGCATTCTGTAACTCTAAGGGTGTGTTTAAAACATTTTAGATGTAGTATTACAGTACAACTGGGGTTTTTTTGTTCTGTTGATCATCAGTCTTAGCACACCATTACATGTACTGCATGTGAAGGACTCAGAATTATTTTAACATTTTACATTACAATTCCCCTTATCTGATGGTTGGGGGCTGGCAATGCAATSCTGCCAGGTGTGGTATTTCCCATGTGGCTTCTCTCTAGCTCTTCCCGAAGTCAAAACTAGCTCAAAGTCTGAGCAGCATTTCAGGGCAAGTACAGATATGATTTTTTCCCAAAGAGCTACCCATAGATCCTGTTGTCAGGTCCAATATAGGAAAGGATGCCCAGGACCCTATGAATAGTGCTGCATCTGTCAGTGTTCACACATACTATGCTGTGATTTTAGCCATGCTAGAAAAGGTGCTACTTACCTGTTTTGCTCTCTGAATCTGGAGTTACAGATCCTCCCCATGACCATCTCTTCTGTCGTGTCTCCAGTCGCTGATTCCGTTCCAAGGTACGATGCATAACTGCTTCATACCGCTCCTATCATCAAACAACATCTCTATGAAGCTTATAACTATAAAGCACAGCTATGACACAAGACAAAATATAGATCCCCCCCCCAATATGATTTAAAATCTGTTTTACCTATACTGCCTGATAACAAGCTTTTGTTACAAAAACTATCGCAAAGAATGTTAAGGGCAATTAATGGTTTCAAAACACTGCAAACATGATTAGTTTGAGCTAAAGCACAGATAATCTATCCTACTCTTTACTTAAAATAGCCACCAAACAGATTTCCTATTCAGTAAACAGCAGTACTTATTTTCTAAATAGGGATGAACCCCAAACTGAGCAAAAATAATTGCTTACCCTTAAAACTATTTATATTCTGGAGTTATTTCTAAAAGGTGATAAAAATTCTCTACTACAAAATACCAAGTATGAGGTTATTTGTATTTTCAGAGAACTATACAAACAGTGASCCAAGTCTTAACAGATACTGGCATTAATAGAGATATGATGAAACCAGAAATAGCAAGACATGAAGGCAAAACTGCAAAAAAGACCAATCAACTCCAGACCTCAGCAACCACTGCTGACAGGACAAAGAGGACTGAAAGAAGCTTTTGCTTCTGTCTTCAGGACCAGTAACTGCTAATGGGGGAACTTTAGTTCTTGTGCATAAACATGAACTGTAACCATGCTAGACTGTTTCTTCTCAGCCAYGTTTCCATACATGTGTCAACAACAGATTTCTCTCCCGGAATAGTCAGATCCCAAGTGATSTTTTGAAGCAGTATTTACTGCTGATACATTGCAGTAAGATGCCAAGGGGGCTCATTATCCAAACATTTCTCCCTCTTGAGGGCACAAGACTTTCACCTTCTTTCAACACCATTTCACAACACAAACTAAAAAAGTCGCAGTGTATAACAGACAAAGTAAACTTGGAAAGAAGGGAGGAAGGATTCCGTTCACTGACAAAAGATAAAATTAAAAGTTTTTCTTTGAAATATAGAGCTTAGCTTTCCCTCTGTTAAAGAAACCTGAACTAGAGTCTACCCAAGGTGCCAAAGTACCCAGACATTATGTAATCTGTAGATGATATTTCCATGGAGGTATCTGCAGTGAGGTAATTCTTCAAAGTCATAGTTAAAGACATAGGCTTCACTTCACAAACAACAGAAAATCAGTTATCAGCTCAAGACATCAACATAGTAAGTTGCACAGCTGTTCAGAATAATTGAGTAACTGTGAGAAGACAGCTATCTCAATCCTAGCCATGGCTAGCTGTCTTCAAGACTTAGGCAGAGAACCACTTCTTTTTCCACAGTATTTGCTACTGTGCTGCTGCTTCTACTTTATCTAAGCAAGATGATTAACTAAATGAGACCTGGTTGAAGTACCAAACAAGAATGTTGAAAACTATGTATTTTTTGATGCACTTCTGTCTACTAAATTTACAATGGTAGATGGTATCTTGCTGGCAAATGTTGCCCTAAGATAGCTTAGCTTCTTTAAAAGTGATTATTTTCTGATGTCAGAGTACCAAAGTTAAGGTCTGTTTTCACCTTCTGGTTGAAAGCAAGGTTTACAGGTCAAGTGCACACTATTTTCCCACCTGCCGGATTCTTCTTGTATAACTCTCTATGTACAAGGTCATCTACCTCCAAGGACCAAGTAAAAGACAAGGTTAACACCAGTCGAACACTCATGGGCTAGTCCTTGTCTTCCTTGATTATTCACCCAGTGGCCACTTAAAACATATCCACCATCCTCAAAATTACATGAATAAATTGTACTATAGGCTTAGGGGTAACACCTCTTGAAGCATAAGGGATGCTTTTTGCTTAAAGTAGTTGCTTAAAGAGATGATACTGCACTGGACTGCAGTCAAGGACCACCCAAAAATTTCTGCTTGTTCTCCAGCAATGTAAACTATTCCATGAAGTTAAAATGGAATATCAATCTGAACACACCCAGAAGCTGACTACAGATAACCAAACACCAGTGTAGAATACTGCCAGTCAAAAAGGGTAAAAAAAATGTATTGCTAGAACAATGAAACAATGGCTGGACTCCAAGGCAACAGYCAGCCAGGCTTACAGGCTCTTCACCAATGACCCACAGCAAGTTCTTACAACTAGCTTATGAAAGCACATGTGTGTGTCATGCCTTTACTGCTGACACCCTGGAAATGAACCTTTTCAGAACTTGCATCACATTTAATACGCACTAGCAGACCTTCTCGTCAAAAGGGATGGCATAACTTCATGCATTTATTTCTACTTTCAGCTTCTATCAACTTGCAACAAGCTCCGCAACTCAAATACTGCTCTGCTGGTCCCTGTGCAGTCAAAGCAAAGGCAAAGAGTCAAGTAAGAACAGTCAATACACAGTTCAAAGCAGAAAATGGTAACTGCACAGGTAACGTTATCAACCGCTCAACATGTAGTAACAAATTGTATTTTAGAAGAACTGAAGGAATGTGAGCCTCAGTSGGGCTCCCAGGAAGCAAGACACAGAATTAAGAAAAGTCTAAGACCTGTCACCCATGCTGATTTACAAACAGAATCTACAAAGYGCACCGAAAGGAATCTAGAAATCTAGGAATATGGGAAGGGGTTTTTGCTTCTGTGAAAAAAAAACAGTGGCCAAACAGCAGTCACAGCTCCTAAAGTCCTGAGTGACTCAGGTATAGGTATAGCTAAAGCTAGGCCTGGGATGGGGAAGGAGGACATGTGTCTATATAGGCCACTGTACAGGTGTGGAAAATATTTTTATGCTCTAATACATTCACCATTTCCATAACTCTATATCACACCACTTCAGAGCATGGTAATGTAGGAAAACAATGTAGAAGTTTCTTTAAAACTATAGAACTTTGACACACAGTACCTTTTCCTCCTCTATTTTTTGTTTTCTCTTTTCTTCTACTGCTGCCCTCCGTTGTTCCTCTTTCTGCTTCTGTTCTTTTAGCTTTCTCTGCCTTTCTTCTAACTGTTTTTCATACTGGAGTTTTGCTTTTCTCTCCTTTTCAAGGATTTGTGTCTCTTTGGCAGCTGTAAATTTTTAAGAAAAAATTAAAATCAAACTTAACTATTCATTGATATTACAATGCAACTTACAGGCAAGAGACTACCAAGCAAAATTATCACCACTTAAAGCTAAAACATACAGCAAGATTAGCTTGCAGAGCTGGATGACACTGCACATGACGACAGAGGAGTCTTTAATTCTGTCCCCACGTTAGGCTGGAATTAGAACCTTTCCTGCCATTAGACTTTACTGTCTAGACAGGAATGTCAGGATATGCATACACCCTATGTTAAGCATATACTTTTCTTGCTATCATACTAGTGAAGTCTTTATAAGTAAGTAGTAAGTTGAGTATCAAAAGCCAGAATTTTCTATGTTGCGATTTTCATTTTTTTTTTTTAGAACAAGATATAATGAAAAGATTTAAAGCACCGAGTGACAAGATGGGAAAACCCCACAGTTACTGCTTCCGAGTTCAAAATAGTTATCTCACTRTTCTCTGCAGTCTCCACCTAGGAACAGCTGTGCACAGTTTAACAGGAAGCTTCAAGTCCTGTGACAAAAAGCTAGTGGTTGAATACACAGCGGAAGTATTTTCCATGGCCAGACAGATGAAATGAACCGAGACACCAGATAATTACACCAACAATGCATAGGCAGTATCTACATATAAGGCCCCCCAAATACTTCTGAATTTATATGCGTCCTAGTCCTCTCTCCATGTTAGGATAACACAATCATTGCCACAAAGTCGTTGCTTTTATGTTAAGAAACAAACATACCGGCCAGAGAGACATCACTCTTCACAAGCTGGGAGACCAAGAACSAGGACTGCAGGGCACACTGTGACCCTTTCATATCCTGCTGCACATACATGCRCTGATTCACGTCACAAACAGCATAAAGCTGGGCAAGAGTTTTATGCTTTTCTCTAGGTCTCAGATTCTTTGCTAAGATAAAGCGTATACTGCTGACACTTCAACCCAGGAGTCATTTCAGCGTGCTAGGAAACAAGGGAAGCAGTGTTCAAGGCAACCAAGCCATTCAACTAGCTATATCTCTTTTGGTTTTCACTGAATCAGCGTTCCCCAAACCTCAGTCTTCAGGGCTACAGGAAGCAGTTCTAAGCTAAAAGTTTTAATTTCAGAAGTGTTTTTGCTAAGGCTTTCAATAAGAAATTGGCTAAATTTGCTTGGTGGTCACTAAGAAATAGAAGGTCAGAAGTGATATAGAGCTTCAAGAAGCTAAAAATCTCTGGAATGTTTTCCTCTCCAATCTGATACTTCTCCATTCAGGTTCACAGATGGTCACTGATGGGGGACCAAGAGCAGACCTTGTCTCTTGTCCCCAGCAAGCTGAAAAAAGTGACTGAACAAGGAGTAAGAGAGTAAGTTATTCCTTTATCACAAACATGTTAGGAAATTATATTTTAAATGAAACATGAAAATACCATGTTGCTTTTCCCGCTCTTCTCTACGTTCCCTGGCCAGCCTTTGTCTTTCTTCTGTTCTTAGAGTGGAACCATCTATCACTGTTGAAAGAAAAATTGAAGAAAAAAAGAAAAACTGTCAGTTATTTTGAACATTTAAATTTAAATAAAAAAGTCAAAAGTCTTTACTATCAAAAGAATAACRGAACTTCCTGAAAGATACACACACCACCAAAGCACTGCACACTCTATAGAGACATTAAAGATGTCATTTGAAAAATTCATAGGAAGCTGAATACCCTCCTTTTTCCCCTTTCCATTCCCTCAGAACAACCAATCCACTATTTTTAATAGGTGCAGCAGAAAGCAGACACAGTATTAAAAGGCCCAATGCATACAGTCAAAAGAAAGCCTGAGCAGGTCAGACGTGTGAGAACATACCCTTATTCCAAATTCAGCTCTGATCCTCATTCTTGGACATATTAATTCCTATGATCAAGAATTACAGGAATCTAGGAAAACTCAATCTGAGAACAGTCATGACAAATTCAAAGTGCTGTAGGATAGCTAGTTCGAAGGCTAAGCAGAACCAAGACTACTTAAGTCTTTGCAGGTAGAAAAACTTGAATTTCAGCAAGAAGTGAACTGGTAACCTGACAAGAGCACAAAGAAATCATTTATGTTTGTTGTTATGCCCCGCTGAAAAGATAGGCAACTTCACCAACTGAACTCTGAGCGAGTCAAGAGCAAAAGTCTGTCATCAAAACCAGACCTTCAATGAATCTACGAACCATCAACCAGATGCTTTATGCTCTGATGCCTCCTGAAGAAACAGCATCAAACTTCTTTTTAAAAGATGTTTTATTCATTCCCTACTAACTCTCCCTTGTGAACCCAGTACTTCATTAAGAACAATGACCAATAATTATACCTGGTTTAGTTGCTGTCTTTATATTTATTGAGGTCTGGACTGCAATAGGGCTAATGCCACTTTGGCTTCTTCTTTCTTCTGCTATGGCTTGAGCTGCAGCAACTGTGAGAAAGAATCATTCCATATTAAGAAAAGCTCTACAACCAAAACTCATGAAATAAATATCTAAAATAAATACATAAAATTCTATTTGAGGTTGCAGATCCTTTTATTAAATAACTAACTTGGGACTGCTCAACTTGTAAGAAGAAAAAACTTGTCGAATAAGAATTCAGACCTGGCACAGCTTTGTTTGTAAAAACAACAGTTACAAAACCTTAAGTTTTAAAATGTGTAGCAAAGGATTATACAGTTTCAAAAAAATCAAACTTATTAAAGAACTTTTGTAAGAAGAAAAACAATATTTAGCAAAGTTATGAGGCTGACTTACACTTAGTAATAAAAACTTTTCGCTACCGCACGTGTATTTGCAGGCTGAACACATATATGTAATAGTCAATTAGCACTGATAGAATCATATTCTGACGAGACCCAAGCAGGGAAMGGTTTATGAAGACCTTTCATTATTTCATGACATGAAACAGAAAGTGGATTAACTGCATAAAGTAAACCATTAAGGGATGCTTGCAACGTACTTCTAAAACTGGATCTTCAAAAATAAATTTTAATTATAAATTAGACTCCAAAACAGTAATTTGAGCATTTGCGCAGAGACCCATTCACCCTATTCGAGTTTCACCAAGGTGAGTACAGTGAACTGCAGGGCTRCGACTCCCAGTTAATCATACAGAAATGAAATGCTAGCAATATTAATTTTGCTACATAACGAAACCCATTAAGAAGTCAGGGAGACTAATTTACTGTATCACTTTCCACAGATTTTCTTTATTTTGGTATCAACTCTCACTTTAACTAATCACCTTTGAGGGTGTGAAGGTGAAGCCTTACAGGGAAAGCAGGCAGGGCAACCTGTCAGACAGCATTACCCCGTTTTCCTGCACAGCTTTGAACAGGAGTGTCCTGACAGCAGTGACACCTTGTTCTCACCTTGGTGACAGATACAGGGAGATCAACTTGGTTCTTACAGAAAAGCCCTACTTYGGGGGAAGTAAGAGAACACACCACGCAATCAACCAAACATGAGAAAGCAGAAATCGACGCCTGTTTTAAGCAGAAAAGGCAACCCACAAGAGTAACACATAACGTGCCGTGATTTCAACCGTAACATGAAGGAYGAATAGTAGAATTTGGTGTTACATTTAAAAAAAGAAGACGACGGCTTTGCCAACGATCTCAGGCTTCCCTTTAATAGAGTAGTGCAGAATGCAAAGGAGGAAGGAAGAGTCTCCCTCTYCTCCATGCATTGCCATGACAACTAGTTGTGTCATGGTAATAACCCTCCCTAAGACTGTGCCCAAGAACAATCACCTCAAAGTGTTTAATCCCATGTGATGTCAGTGATAAATGCCGATTACAATACTTATTCAGCAATTCTAAATTGTCACCCGCAGCTGTTGCCATGTCTTGAATTAATTTTTCATTGCAGCACCAAACAAAAGTCTTCCTCAGTTCCATCCCATACATCTCTGAGGCTCTTTTCAAACAAGTCAGAGACCAGATATACTGCGACACAGTAAGATTACCAATTGGCAAAGAGAACAGCTAAAAAAGGGCTCACTGTAATTTCAATATGTAGACCAACAGTCAGTCAAAAAGCTGATTTTGTACACTGTTGCACATCACGTGGATGGGAATCTAGCCCAAAAATTCACCAAGTGGAGAACAACAAAATTATATATTCTCAACACAATTCGATGTGAAAATGGCCTGACAAAAACCAGCCTACTGCAGGTTTTTCTGAGCGCAAAAATACACAGCCAGGGCATTTAAAACCAATGACACCTCTGTAGATCACAAAGGCTGAAAGAACACAAGCYTCTTCAAATACCATTTAAAGTTAAGACAAATACAGAAACCCAGATGCATCTTTTCTTCAGTCTCCACCAGCAAGGGAGGAGAGACAGGAGGTGTACAGGCAGACGGAGCCAATTCAGCCCAGCCCAGCTGGGAAATGAGCCCAACAGAATAAATTCACCCTACACCTACACCAGGTTTAGGTAAGTCCAAYACTGGAATTTTGCCTCAACTCTCAAAAGTTTAAACATCCAAATTTCTGTAACGAAGTTACAGTAAGAAGCAYGCTGCAATTTAAACAGGTACAATATTAATCTGATTTTACTTGCGGAAGTATTTTATTATTAGAAATCTTGCTGAACAAACCTGTCATAATGGATGTAGGGGATGATGTTTTTATTTATTCATTAAAAATAAACAAACACTTGAATCATGTTCATGATTAGAAGGCACTCATTTAAAAAAATGTGTCATATCTGCAAAGCAATTAGTCAGTTCATCTTAATTAATTAAGGTTGCAAAAAATTACTTGAGGTTCTATAGAACCGGAAAGTGGGTTACAGAAACAGTACAGCTTGCAAAGGACACAGAGGTGAAAAAAGTCTAGGAATACTTAGCCAAAGGATTTTGTATGTCAGGTTTTTTTGTATGTCAGTTAAAATATTTATGTTCACTGYTTCAGTGCTTCATTATTTGCATAGAAACAACATGCTTATAAATTTGAAAGTAGCAGATTTAAAGGCAGTGGGAGTGCACCTTTGTGTTACACAGGAGCAATCCATTTAATTAACAGAAAGCTAAGAGTTAAAAGTGAACCAGGGATATGAACAAAAGATTATTAAAAGGAGAACAGCCATCACATTAGATACATCCCAAGATGTGTGAGCTCAATTTCACCAAGTCTCAGGTCAACAGACAGGTTTTACAGCCCTTGTCAATTTTATGGTAAATTTACAATACGAAACTGTGATTTTCAAAATCCACATTCTACCACAGTAAGAGAAAATGAATTGCATACTGTTGTACTCTGCAACCTTTAAAAAAATACAGATTTTATTCTGCTTTAATATGATAAAAGGAATCTTAATTTTTAATACACTTAAATATTCTTTGGCACAGATGCCTACAATTTTTTTGCTTTGTTTTCCATAATGAATGTAGCAACCTGCTAYGGAGCGAAGCTTCACTGAAAAGAATTTTCCACAAAATCTAATTATCTCTGTAAAATAAGCCTAATACTTCTGTAATTAATCAGGATACCCCAGAATGGGAAACCAGTTAACAACCATTTCACTACAACCTGTGTCACGTGCTGTATTACTGGGGGATGCCTTCACGGACATATTCAGCAAACTTTCTGGGGAAAAARATTCTCTTAGAGGCAAATTAAACAGCATTTCTATTTTCAGCTTTCCCTCCCACAGCAGTCACTAAAGGCTTTCACAACTATAATTTGTGATCAGCATAATGTGTATGCTTATTTTACAGTAGTCTACCTTTAAATACTTCAGCTAAAATTAATAAAAGTACAAGCCACACGTGGCCAATAATAATATCTGCATTCATGCATAATAAAATAGGGCTATTTGGAACATAAAATGGTTAGGTAATTTGGGGGCCAGTTTTCCTTCTGCGCACTCATCACCATTTAGCACTATGAGTCTGGCCGAGCGTATCATGGATAAACCAAACCAACGGAAGCACCAGGAACCGGCCGCTGTGGGAGGCAACGTGCCAGGTAAAGCCGACTCGCCCAATTCCACCTTCCAGCTCACTCTAACGCTAACTGTGCRGATACGGTGGCACCTCCCTCGCACTGAGCATGACGGCACTTCKCTGATCAGGTTTCCAATATGCCCTGAAGAGACCGGTGCTAAAAATAAAACTTTATTTCTATGTCAATCCTTGCACTGAGTTAATACCCTTGGCCCTTGCCAAGACTGTCAAAGGACCCACATAGTTGCTGTTCTTAGTAAACCTCATTAGGGACTGAACCGGCTCCATCCCTTCACCTAGCGAGGTTTAGGGCTTCCATCCCATCGCCTCTCCCGCTATCTTTGACCCAGCCGGACGCTGCCCCACTCGCTCTTCCCTTCCCRTGCCGAACCAGAAAAAGAGAGCAGAAAGTGCCGACTTTCGCAGAAATCCTTCTGGTTCTTATGATTTAATGAGTCATTATGCAAAACAAACAAAAAAATCTGAGACTAAGCCTTTGAAATGAAARTTAGGAGGTGTTCTGAATGCTAAGCATTTTTATTAATCAAAGTGTTTTCAAATAAGTTTAAAGCAGGTAACAAGAAGCAAATAAGCAATCCATAAAACAAAACAAATTTGAACTTCCCAGCAAGTATCTCTGATTTTATAGCAAACTGTGTCAAATCTGCAAGATGCCATTTCTGTCTTGCTCCACTACAGGCAGTTACCGTTTGTCTAGCTGCTAGTAATCCTCTTCAGTAACTGTGTTCAGATCCTATTTCTTTTAATAATTTTTGTACATGCGTTCAGGAAGGCAGGGAGAAGTCAGCATTCAAGTTTGAGATTTCTGTGTATTGTCTTTAAGCTGATTTCCACACATTAATTAACACAGGTTAAGACAAACRGATGCAAGATCATATAGTTAGATGGTTTCAAATCGGGTATTGGTTTCATACTATYACTCCTTGTTTAAAGGAGAAGGATGCTCCCTCACACAAACAGGTAGACAACACATCTTCTAACGAGGAACAGAAGAGCCCTCTCTGTATGCAGTCCTCTTTTTCCTTCTTTTCCCCTTCCTTCTGTCTTTCCCCGTTGATCCTCATGTCCCATCTTTGGACTGCAAGGACTGACAGGCTCCACAACCAAACACGTGAGCCTCCCAGTAGGCACCTTCTGACGGACCAGCTGGAAGGCAGATGGTTCTCCTGTTTTGTCTGGGCAGTCACCAGATGGGAAGCACACAGATCTCCAGAAAGCAGTGCACGCTGTCTCTCAGCTTCAGCAGGCCAGAAGAGCTTCCTGTTGTCTTATCCTTATTCCAGACTCTATCAGCACACTTTCATTGTATATTTATTCCCTGCATGGGATACYTATTTGATTACGTTTACGTGCTTTCCTCCCCTCAAGCCCATTCTGCAGCTAATTCTGTACAACAATCTGGTTTTCTTCCCAATGTTCAAGGCAGTTTACAATGACAGCTTCAGTTATCACAAGTATCGATCCCCCTGGAAAACTGCTTGACACAAGCATTCCTTTGTAGTATATGAATTAGCAGCTCCACAAGTAAGTATTTGAGACATATTTGCAATAATGTAAGTTTTTACTTATCCTTAAACATCCATACTCAGATTAAGAGCTAGAAACATTAAAAAAAAAATCACATTATTAACAAAACACTACTTATTTCTTGTAAGGAAACCTACAAAGATAATGGCTGAAGCAATCTCAAAGACATGTTACCGTAGTTGTTCAGCCTAGGGCACGCTCAGAGAGGCACCAGGAAGGTTGCTAGAGTAATTTGTGGGTTGATCTCTGTACACTTTTCCCTAGGGGAAGCACACAATCTAAACCAAACTTGAACGTAGTATGAGCACAAGGAATCAAAATTTGTCCTTAAAAGAACTGGCAGCCATCTCCCAAAACTTTCTACAGTTGAGACGCTAAACCATTGTCCGACAGCCACATGAGATGAGAACCATCCTTAGTCCAAACCCTAGTGATACGTAYTGTGAACGTATCTCCTATAGAGGCCTTACTGATTCTTGCTGTCACTCATATTCTCTTATTTTAACCTTGCTCTTGCTGCTCGGCCAAGAGTTATGCTTCTCTCTACCTAATGGGAAAAGCAACTGCCAGCACAATGCTTAAAGGGGACAAAGAGATGTCACCAACTCTTACAGCAGCCATCGTAAGGTTGGTAAGCACTGCCTGTACTGTGTGCGTGGGGCTGACAAGCTAAATCCACTCCCTTCTTTGGAAGAGACCCAGCTTCACAATTTGAGGTTCTTTATTAGTAAGGTATGTTATTTCTCACCACTTGAAAGAAATGGAACTAAACCACGGCAGATACTCTATTCTCGCTCACTCACTGGCTTTCTGCTGCCTTCACTTTCCCCTTTGCCACTCTCTTCTTCCCCACTGGTCTTCCTCATCTTCCCAAAGCAACGTCAAAAGGCTTTGCATTCAGCATGATCCACTTGTCAGGTTTTTTTTCCCCCGAAAGAACACAATCTTTCACCACCTCCTTGGATATGATAACATGATTTATACAAAAAGGCCCTCCAAAGGGGACACTTCTCCAATTCACACATTCCCAACTCTCTGCAAGCCTTAATGCAAATCAGATCATTTCCCTGCTCTACCTGGCATTAGTTATTAATCAGTTTATTGCATTGTGCTTACCAAGCTTATCTGTACAATGACCTCTCTTTAGAGCTGATGCTTCCTACATAAAGGATATACAAGCTTGGCAGTCCCAATTGTGTTCTTTAGCAAACAGCCATGCATTGCTGTTGTTTCTTTGCTGTCTAGAAGCACAGTCTTGAGACATACCCACAGGGAAGCCAGAAGTTTGGAAAGGTTGGAACGCTCATTATGTTTCTCAGTGAAAAAGCAAGGCACTAAGGTATTCACACTCTCTGTAAAATTCTCCACCAGAATACATTAAGGTTGCATTTTAGATGTAAAGAGAATATTTCTGCACAAAGTTTCTGTGGGTTGGCAACTACAAACTCTTCACGCCAACTGCAAAACAAACAGAAACTGCTTTCATCCACCTTGAGTGATTTAAGGATATATTAGACACTGACTGCAATGCTGATGCAATGAACTATGACTAAAAGTCCCTTGTGAACCTTCCCAAGTGTAACAGAAATCAGTATCTACCTGTTTCTGCATAGTGGAAATTCCAAAATATCCTAATACGTTGGACTAAAATGAAAGCAGTTTATATAACAAATATGCCCTTACATCATTTCAAGTGGATTCACTGTGAAATGTAGTAATTACGTGACATAACTTAAATGCTTACATATAGGTGTATACAGATTAAACACTCCAAACCTGACAGAATATGACAAAGGTTTTACAGCTACAGGATGAAAAAGGTAAAATGGTGGAGTTTTAAACACAGAGTGGAAGATTATTAGTACCCRCTCTGCTGTACAGATARCTAACTTTCTTTACTAACACTTTCCGATGCCTCAGGCTTCTGGAGTACATTAGRGGGGAAAAAAAAATTAACATGTTTTGTCCCTCATATTGSACGGGCTTAACAGATGCCAGAGCAGTCCCACCTCTAACATGCACTGAGCAGTTTAGTTCCTACCATAATTCTAGCTCAAGCATTGGCAAAAGCTAGACAGACAGAAACCAGCTAGCTCTGCTTTACTCCTCCAACTCTGGAGCCCTCCTTAAATGGACTCTTGTCCGCACTCCTGCATAGCCACTGCAAAAAGTAACTTCCAGACAAACTTTTGCTCTCTTCTCCTCTTTCACATCTGTTTTCCCCATTGTATTATTTCTTTCTTTTATACTGCACTATCCCTAACACTGGAAATCAGCTAACTTCTATTCACTACTTCCTCCTTTCCTGAGCAGTCTGGTTTCTTTTGCTTGCTCGAAGCATGCTCTTGTAAATGCTTTTGTCCTCTTGTTTGCAGGCTGGCTATTGTTTAATACACCCAGCCCAAACAATGCCAGCAAAGAACACAGCCTAGCACTACAAGTCACAACTAACTTGAGACAAACTCTGTGAAAACACCATTTTGAGCTTTCTTTAGATAGAAGGATAATAGCTCCTTTACATGACAGCAGTGAAAACTACTGCTTTTGCCTTTTACACTTGATTAATTTCTTACGGCAAATTCAGAGCTCATTCAAACACTGTCTCTGCTTCAGAAGAAGAGGGACTGTGTTGGCATTTACCACCAGGAGACCAGCCTCCAGACTCAAATCAAATCACTCAAYGCAGCTGTGCACCACAACAGTGCTACAAGACACTTACAGGTCCACAGTGTGTTTAATACAGCAAACCTACTGGCTAAAGCAGAACACAGCAGTACAAAATGTAAAAGGAATTAAACYGTAAGTTTTCTTAAAATTGTATGCTTAACCTAACTAATTAAAAAATGAAAGCTCTGAGGCATTCCACTACAAGTAATGTAAGACCCCAGCAAAGTAATCACAAATCAGTCCCTGCCCCAAAGAGCTTAAAGAATGGGCAAGGGAAAAATGACAAATGGGTGTAAAAAAAMCAAGGGCAAAAGAGACCAATAAAAAGACTATATTTTCGCCTAATTCATTAGCCAGTGGCAGAGAGTCTTTCAGAGAAATCTGCAAGTGAGTAAGGTGATACTCACTGATCTGGTCCAGAGACAACCATCCTCAGTTTTGAACATCCAGAACACAACTTGCATATCATTGATCAACACTGCACCGCAAAATCATGTTCCTTTAAGTAATTCTCTTAGCAAAACTAAGCAGAGGATAAACTTTCAAATTATAAACGTGTTCTATTAAATTATGTTCTTTATGTATAAAGATCTCTACAGGATTTCTATATTCTTGTAGCCAATCCCTCTCAGACTTGGGAGAGGAATTTTAACGCTTGGAAGCTATAAAACACCTGCCCAGAGAAGGCGATTCAAAGGCCACTACAGTATCTTTGCTCCCTCCCAAGATTCAGGTCAGTGCATTTAAACAGCAGAGGGTGTCTGTAAATTAAGAGCCAGTTAAATACTCATAAAACAGTATTTTAAAAGTTCCCTGAGAATTATGCAGGCAAAAAACACTATGAGGAAAGACAGGTATTCTGAGCACAGCTAGTGGTAACTGTTTTCTTCAAAGGCAACTTCAGCTGTGGATCCTTTGCCTAGAAAGCAGAAGTTCAAAACTGACTGGAAAATGAAAATAATTTAGAAGAAATCAAATGTCAAGCAACCTGGCCAGCCTTGGTAAAAGCAAATGCTTGTGTCCATTTCAGTACAGTGTGAACACCACAGGCATATGGAGTGGATGGTTGAGGCATTAAGCAGGGCAGCTGAGGCTTCTCTTTCAAACAAAAACACATCAAGCAACATTYGATTTTTCTGCCATGAATCCCACACTCCAAACAAGCTAATCACCAGCATTTAGAACAGTTTTAATTATTGGACAGGCATGTGCAAACACATCGAAAGCATATCATCAATTAAGAATTACCTGGTTGTAAGCTGTGTAATTGGAAGCTAAATGGTGCTAATTTATTTGTGGTAGACCAGGAATCTGAAGTCCCTTGTTTGTTTTTAAAATATCGCAAGTCATCTGATAAGTCATATTCAGAGAAGTCATTAAAATTGCATGCTCAGAATTTTATTTGTCAGGGTATCCTTTCACAATAGGACTGCAAGCATCTCCAATTATTTAACCAAGTTTAGAGACAGACAGCAGCATTTGATACCCCTACGATTATGACTAACCCAGAGTATTTCTTCCATTTATCTCATAGTAACCCAGTGCTGTTCTTCTTAMCTCTCTTATTACTTTTAAGAACTGMGAATTAATAATAGCATATTAGTACTTTAAATATTCCTATGTTTTCTTTTTTAAAAACACAAGTGTATAAAGAAGCAGTAGTCCTTAATTCTAGTCCCATTTTAAGGCTGTGCACAGTAAGGGATAGTACAAGCCACAGTATCTCTGGGCTCTCACCACYAGAGTTGTGATCCTTGCAAGTCATTATTTGTTTAATACTTCCATCTGAATTGAAGCATGAATCCATATTTATATTTTTTAATTTTAACACATGAAGACATATGTAGAGAATGGAATATTCTGTATAAGCAATTCCCAAAAATATGCTGTATATGCATGCGGGTTTGAGATTTTTTTTTTTTTTTTGCTTTACAGCAAGGAGGATATCTTTCATGAATGCATTTGGAGAAATCTCAAGAATTTAAAGTTTTAAATTAGAATAAAACCTTTTTTATAAGCCACTTTCAACTGGAAGTAATCTTCAAAATATTAAACACCTAATACACAGCATACATCTTTATGAATCAGCATGAAATTATCCCTACTCCATACTACTGCATTTCCATGAACAAGAAGAAAATGAAATGGCTCATAGCCATTACAATTACATTAAGTTCTCAGCCTGACTTGGGAGGGTTCTCTCTCTGGGATCTACGTGAAATCCAATTTTTGTGCAGTTCTTTGCATTTATCACCTTGGCACTCTGTAAAGCAGTGTAAATACCACTTCCATGCAGGGAAAAAAGACAAAGCACAGAAAAACCTTAAAGACCTTCTCCAAAGTTATTAGGAGTTTGACAAAAGAAGAAACTGAAGCCAGACCTAGTGAACGCCAGCTGAATGCCCCAGTCACTGGGCCACCTTTGCTCCACAGATGGAACATGTACGAGTCATTCGTWCAAACACCACCAAGTCAGACAACAACTGAATGCTGAAGGTGCTTTTACTGTAGCACCCCCATGCTATCAGAAACCTGGCAAAGGAATAGTTCCCTTGTCTTGCAGCTTCCCAGACAATTCTGAAGCCCAATTCTACTCACAACCACTCTGTAAAACCCAAAGGCTTTTAAGGATCCAAATTCAAAAGTCAATTCTTTCTTTTCCAGCAAGCAGCTCTGATGCAGAGGTCAATTCATCAGTTGTCTGACTGACAGACAACTTCTGGATCCCAAATAATTTTCCCTAGACAGCACTCACCAGCTTCTGTTCTGGGACTTTGCCACCAAGACTCTGCCACCAAGACTCTGCCAAGGAGTTCTCTAGTACTTCCATAGGTGTGGGTACGAACTTGTGTTCTTAAGTTACGTTGTATAACTATTACCTAGAGACCAGAKAAATCTGCGCATGTTCCTGACTACTTGCTTGAGCAATGAAGTTTCACTATTAGTTATCCACCCAGCCTTCTTTTCACACCAATTCTGTGTATATGCATTTGGTAAAGAAGTTACCAGGAACTGTGCTCCAGGCRAGACGGACAAAGCCAGACAGCATCACTTATACAGGGAGAAACAACTGATCAGACGGAATGAAGCTGTTATTTTATTAGACAACTTCCGACCAAATTGGGCTTGGCCATGCAGGTCATGTGAATTATGCCTGCAGCTAGATTTGTTGAAGAAGGCACTTTGTTTTTGTCCCATGTCCTGAGACAGGTTTCCCAAAAGACCATGTAGGTCTTGGAAAGGAAAATATACATATAGCATTTTAATACACTGTTTTGAACAACCTTCACAACAGTGATTCAATACAGTAGTGGAAATCCCAGCAACAGTGCMGCCAAGCTCTGGCAAAAGCAAATACACATTCTCTACCACTGATACTATAAAAGACAGGATAGGAGATTTTAATATTTCAGTGAAAATGAAGACAAAACAATAAATGTAGGCTACAACAGCTTAAATTAYATGTATTTTTATTCTGATTACCCATACCATTCAAGAAAAACCTCACTTACTGGGTAAACCACAAGTAACTGACTGTTCCCCTCCTCTCAAATCTTAACAAGCTCAGCAGTGCYTATGGTATTAGAATAGGAGCAAAAATTCCTCTTCATCCCTGAAGGATGACAGCAGCAAGCATGGATCACAAGAATGGAGTAAGCAACTGCCATTTATGCACTGCTGTTTCACAGTGTACAACCACAATTCATTCCTAATGTTAAGTGATGTTCATGCATCACTGACAGAAATGTTAACTGGCTTCTAGTTGTAGTAGCAAATTCTGCTTCTAGTTGTAGTAGCAAATTCTGCTTTTTGTCATCTACCTAAAGGAAATAAGATAGGACAAGTGTGTAAGGGCAGAAAATTATTGCAAAGGAATCGTAGAACTGACACAGTAGGCATGATTTGGCCTGCAGGATCTTAATTACACTTGATACTCAAAGAAAGAGAAACACCTTTTCCTTACCTTAATACTAGCTTGAATTGGCAAGAAAAAAATTCTCTTTAAACTTACCACATTGGTACAGAAGTTAGTAACAAGTGRCACCATGGGATTCTACACTTTCAAGGCCTAAAATAATTAACAAGCACCAATCAGCCACAGATCAAACCAGTATCAAGAGGCTGGTAACAGAGAGCCGAAGCAGGGAATAAGAACCCAGCAGTGTCTTGTAATAAGGACCCACAAAAGGAACCTATGCAAAAGGTAACTATACAAAAGGTATATGTACACTGCCTAGTCAGGYTACCAGAAAGAGCCATGGTTTCTCAGCAAGATGCTGCAAATTTATATTTATTGTTTTTTAAGCATGAGATTCCCAACCAGAAGTTCACTGGCAAATGACTGAAAGTGCACAGCACTGTATTTGTTTGTGCTCCGGATTAAGATGGCGAAGTAGATAAATGCACACAGACCACCAGAAATTGGGTGCAAGTATTGTAGCTAGCAGGTATTTTGGAACTAAGAAGGTCCCCACGCAGCCAGATGAGCTTAGAAAGGCAGAAAGTTATGTCTCTCTCCAAACCTGCTGAACAATAGGGTGGGATCGAACGAGGTTCCTCCTGCTTTTTTTTTCCTACATCTTCTCCAAACAGCTGCGGTATCAGACTTGGTTGCTGCTCACAACTTCCCCAAACAGCAGCAAATACAGTGGCAATTATCTTGCAAATTCCACTGTTAACCACKGGATTGTGAGGATGATTTCTAAACATCATTTGCTTTCCCTAGAGAGCGAGGGAGTGCCACTGACAAGAAATCAGGAGCAGAACTGCAGTGCCCTGTACACTCACAGACAGTATTRCTTCAATTCACATTAGCAGTGAGTTCATCTTCTAGCATGTAACTGCCAGAAATGCATTCTATGTAAACTGAAGTTTAGATTCTGGTTCAGTGACTTCTACCCCCTTAGGGAAAAAAAATTCAAGGTCTAGCCTTTCCAGGATCTACTGAGGGGGTTTGTTGTTGGTTTTTTTAACATGATGTGCACATTAGAACATGTGCATATCTAAAGGAAGATGGAGCTGCCTGGTTCAAGGAACGTTTCACCTCTGGTTTTGGGACTAAATCTAAGTCATGACAGCTGTCAGCAAATGTCTTTAGAAAAACTTAGGAGCCACAAAAGTGCATCCTTTTTATATCCTTTTGTATGTTATACAAAAGAAAATTCAGCAGTTCTAGCAGGGAGGATAAGGATCAAATAGACATGGTCTGTGCAGGTGAGAAGTGCTATCTTTTGGCAGATCATTATCTCTCTGGAGCACTAGATTGTCTTAATTTTGAAAGAGAAATAAAAAGTAATTAAATAATATTTCTGACACACAACACACCGAAGAAGAAAGACTGCCAGATGAGAGTTGTGCATTCAGGACCTTTTGCCAGCACTCTTTATGTAATTACACAGGTACATTGAAAACAATCAAACGAAAGGCTGTCAGAGTAGTTTTTGTACGTAGTCCAAGTTAGTTAGTTTAGATCAAACCAGGATTCTCTTTCCTTATTATTTTTTTTTTTTTTTTTTTTTTTAGTCTGGGATAAGAAAATGTTTATCTTTTCTAATGGCTCACCCACAAAGCTAACGTGTGGAGATGTGCCATGAAATTATGCTTGGAACATACATCATGCATGCACAATACTCATTTCMGAGTATGATATTATTAAGGACCTTCAGTATAAATAGGCACATAAACACACTCGAGGACAAAACCAAAGCAAGAGTTTCTTTAGCGCGCTTAAGACACCAGCTCAAAAAAGTAAAAAAAACAAAATAAAAAAATTAAGGCATTATCAAATCTTTGATTAGGAATCAATGTCACAGACTGTCCCTGCCTTCTGCACTTGGGGCTCGGAGCCATCATCGGACACATCGCTGGGACAAACCATCTGCAATAGCTGCCAGCCTGAATGCAAGAGCCACCAGAGAAACCGGGAAGTTCAGACCGCCAAGAAGTGGTGAAAAACGGGCGATTCGTGTAACGAAGCAGTCCTGCAGCCGCCTCTGCTGCTGCCTACAAGCTGCGAGAGGTCCCAAGTCAGCAATTAACGCCTCGGGGCGGGGGGGAAGGACCCACTGCAGCCTCACAGACCCGCCCGGGCCGGCGGGCGGGGAGAGGGGCYGGGGCCGGGCAGCCCCCGGCGGGAGGAGCGCCTCTCCCTCAGCCCGCCGCCAGCCGGACACAAAGCCCGGCGGCCTGCGGCGGCCCCAGATCCCGCTCCCGGTGCCCCTTCCCCCCCGCCCCGGGAGGGGGRCCGGGCGTACTGCGGGGCGGAAGGCGAGCGGGGGGCACCAACGGCGGGCCGTGCCCTGGGCCGCCGGAGCGCGGGGGTCCCCAGACCACCCCCACAGGGATAGACCCCCCCCTTTCCCTTCCCTTCCCGGCCCGGGGCCGCGCTGCCCGCTCTCACCCATCTGCTCCCGCAGCCCCTTCAAGGAGGAGGAGGAGGAGGAAGAGCAGGAGGGGGGGGCCGCGCCGCCGCCACCACCGCCCTCCGCCATCTTCAGCGCCGGGACGCGCGACTGCCGGCCGGGCAGAAGGGGGACGCGGGAGCGCAGTGCGCAGGCTCCGCGCCGCCCGGCAGCGCCGCCGCGGGGGAGGGCAGAGCAGGGCAGCGCCGCGCCGCGCCGCCCGCCCGGCGCCGGCCCCTCACAGCGCCCGCTCGGTCCGGCCGCTCGCCGGGGCCGGGCAGGGCAGGGCGGCGGGCGGGGTTTGCYGCGCCGGGGCGTAGCGAACGCCGGGGCTGCCCCGCGCTCCGGCGGCGTGGCGGGCCTCAAGCAGCGGTAGCGCGAAAGGAGCTTTCGTCCCCCTTGCCCCATCSCGCCCGGAGCCCGCCTGGGGCGGCGCATGGGGAACACCCGCGGAAAGGGGCGTCGAAGCCGTTAGAGGCGGCCGCGCCACGGGAGCCCTCGCGGTCCCCCGTGGGCCTGGCCCTGAGCGGGGCCCAGCACCCCAGGCCGCCTCCGAGGGGGCGCGGCCGGCCCTGCCGCTGCGGCCTGCGCGCCGGGGGGACGGTGACAACGCGAGTACCCGCGGGCCGGCGCGTGGGGGGTGATTTATGGCCCCGCAACTGCAAACGTTACCCCGCCATTAACGATGATGAATCGCCGTCCGGTAGGGAGCTCTCAGAGAGAGCCCTCCGGGCTAGCTGTCCAGGGTAATGAGCCATGGTAAGCGGCCTGTCTGTAAACTCACTTTTCCGACAAAGAGGCTCAAGCAAAGGGGAAGCGGGCTAAAACCTCAGGCGGTGCACCAAGGTTTAGCCTCAGCTTGGGCGGATGAGAGTTGGGAGATGGTTCAGCGGAGTYACCTCGTTGTAGCAAATGCAGGGTTGGCCTGAAGCAACGGAAAATAGGCACAGCTGGACAAGCTCGCAAGGGTTGTAGCTGCTGGGTGCCGCAGACGATTTGCTAGGCTTGAGTGGCCCGTGGTCTAAAGGTGTAGCATATCCCGGGATTTATCAGTCCTACGGAAATCTAGGTTCACCGGGTTCAAAAGAAAACGGCCAGAAATGTATGAGTTGGGTTGCACCGGCTCTGTAGCTAAGCACTCACTGGCTTGCGACAGGGCCGGGGGTTAAGTCCTGTGTTTCAAGCACCACTGGTTTTGTACATGTTTCCAAAAGAAGAGTGAGGTAAGGATGAGGTGGTCCTGCCAGTCAGGAAAAAAAATGACTCAAACCGCATTGARTGAATTCTCAGATACTGTTCTATGTTAACTTGAATTTGTCACCTAGTTGTTACTTTGCTGCCTACTTAGTTATCAATGAATTCTGGAATAGTCTCTGCTCATTTTCCCTCTGGGCTTATGCTCTGGGAAGAGTGAGGATAAAACAGCATCTGTGGCYGTATTAAAGGGTAGGTTCTTTGGGCCTTGTGCAGAAAAGTCCCTTTGAATTCATAAGCTGAAAGTTTACCTGTCAGAGAGCCACAGAATTAGCCCACAAATGGGAAGAATGCAGAAAAAGTAGTGGTAAGATCATGTAGTGTTTCAAGAGAGTAAAAAGGAACCTTACAAAAATTCAGAGCAGAGCTCCATTTTAACTTGAATATTAAGACTACAGGCTTGCCCTGTTCTTTGCTWCTTGTTTGTTATATTGGCTTTCCCCACTTTAGCATGTGTGTACAGAGAATCCTTTGTCTGTTGTT
The DNA here is from genome assembly GCA_030449065.1 of Oceanodroma leucorhoa. Classification (NCBI taxonomy): domain Eukaryota; kingdom Metazoa; phylum Chordata; class Aves; order Procellariiformes; genus Oceanodroma; species Oceanodroma leucorhoa. The sequence continues at coordinate 8,596,123 of JASVER010000011.1, read as the reverse complement.
TCCTCTCAGTGTTAATAGAATGCCAATTATTATTTTTATTTAAAACAAAAGGGCAGCTAAAGGGGAAAAAAACCCTAAACATTCTGTGCCAAATTCCCCAAGTTTGTGTTTATAATATGTAGTAAAAACACCTTGCCACTTAGCAATCTCAATGTGCTTTATACACATGCTGAAATTAAATTTCACCATTCCACTGAGAGACATTCAGATGTTATCCTCATTTTACAGATGAGAAAACTGAGTCACTGAAATCAAAGTCTCTAGCTATGTCATGAACAAAGCAGCACAGCAAAAAAACCCAGCCCAGATTTCTTGACTCCTTGTTGTATCCGTCTTTTTCCATCTTCCTTTCATCAACAACTATCAGAAAATATCACCAAAATGGTTTATATTGATTCTCTACAGCATAAAGTACAATAGGCGTGGTACAGAAAAAATGGTCAAACTACCTGATAGAATGTAATTTTTATGTTTTTGCAAGCTCCATAAGTAATGTGTAGTTATGAGGCTGTACTTTCCRTATCTGTAAAAATAAAGTGCTTGTGAATGTTTTGGGGTGCCTTTGAATTTTGATTAGGTTACATATATTTTCCTTAACTTACAGAATTTCTTTAACACTGTGCAATAAAAGGGGTCAGTGTCTATTTATCCAATTTTCTTCCTCTGAGAAAAAGGATACAATTGGCGTGGGAGGAATCACTCTGCTGAAGGGAACGCTTACAAATGGAATGGGCAGCTAAAATTAATTTTCAAATGAGATGGTATTTTCTGTTCTTTCCATTTCAACAGACACATATACAAGTGGCCTCAGTGCTTGCAATTTAACACATTTGCACATGCAAAGCTTCAGAGTAGAAGGTATAAATTACAGGAAGGGAAATAAACTGAGTGTTGCACACTCAGGATATTTGTGGTGGGACAGTGGAGGCTGTAAACTTAAAATAAAAAGGCCAAGCACATACAAATTCATGAGAGATAAAAGGACTCTTGAGGTAGAAGTGGGGCATTGTCCCTTCCTGCTCTGCATACATATACATACTGCTTGATATGCSTATCTTTTATCTTTAGGCACACAGGAACTGAGCTAAGAAAATCTGCCCYGATGTGGAAAATGTGTTATCTTTTTCTCTGATGAGCAGTTTAGGAATGTTTGAGCTAATGTTTCAGCAACTGTAATTGTAACTTCCATCTTATTTTGTGTTTAACCTCGTTTCTCAGATTTTCAGTTCRGTCATGCAATTACTGCTTATGCATTTTTAGTGGAACTTCATTAAAATTTTGACCTTGCATGGCTTCAGCAGCACTTGCAATCATCTTTCAATTTTGCAGCATTTGCAGATTTGATTGCAGTAGCTGATTTATTCTAAACCTTCAAAGACTGTCCTTTTTTCCATTGTCCCTGTGGAAAAGTGAATAACTTAATTTTACAGTCATTTCTTCTGTCCTTTTAGTTTTCATGTGATACGTTCTGACAAATCYTTCAAACAGTTTTCATGTGATACTTTCTGACAAATCTTTCAAACATCACCAAATCACTGATGAGTGCATATTGGCATTATGAGATGAAAATCAATAAAGCCCTGGCACGGCATGCAATTTGAGATTCCAGGGGTTTTATACTATCCATTTCAGGTTAAGAAATACCGAAATTAGACAAAATAATAGTAGCTGAAATTAGCCAAGTAGAAGCTTGCACATGTGATGGCCCAGATGCAAATTAAAAAAAAAAAAAAAAAAAAGCTAGCTCAGAAAATACTTAAGCCACTGGTAGATCTGGGGAGGGTGTTAGAGGAAGAAGCACCCACCCATTAATCTGTTTCTTACCCTGTTTCCCAAAGTATCCAGTGTTACGCAGTATTAGGTGTTGTGCTTGACTGGACTTCGTCTGAAATCCGGTATAATAGTTTTTATATTCTAGTTCAAAAAACCAGCCCCCAGATTTTCTGTGAGCTTACAGATCCTAATCGCTTTGACCATTGAAGTATCTAATAGCAAAATGTTCATGTGTATTCAACTTCATTTATGTCAGAGTCTCGCTGACTARGAGCTAAAACAAGAAACGAGGGAAATTAGATGTATCTATATATTTATATCCGTGCATAGGATTTTGAAAAATTGTGAAAAAGTGTTTCAAAATGTTCTAAATCCAAAAGCTGTAAGGCATATATTGTGGCAGATTATAGTGGGTTTCCTGTGGTGAATGTAACTGCCATGGCTGATAAAAAGAAAATCGGTGGCATGAAAATTACTGTAGCTGTCCAATCTTCTTTCTAAATGGGCTTTAACTGCACATTCTTGTTTATTACTCTCCTGCTGGGACAAGTACCTGCAACAGTCTGTGTTACTAATACACCTGTACTCTAAGGACCTCATTTCTCAGTCTTGGCTCAAGCTGACTTGTATTTATCTGAGTAAATAATTCCTTAGATATAAAGTTATCAGACAATATTGCTTAATATAAGAGATACAGAATCAAGCCTTTAGTTTGTCCCTGGTCCGGTATGTTTATTAGTTACCTGGATGACAGAATGGAAAGCATCCCTATAACATTTGTATGCACTGCTGATGTGTTAGAGGACAAGCTTAGAATTCAAAATGATCTTGAAAGTTCGAAATACAGTCCAGGAGAAAATGAGGGTAAATAGGGACTGATGCAAGATAAAACATTTAGACAGGAATAATTAATTGCAGAAAGACAAGACAGAGAACAACTTGCTRAATAGCAGATAGAGCAGAAAATAATCTGGGATGTCACAAGCTGAGCGTGAGTCAACAGTGCCATGGTATTGTGAAAAGGGAAGCACCCTGCCTGAAAGCACGGACAGAAGGGTAGGCTCTTGGACATACAGCAGCCCTCCACTCAGCTCAGCAATGGTAAGGCATGAGCAGGACTACTGTTGGGGCACTGCACTAGAAGATATAAGCCAACTGGAGAAGATCTAGAGCAAGTCAACAAAAATAATGAGAAGATGAATGAGGAAAGCTAAAGAATTGGCATTTTTTTTTTGTGTGTAAAGAAGCAAATGAAGGGTGATAATCTGCTTTCTTTGAAGCAGAGAGAATAAAAGACAATAGACTTGATTTTAATCAGGGAAGATTAATGTTTCATTTTAAGGAAAACATTTTCAGGTAGGGATATGGAAGCATAGTGGGATAGATTGCCAGGGAAGCGGTAAAGCTCCARCATGGGAGATCTGTGGGTGGATGAGTATCAGCCCAGAAAGGCAGGTCTGATCAGAGGGCAGGAGGAGGGACTGCATGACCTCTTGAGGTCTCTTCCAGCTCTGAGTTTCTGTCATTCTACAATTCCTGCTTGTGGGTTTTGGGACTATTGGCCAGAACAAGTACTATTCAATGCAAGGATTGCAGAACTGTCTTCTAAATTTAGATAGAGCATACTAAGYGGTGACAAAAGATAAAAGAGTTCCAGGGAAGGCACCGTGATCATGTGGCTGCCTTGGGTAGCTGGCAGAAAAGGTTTGATGCTTCAGTGCATGACACCAGTTCTGTGTCTTAGGTCATCCTTTGCTATATAACWGTTCTGTAAGGACAGGAGACCAATTTATACAGAAAGGAATAAAGTGAGAAAGAACATGCACATGTAATACATGTAGAAACAGGTCTGCTCCTTTCGTGCCCGCCTGTTCTCATTTCATAGAATAACACTTATGTGTTGCCTTAGCATACATATTCCCTATGCAATCCAGGGTTTAGTTACTACTGGGGACAAAATAGGGCTACAGAAGTTTGTTCTGAACATCTCTTGTCTTTTCAGCATTTATGTATCTACTTATCTATTCTGTGGCTTTCCATCAAGCAGAAGCTCTCTCTGAGGTTGACAGTTACTGTATTTATGTGTATATGTGTGTGTGTCTGGTAGATTGAGCAYACTGAAGATAGTAAACAAAGTAAATAATAGAAGTTAAGCTCTTGGGCCAATTTTGTGAAAGTGACTGCCTAAACAGTGTGTGTAAAAGCTTTATCTGTTCAACTAAACGGAGATGCTCTGTGCTTAAGTGCTCACTGCATGTGTAAACAGCTAATGCTGTCCTCGCTAGCTGTTTGCATTGCCAGTGTCTAGGAGCCTGCAGTAATAGAGGCTGAACAGAGATGGCAGTAGGCTACTCCCTGCCCCAAAAAGCCCATATCTGGTCCAGAATTTGTTGCAGGATTTGTAGAGTATCTGGCTAGTTTTGAAAATATTTTTCTTATATGTGCTTCTGTCTTGTCCTGCTCTGATTTGGAGCAGCACATTTCCCAAAGAACAGATTAAGGTGAATCAGCTCAGTAAATTTTCTTCAGGTACAAAGCCCATCACACATTGTACAAATGTTGCACTGGCTGTGCAGATTCCAGCGTTTCCCTTTGCCTACAGCACAATCTGGTAATTATTACTGAATCATTTGAAATTATACATAATTTTGATGTGATTACTGTCAATGGCACTAAGTAATACAATTCCAACAAGCTAAATACTGATATGTAATCCTTATCACTCCTAACGCCAAACAATTTAATCTTATCATCATGTGCTGATGAGATAATATATTCCAGCAGTAGCTTTTTATGAATATTGTGTTGTTCCAAGTGGTGTTGAGATAAAACTCCATTGTGGAGATTTACAGTATTATGCTAACAGTGCTGCGCATCTGACTGAGAGGACATTTTTTGAAGACTCTTATATGACTCCTCAAATCTATGTAATGATCTAAAAATCATTCTGATTGATGCCTACCTAGAAGTGAGTACTTATGGGAAATTTGAGAATGCAGAATAATTTTTCAGTTAACTGAGTGTGAAAATATTTTTCAGTAACTCAACACTGCTTAGATGTTTTTCTTTCTAAGCTTAAAGGTGGCTTCCTTTGAAAGATCAGTGTTCAAAGAAGTCTCCTTGGACAAAAAAGAAGAGCACTCAGTCACGCTAATTTTATTATGTGCAAAGCTCCTTGGCAGAGCGGAGGAGAGTCCCTGATAGCTGCCTCACTGCTTTTGGAAAAAGCAAAAATAAAGAGCAGGTTGTAGTGATGATGGGGAAGGTTCTTAGTGCAAGGATAGAAGCTTTGTCTAAAGTCTTTGCTTTCCTAAGTTGATGTAAGATGTTTGCTTGGAGTTTGAAGAGTGGCTCTGCCTGCAGTAAGTATGAGATTTGTCAGGAACAGCTCCCATTTCCCAAACTCCGTGTAGACCTTTTGCTTCATATTGCCACCTGCTCTTCCTAGATTTCTTGGCAGGCCTAGATTTAACAGCTGCATTACATTGTCTTGATTCCTTGGGCAGCTTCGGTATAGGCAACGTGCAGCCTATGCTGTGGTCCTTCCCATGCCAAGGGAAAGGGAACTCCAGCCAAGGAGAACCCTGACAGTGATGGTTACGCTACCCTGCTCACAAAGGGGAAGAGGAGGAAGAATCTGCTTTTCAGCAGCAACAACAAAAATCCACCAAAACTCAAAAATCCAATAACTGTTTTATCAATGCCCTTAATAGCTGGAGCTACTTTAATCCAAATTTCGACTTCCTGCAGTATTTCGGGATTTCCCTACCTGAAGAACCCTCCTTTATCTCAATGCCATCTAGCTGCTGTTCCAAGCACCTTGTAAGGGGACCCTTTCCCTACACATGGGAGTGGGCACTAACAAGTTGTTGTTTAGGATGACTGTGTCCAATTTTCTTTCCTCTCTGTCAGAGGCCAAAGATGCTCTTGGTGTTAGGGCTGCATAATAAAAGATCGTATGCGATTCTGGCACAGATAAGTGCTGGCTGTATTCTCAGTGTCGAGAAGCCGTGGTTCCATTTCTTGTCTGGGAGTTACAGTCTGTTAATTCTGCTGCTGGATCTGCCTCTCCCCATTCAACGAATCCAACCTTATCAAGTTCAATATGGCGTAAAAGCTATGAGTCCTATTCAGCAGTATCAAGAATGATTTTAGCTCTTGGATTACTTAATCAGTTTTTAAAGACCAATTTCATACTGAAATAATGCTTGGGCAAACACAGAGTAGTTCCTTTTTGTAAGAAAAGTATTTAGAGGAGAGGCTTTAGCCGTATGGTCGTTACTGAAATCTACGGTGTTCCTTCCTGTTTTGGCTTGGAGATTGCTGCTTTGGCAATTCCCACTGTCTTCTTACATGGCTTGGAAAAACCCTGGTCTCACAGGCTGCTGTTCCATAGACCCTACCTTGTCCTCCCATGAAATGGGCCCTCTACTCCTGACCAGCTGAACGGACTGAAGTGGGATTCTGCAGATGAACTCGGCAGGGAGAGCGGGAGGCCCCTGCCACAGTTTTAGACTGTAAGACTGTGAAGCTCCTGTATTCCAGCACAAAAAAGAGGGTGAGGAGATAAATGACTCCAGTGTTTGTTTGTTTGTTTTGCCTAAAGAAGCTTCTTTGTAAGCGTATTCCACATGAGTATTCTTCTGTCCACGTAAAATAGATCCCTTCTGTCTGAATTTAAGTCTCTGTACATTGTTACTTGTGCAATGGCTTAGAAATACTTTAGAGGCATTATCTAGGAGCTTTTATGACTTCTCTCACATATTTCTGCCTCCCTGCACCCACACATCTATGCACACATAGTGAGAGATGCAGGGTCAGATTCTGATCAGACTTCTGCTCATTTTACACAAACAAAACTCTCTTTTTACACTTTTTTTTTTTTCCTTAATTTAACCAAAAAGTCAATTTTGGACCCATTATACAGCTCTTGATAAACACTAACCCAACAAGACGTGTGCTACTGAGAAAATCAGGACCTCCAATTCTGGAAGGATTGATAAGCAGCTAGATTTGGAGCTGAGAGCCTTAAAACACAAGCATCAGCCCATCTGTGGCTGGTTTTCCTGCCTGGTAGGGTTGTTTTGTGAAGTTGTTGCTACAGAATCACAGCAGTGCCATTTATTCTTGAAACCGGATTGCATTGCAGGGACAGCCATAACAAATCGCTAGCATCTGTCATAAGCAGGTTTCATACTTTCCCATTTGGATTACTCCTAATTTAAAGCTCTGAATGGTGGCATGAAGCAGGAAGAGAAAGGCCAGATGTTTCTCCTTGAGCATTTTCTAATTGTATCTCCCCCAAAAGTTAACCATTCCATGATTCCTTTGGCTTCACATCTGTATTTAACATCAGTTTTGGGAAGTCTTCAAGATTAAAATCTAAAGAAAGCATTTCAGCTTCGAAGCAAACCAAGGAGTGCTTTGCTGTTTGGTGGGATCACCAAGCACCAGGGAATGTGCATGCAGAGTTTTCCCAGCAGAAATAATTTTCAAAATACGGCTGTGAGCTGCAACAGGAGTAGGCTTTCAACCACAGAAAAAGGGCATGTGCTCCATTTATGAAAAAGGAAATTAATTAATCAAAATTACTATTACAAAATGATCAATTTTTAACAGGCAGGTAACAAGATGTCCCTGACTGGACTATGGGAAGGTGGTATATGTAAGGCCTGTCTATGGTAACTAGAGTTTTCTAAATGAGAGGTACAAATCAGTACAAAAAGTATGCCAGTTCCACTTTGCATGCACAGCCAGTTATTACACCCCCCTCTAATGCAATCAGTGATGTACTCTGCAATTAGGCCTGCAGGGTAGCTGTCTGTAATTAGCACTGGCTCAGTTCTTCATAGCGTTGCAAGTGTAAAATAATAGGTAAGTGCATCACGATGAGTAAATTGGTGCTGTGGGCCATGGATTCAGCAACATGCAGGATTGTAGACCCCTCCCCAAGAAATCCACTCTGTCCAGTCTGTTACCTTCTTGCTTAGCATTTATTTACATCTTTTCAAAGGACAGCCAGATTTCCTTCTTCTAGAAATTTAAGTGCCAAACTAGCAAGACATTTAAATATTTCTGAAATAAACGAGACATAGGAATAGCATCTAATCCCTTAGATACATTTTGTGGCAAAGCTGAGTGATCATATAAATGATATTAACTCCAGAAGAACCCTCAAGAGAACCCGCCATAATTCTCTCCCGTACCCTTACACAGCGAGCCATGCACAACAACAGCCACCAACCATCTGAACGCCCAGTAGCTGGCAAGACAGCTTCACTAAAGCGTTGAGCACATACTCTGCTGAGCTTTTCAAGGCAAACTCTTCAGTTTTGGTACTCTCCAACCCTCCTACCCTTCTAACAGAAACCTCTAGGGCTCTTGTTTTCTGGGAGTTAATGGCTTTCAGTATGACTGCTAAAGCACAGGTCATGGAATTGCTAATAGAGTTTCTACTAGTTTATTTGCCGTGACTTTTGCTTTCACGCGTGAAGGTTTCTGGCTTAAGTCAACAGTGGTGAGCCCTAAGCAGTTTGAAATCCTGTGGTAAGTGGCCTAGTATAAATTACTGTGAACACAGTGCGATAATACCCATATGTGTATAAACTCGGCTGCAAGCGCGTTGTTGAGGTTGCATGGTTTGTCCAGTGAAGAAGAAAAAGGGAGAGAAGCTTGAAAAGCCTTGAAGATTCTCCTTTGCCTTACTGTGGCGATGCAGCCCCTGCTTTGGTATCTGAGATTCCTAATTTCAAGGTGTTTTAGCACTGGATCAAAGCAGGCAGCTCACGCAGAGGCCCTTTGAAGCTTGCTCTTCTATAGGAAATGAAAAAGAAAGAAGCACCCAGTGCCTCGGTAGGTCTGAGCACGAGGTGCTTGCTTTCCACCAGCAATACTAGTTCTTCTTCTTAGTGTGACACCAACCTGCTCAGCCTACCAGGTCTGTAGCCTTGTCTTTTCTCAGGGGATTCCCGGGGGCATGATTTTCGGAGAGCCTGCACCCCACTGACCCAAGGCGGTATCGGGGCTGCGTAACTTGTGTGAAGAGAAGCGGCGACAAGTCCTGCGACGGTAGCACTTTAGCTGGGCAACTTTTGCTGGCGAGTGGGTGGAAGAGTGGATGGGGGTGGGGGGTTTCCAACTGAAGTTTCCATTTAAATACTGACATTTGCCAGTTATTACTGTACAGTGGTGTCTGAGCAAACTCAATTATTTTGCTGTTCCACACCTGGAAAAATAACTGCTGTAGTTCAGACCTCAGGGTAATAAGTGTTGGCTGCTACTTTTCAGTAGTAGTTTCTTATCTGCTTAAAGGTGATGCCATGAACCTCAATTAGTTAGTGGTTATACAGTGCTTTGAAATTATAAGACACTATCTACCTTTTAAGTATTATAATGTTTCTATAACATATTGTAACAAGTACATGCTTCAGTACACAGCAGCACAGTCGGCTGAAGGCCAGAAATGCTACCTAAGTGAAATAATCYGGGACTTTGTGTCTCAATGACAGGAGGAAATCAAGGAAAATCTTCATCAGTTCTAAATTTACTGTGTACATACCTTGAGTACATGGATAGCGCAGCTAAGAAAATCAAGCACAGTACAAATACCTGTCAAATATAACAATGATGGATGTAGTGCAAAAACCTATGTACAACCCAGTCGAACAGCAGAGTGCTTTGTAGAGCGGGACTGGGAGGAGGATAGGACAGGTTATTTCTTTGTTTATATATAAACATTATCTATTTCCAGTGATCTCCTCCAACATCCAGCCCTGGAAGTCATGGTTGCTCTGAGCATGACTGTGCAGTGCTATAGATGGGTTCGTTAATTTTGAAACATGGGAGTCAAGGATGAATCTGACTTCCCCATTTTGCTCTTCAGCCAATGCTGCCAGTGGTGAATAAAATGTGTTGCTAAATTAGTAAGTCATAACGTTTTTGGGCTCGGGCCACTAAGCTGTCTCTCTCTGCTTTGCACGTGAGTATGGGAGATATGTTAGCCTGGGGATAGAGTAACAGCTCCAAAAGGCTGCAGTGAAATGCAATCTGGTTCTGACACAATGCAGCCAGTCAGGCCATCTGTGTGAAGGAGCACCCAAAAAGGTAACTGGCAAAGACTGATAATCCCCAAATGAGCCTTGAAAACTCAAAGCACCCAGCCTAGCTGTGGGGGAGCTTGCAATTTGCAAATCTGRGGGTTGTGACTGTGGCCCTGAAGTTTTACAGTGACGGCAAGTGGTTAGGAATAAGGATATTTAATTTATCTTTCTTGTCWGGGGTCCACTTTTAGTCCTGGCTCTTTCCCTGGTTCACCAAATCGATGTCTGCGTGCCGGTTAGCCAGAGCTGTCACGGAGCAGGATGCTCTGGTGTGGTCTGAGCACCCGGCTGTGTGGTGCCGGAAAGGGTGCCCTGGGTGTGCGGTACCAGCCCTTCGTTCTCTCTGTCTCTGCGGCATTAAATAAGCAGAAAACTGACCCTGTGGAAGGGGTCCGAGGGCACAGCTTCCCCCAGCACCTCGGGCAAGGCCGTGTGGATGGTGGGAGGCGTGGGCAGGACTGCAGGGCTGGGGATGGGGGACTGGTTGTGATACCCCCTCCCTGAGTGCAGCRAGCTGTTGGCTTGCCTCAGCTGTAATCCCACACTCGCTCATGCCACTGGCTTCTCTCCAGTCTTCCCCCTGCCTGGGGCTATCTATGCCTCACACCTCGGTTCCCACTGCAATCCCAGAGACAAGAAGGATTGATGGGTGACCCACTGACCGGCTGGGCTTAGCACGTGGGATCCCAGAGCCGGAGAGAGGCCATGTGCCGTGCAGCCACCGAGGGTGTACAGATGAGTGGGATATTTAGCTACAAGAGGCTCTGTGCAGTGCAGCACAACAGTCTTGCCTCTAAACGTCCTTATAATGTGGTTTCTCTGCCTCTATTTGTCTGCCTTATGTTGCACAGCTACCTATCCAAGAGGGAAGCTGCACAGTTTCATCATTCCCCTTCGTTCCTCTCCTTGGCTAAGGCAATGTGAGGTTTTGATCCCCTTCACGCTGGATGGAGAAGCTATGGCGAAGCGGGTTTCACCATGAGGCTTTTCCACCTGCTGACTGGCTCATCCCAGCCGCGCATGGCTGTGGTGTTCATCGGTCAGGGAGCACTTCTTGTGGAGATCAGCTCACAGGAGCACAGCAGAGGAATGAGAGCCTGAAACTAATAAAAACCTGAGATTTTGAAAAATTAAATGGAGTTTATGAGGTTGTAAAAAAAAATCCTGCAGATAGGAGTGGGGACTAGCACAGAACAGAGAGATGGGACTCAGAGCTGGTGGAAGAAGTGTTGCATCACCTCAGTGAGATGTAGCTAATGTCACCACCATCTAGAGATGAGGATCAAAACAGACCCTATTGCTTTGTCTATGCATCATTCTAGTATATAGGTTGTGATATGGGAAGGGTTGGTAGAGTAGCACAAAGAGCATCTTTTAGATATTCAAAATAGCTTTAAAAGAACAAATATGTCTCAGAACTAAATGCTTGGTGCCACCTGCAGAAATAAAGAGAGAACAACTCATGCCCGTTTGCTGCTTTTGTGACAAATACCTCATTTCCAGAGAGAAGTGGTACAAGCACAAAGCTGTATTCTGCATTCAGATTTCATCCTGCTTTCATGGGACAATTTTCCTTAAAAGCGTTTAGCGCAATACAGCCCTTAAGAAACCATTCACTTGAACACACTGCATGGTTTAACACTAGAAATGAAACAAGGTGCATGCCTGTGTGGAGTGACTAAATGTAGGATACAGCACAGAAGGATGCTCTGTAGCATCTGATCTGGAATTTATCTCCAGCAGGCTGTGGCAGAACAGAATAAATCAGGAATTATGAATGCTTCATGTGTGGTGGAGGGTTCATCAACTGCAGACTTGGTTAAAGCTGGTGGTTCGCTTACCACTGTGCTCTTGGAAACTGAATAGAAAGACCAATTACCACCTATTTCTGTAATGACAGCTAAGTCCATGTTTCTCTTTGGTTTCCCAGGCAAAGCAATGGGCTGCATGTCAAAGCTTGTACTTGCAAAGGTAAAGGCTAGAGGATTTGAGGCAAGCCAGATGATCTGTGTGTCAGTGAGAATAGGAGTCATCTAATGGACTCCTGAAATAACCGGAGGACAGACTGTCTTGGGCATAGGCCATGCTAATGACCCTGATTTGGAAACGGTGAATAGGAGAAGCTCTGCTTGGTTTTCTTCTTCTGTGTTCAAGGAAACAAGGCTCAGTATTGTAAATATCTGACTTGTGTCTTTAGCCTCTCAACCCAATGGGGACAGTCCAGTGAGGCCCTGGTAATTATCTGCTATAAATCAGCTGAACTTACACATTTCTGACTCAAGCAGGGTCCCCTCCCCTTCAGTTATCACTCCTCACGTACAAACGTTAAAGCAAAATTCAATTAGAAGTGAGCTGGGARAGCGCAATTAAAAGCTACCTCCGGCTCCCAAACGCCCTGAGCAGGGCAGATGGAACGTTCTGAGGGGCTGCAAAGGCACATCCCTTCAGCAGAGTTCAGACTGAGGTTTAGATTTAAGCATCTCCCAGGCCCCAGGAGTTTCAGACACACTTTTGGCCACAGCTCATTTCTGCCCAGAGCAGTGACAGGCTGAACGGGGTGCTCCTGGAAGAGATGTTTCCTTGGCCGTTCCTGGAGGACGGGTTAGACCYAGGAGCGGCGCAGGCTGGGGTTCTGCCGGCATGAATGGCAATCGCATAAATATCACACTAGCTGTCGATCATGACTTTTCCGGTTTCAGAAAGGACGTTTTACTGAATGTGTAGTGAAGTCTCAGGTTTAAGCCGTACTCTCCACGGCCTGAGCAAGGCCCTTGCCCTGAAATGGGTACGGGGTCACCTCTAGGAATGCAGATCATCATCTGCTGTATGTAGCAGRGACCGTGCGCAGTGTGAGCATACAGCACCTTGCACGCTGGCATGTCTACAGGAAACAATCGCGATGAAAAAATAACTGCTATTTTCAATTTTCTTTTTCTTCAAGCAGTGCTACCACAGCTGGTAAATCCCAAACTCCTTCTTTACCTAAAACCAGGGCTAGTTTTTTTGCTGAAACGATCTTCATTGGCGCAGCACAGCTTGTTCCACTGAGTAGTTACAGGGTTTGGGCTTTCATGTATTAGAATGTTGGTATCTCTTTACAGCAAAAAATTAACTCTGTATTAGGACAGTTCTAGGTGATAATTAATGTAAACTAGTGTAGAAGAGTGCATTGAAAAACAGTATATCCTCTAGGCATAGAAAATACAAAGWTGGCAAAAAGCTTTCACCCSTTAAGTCTGTTTTTCCTACTTTGGTGAGATTGTTAATGTCAATATTATTTCAGAAGTATTTCAAAACRTAAATCTGAATTATATTGAACAAGTTTAAATGTTCATAAAGAAATTTGGKTTTAGGACTACTAAAATGCATCCTTTCTCTTGCCTCAAGACTTAACAGTAATTATACAACTGAAAATGGAATGATTCTGAGAAAGGGCTTGAGAAGATCTCTGGGGTGGTAGTATTGATTTTACAAACACACAGTGCAATCCTGTTGCTATTTTTAACGGCCTGCCTCAGCTAAAAAAGGAAAAATATCAGAAGATGTAGAAAATGTGAAGAGGAAGTACTGCTGCGTGAACCCAGGGGATTGCTCAGAGAGGAAATGAGTCAGGCAGTTGCTAAGTAAAGGCAGTTGCCTATTTACAGAGGAATTAAAAGAGTTAAAGGGGTGTCTTATGAAATTCCCAATCAAAATTTTCTGAACAGCGTACGGATGGCACRAGGATGCACTTAGAATAAACGCGTCTGGATCAAACCACTGACYTGCCTGAGGTTTGCGCTGTGCTAGCAGGGATAAAACAGACGGTCAGCCACAGTCATGGACAGGAGTCAGAAGCCACAGGACAAACCCATTTCTACCCTCAGCAAACACTGGCGGCGTGGGTGCTGTTGTGACTGTGCTCTGGCCGTTGCGGGCTGGGAAGGAAGCCCTCTGGCAGCCAGGACATCAGCCCTCCCGCTGACCACCCCCTGGGCCCCTTTTCCCTGCGTGATGGTGAGAGTGGTTTGAGATACAGCTGAAGAAAAACCGACACCTCTGGCCTTCATCCATCCATCCTACAACAGGGCACCATCTTCCTTTTCTCCCTTTGCAGATCACTTGCAGCCCCAGCCTGGAGGAACTTCTGGTGGGAAAGGATAGACATGGCTCATTTTTTCAGCTCACGAAATGGGGAGTCACTGGGATCTGCTGGCACAGTTTGTGTGTTTGACGCACACTATCTGCATGAGAAATGTACCAAAATCACCAGCATCTTCAAGGCAGGCCACAGAGCAACATTTCCATCTACCGGGCTCTACCTCTGCATGACTGCTCTTCCTTCTCACCAGCCACATGCAGTTAACTAGCTGGAACGGAGAGAAAACACTCACATCTAGGACCCATAATTAATGGGCAAAATACATTTCTTTTTGGTAAGCAAGAGACTAAGTAAAAAGACTCCCGGCATTGCTTGGCAATAAAATAAAACCTAGTAGAAAATCCTAGCCTGTAAGACATGTTGCAGAGAAGGGCTGTTGCCTCTCAGCAGCTCRGTCTGTCCTGGGGGAACCGAAGGCTGATGTGACTGTGTGCTGTGCTGCTAGCTGGTAACAGTCCCTGCGTTTTGGGTCCCCGACTGCACAACTAGGTCTAGTGTAAGCAGGAATTTATATCCACTTACGTGAGATGTGAATCTCACCCTATTGTGTTCAACCGTGAAGCTTTTACAGGGTTTTGGTTCGTGTCTTGTGAAAATGTTATTATCACTTTAAGAAATTCCCCAGCCACAGGGAATGAGAAAAGCAGCGACGATGTGACACACTGAATTCAGGCTGTGGAAAAAATCTCGGCTATGACACTTATCTGTTTGAGTTTCTGTGTCATCTGTACTTTCCTAGCAAAATAGTTCACATAGTCCAGGCAGCTCTGCCTCCCCAGCTGGATGCAGTGGCTGTGGAGGAAATCCTGCCACTGATGTGCTGCTCTCTTCCACATCTGCAGCCGTATGTCCCTGGGCTATTATGGAACAAGATTCCTTCCTATTGCTTTGGTCTGTTTTCGGCCCCAGCTGACTGTCTGAAATATTTAGTCTGCTATCACTGCTATCACTGCTGAACCACCCAATTTTGGCAGCTCTCGGCACAACTGGAGCTTTCATATTTTTGGCCAGCAGCATCATAACCATGTAGAAATCCTTGAGCTATAAACCGTAAGTTTCCAGCCTTTCGGTAACTTCTAAATGTAGGTGCACGTATCAGGAAACTTGGGATCAGGGTTTTCTTCCATTCACTTCCATGAGGGAAGCTGCAAATGTGGGAGAATTTAGGAATCCCGGCAGGAACCCTGTTTGGGAACACCACTGATCAGAAATGCCCTTCTGCACAGTTGATGGAGCAGACTGAGAGAAAAGGGCAAGAGGGAAAGTCCCGTTGCACGTGGGGAGGAACAGCTGGAAAGTAGGTCCAGGGCATGTTTCCAATGCAAATGGTCCAATGCAAAATTCAGAGCAGGATTGTTTTTCCTGAAACCACAACCACCAGGCATGAAAAAGTCAAAGAGAAGAATCAGACCTCAGTAACTTGGAGGAAACTCCTTCTACAGGCTGTTATGGAGGTCCCCATCTTTCTGAACTCCTGCCTGGACAGTGGTGTTCGGCTCAGATGAGGACCATTACTCCATCATGTTTACATGAATATCACTAAGATTTTACCAAGGAAGGAGGGATTTAAAGTGTAACCTGGCGCAGATTAAAGGCACAGGGCCAAATCTCTGGTTTGTAATTTGGTCGTCTTGTGCAAGAGGGACTCTGTCTCACTGGCACAAATGATTTTAAAGGTAACTTTAAGAAATATCTGAGCCCAGCTTACGATTCTTACTTTTCTTCCAGAAGGTGTTTCTGGCTTGTGGAAGAATGGCAGTAGAAATTATTAACCACTTGACAGTATTCTTGTTATGTTTGTTTTTCTGTTTTTGTTCCTGCACTGTACATGTGCCCAAGATCTGGAGAGGAGCATATTTAAAAAGGAGCTGAAGGAGAGGCGGAGGACTAACTGATGCTGCAGATCAGCTCTCCTGTTCTGCAGATGGATTACAGCGTACCGTGAGCCGTGCTTAACTGCCTTTGCAGTCTCTCGGGCTCATACATTAAGCAGTAATGCGTAGCTGACAGGGATGCAATCCGTGTCGCGTTCCAGCATGTGTCAGCTTGGCACATGTTACCTTCTGCAGTGCTGTGTGTGAGTGTCTGGCTGGCCTCTGAGCTCACGCTGCTGCAAACCCCAAGGAGATGAGCTTACGTCACCCTCGAAGGACGGCAAGGAATCCAGAGCAAAATTAGTTCCCTGTTTCTTGCAATTCTACTCTTTCTTTTTAATGCTGCTTTTGAAAAATAAGCTGCTTGCTTCTTTTTCTGCTGCTTTGACTCTTGCTTCAATGACAGCATTTTCTTTGCAAGAGCCACCTGCTGTGTGCCCAGGAAAAGGCCCATCAGCAAAACTTGCGTGGGGCAACAGTGACATCCAGTGGTCCCAAGTCAGCCCAYGATTTGCAAACGTCTGCGTGCATCAGTCTGCCAGGGTTCAGCYCTGACTGTCTGATGAGTAAACGGGGTCTCCACTGAAGTCAGTGGATGTTTGTYGCTTCTTTAATAGAGTCATGAAATTAAGTTCTTTAAATTTCACCCAGTGTAATTAAGACCTTGCATGCCTTGTCCTGGCTGTAACATGATTACACCTTTGACAAAAGAAGGACAAGAACTTGCTCAGAATAAGAYATAAATGAAATTCCATAAGAAATATTTCCTCCTATGTGTCGCGAATACCTTATAAAAGAAAAACTGTGTTGGTGGCTTATCTGCATAATCCTTATGGTATGTGACTGTAGGTCCTTCTGCTCTTTATTGTGTATTTTTGCTGTGCTTACCTACTAGGAGGTCTAGTTAGGCTGAACCCTTACTCTAATGACCCAGTCTTCGTGCTTCTCAAGCCAAAGTTTAAAGTCACAGAGTTCTGCAGGTAAAAAGTGTCTTGGGATGTATTTAATTAAGTTTCTTTTGCAGCAGAAAGAACCACTGCTTCTCCTTATCACTTGGTAGGCCTGGAATTGAGACTCCAGTGGGGAAAACTGAAGAATTCAGGGCAAGTGGGGAATATCCCCTCCATCTCACCAAGTCCAAAGCCACGTGCCTGTCAGTCCCTTCCCAGGCCAGTCTGTGTGTGCGTGTCTACGAGCATCCCCTTCTCCTGGGACGGTGGGGGGAAGCACCTAAGGCAAAGCTGGCTTCATCAAGGGCAGCTAAATGCAATCAAGCACTTCACAGTGGTGAAGACTGCTGTGACAGAGGTGGGGGTATTTGATCAGAGTCCCTATTAGGGACTCACATTAGTCATTTGGATATGCTTGGGACTTCTGATCTGTCCTGTGCTCCAGACAGAAGTGTGGTGAATCAGCTTGTTCAGAGCAGTGCATCTAAGCTAGCTCTYTCAGAGCAGACCGGGCGTCTTTAATCGTACCACGTTGTGGAGACAAGCCGGCTTTAAACAGGTCGGTTTAGAATCTGTATTTGTTTCATGCCAGTTTTGCTACAAATCTGTCTCTCAATCTTTTAAACTCCCACCACAGCCGCTCATATCTACCTCACCTTTCCTTCTCTTTCCTCTTTCATTACTTAAATGTCCCACAACGTGAGTCTAATACGATATTAACCACTCAAGCCATAAAGGTCCTGTTCATAGTCTCATAACATCAAATTACTTTCAAGGCAATTTTCATAATCCATAATTCCARAGGACCAGGAGGTGACACTACTAATAAAATCAATTGTGAGATTGACATCGTAATTTGTATCCGTCTCTGTGCTGCAGTCACTCTGGGGCCATTAAGCCGGGGAGTGGAGTGTAGGTGTGTTGCATGGAAGTAGCACTTTCCGTCCCAGCAATTATGTGTTGTGGCTGTAACAGCAGTAGCAGACTGGATCAATGAACCATCTGCTAGGTGCTGCAGGGAGACTCATGGGTCGYGCAGAAGGTTCTCCGCTTAATTTGCTGTGAGAAATGTTGGTGAGGCTTGATCCTTGGGGGTAACGCAATATTTTTGACAGGTGAAAGGCCAGGGCCGAGCCACTCGGGAACCTCACATGCGATGYGGTGTGCTGTGGCCATGCTCCTGGCACTGATGGCTGGAAAGGTGCTTGGCTGGGGGGAGAGGAATAGCCCTGGTGTCCAGCCCTGCCTGGACACCAGCTGGGGATCCCCTTGGCTTGGGGACCTCTGAGGACTTCAGAGGTAGAGCAAGACCAACAATCTGGTCCTTATAGCTGCAAAACAGATGCCCAGATGCACTTTTTACAGATTTGTCTTTTATGGTCATGGAGAAAAAACTAAGGGCTGCTAGGAGCAGATTAAGGGCTGCTGAGAGTGAACAGATACTGCTCATGTGTGGTTATATGAGACAGTATATGTAGGTAGCTGCACACTGCATCTACTACTCCAGCTGTCATAGCTGGTGAGTAAAGTGATAGTAGCATCTCAGCAATTGCATGGCAACGAGCTGGATGCAAGCRGATAAACAACTGGGGCATATTTTCCCCAGTGAGGGCTGCACAAGTAGACATCCAAAAGCCGGTGCCCAGGGAACTCTGCGGAAACAGCGGCGCTGCCTCCCAGCGGGAAGTGAAAGAGAGCGGCCGTGATCCTCTGGAACATCATGTTCTGGAAGTTCACCCAGCACTTCTGCCATGCCGAAAGGCCACGTGAGGTGATGGYGCAGCAGACTGCGATAAACAAGGTGCAAAATGTTTGCTGGCACTAGGTTTCTTTCAGGAACCATTGATAACTGCTCTGCGGGGGAACAGCATTTTGATTTCATTAAAATTTCTACTACTTCTCGTGTTGAAACATAACCAAGAAAGAAAAAGGAAAATGTATTTCAGAACACATTCTTTTGGGTCACTCAAAATCCTTGTTCCAGTTTGAATTTTAAAAGAATAATTATTTTAAAACAAAAAATGAATGTAGAAAATTTGAATTTTTTTTCCTTCTAAAAATACCTGCTTGGGATATTTTGACAGAACAAAGTGTATGACATTCCAGATTGAGCCTGTAGCAAAGGACCCAAGTAAATCTGAAGGTGTGGTTGTATTCTTAAAGTTGTATTTATTAAACACCTACAACTTCATGAGGATTTTAGCCAGGTTTCTAAAATACCTACTACAGGATTCAATACATCATGGTCAAAAAGATTTTCTCCTAGCTTTGAAATTAAAAAGGAATGAAAAAAGTCARTTTTGTATTAAAACCAATTTGTAACCTAGAAGTTTGTATGGGCTAGCTGTTAGCTGTCTCCAAAAACACTCTGTAATATTTACATCCTTCAAGGTTTTTGAAAGAGAAAATTAACACCCTGCTAATCTTTCCTTGCCCTTATTTAGTGAACTAATCTAATCTTTTACAAGAAAATTTGCAGGGTTATGGTTTATGATCAAGCACGTTATTTCCMGAGCAGTGTCCAGAGGGCGGTCCCAGCCCTCCCTCTGCTCGGCCAGCCGCCCGTGCAGCCGGGCCCCTGTGCTGCRGGGCCGTGCAAGGCGCCCCGACGCTGCTGTTTTGAAGAAAAAGAATAACAATTGTTAGCTCAAACTTGCCGTTAAATATTTCATACTGTTTATTTTGAACAACAGTGGTCTGAATGTTTCTGATTCAAAGGATTCGTATTTGGGGTTTTAACTCTCTTTTGATGGCAAGTTGTCTCAGGGGAACCGTGCAGAACTGGATAGATCTGTAGACTAGAAAATGTGGAGAATATTTGCACAGGCTTTGTGCTTTCAGCACTCTGTCAGTGACAACTGAAATAAATAACAAAAGCTGAGGAAATGCAAAAATACTCCCATCATTATGCAYGCTTTAGTTTAGGGTCCAAATTTAAATTTCCAGTGGTATAAAGAAAGCTCAGTCCAACTGAGAGCTAAACACCCTCTAAATAACCTTCGCTGATGCATAATGCAGGACCGAGGTGTTATGAAAAGGGAGCCTTTTAGTTAAAAATTATTCAAGAAGGTCTTGGGAGGATGGCAGCCAGCGAGGCCAGAAGGTTTCATAGAAACTGTAAGCAGCTGTTAAAGGCACAAGTATATGAATCTTTTTGATTTGTTTTAGAATAAAAATGGCTGGTTGAAAAACATCCTGAAGAGTCAGCCACCCACATTCTTCCTCCAAAGAATCAAAGATTCCCAGCTCACAGGCTTTGAGATGTAATTACAGTACGAGGAGGTTTGGGAGAGCTGAGAAGTCACCATAGCAACCTCCTGGCAAAAATCTTCGCGCATCCAAAGTAAAGCAAAATTTCTTTTTATCTGAACAGCCCAGTGAGTCTGAATGTTTTCTGTCTTCATTTTCTGCTTCTCTTCATTTCATTGTACTCCTTAATCACAGAGGTTTTTTCCTGCTCTGAGTCCTAAGTGTCCTCTTCTAAAACTTCCCAGGAAAGTTTTGACCAGAAATGGTTGCAGGATGCAGGTTATCTGCCTGTGACTTAGTGTTAAGGAGAGATGCCCTCACATGGCGTTCCAGACCCTTTGCAATAATCTCTATTGAAGCTGATTGATAAACAACTTGTGTTGAATAGTTAAAAACACCAAACTAGACTGAAAAACAGGGAAACAGAGAGAAGAAGATGGAGGAAGTGGAGAAAGGGGACAGCTAGACCTTCTCAATAGTTGCGCTGGGGTTGCAGTAAAAACTCCTTCCATACCATGATGCCATGACACTGGTTTAACAGGTACAAAAAGCTGACAGGTACAAAAAGATGACTTCTGAAGCACCCACCCTTGAAAAGTCCTGTTCAGTCCCATGCTTGAAGAAAGGCTCTCCATGCAAGAGTTGATGTGACTACTAGAAACTATGCAGCATGGATTTGATGAGACAAACAGYGCATGCCTAGCAATTTCCATTAATATGATCTGCCCATAGAAGAAAGAAAGCCAAACCTGCCGGCTGAGGCTGGTGGGTGGCAGGAGGGTGCTCGGCCACGGCTGCTTGGTCTGTGCTGGTGCCCAGTGAGAAGACAAGGCAGGAGAGGRGCTCCTGGATATGGGGTGGTTTGGCTAAGGGGTGCTCTAGTAGTCTTTAGGGAAGAAACCTGAAGTCTGGGGTTTTTCTACAGGGGTAACCGAGAGGAGGAGACAGATTTGTCAGGAAGAAGGTGAAGATGGATGACTAGATTATTTAGGACAGCGGAAGAGAGGGACACTCCATTCTGTTTGGAGACCAGAGTGTCTGGAGGAGCAGGGTGAACTGCAGTGTTAAGYAGCCTTGGGAGGTTCAGGCTCTCTCCAGTTCCTCTTATGTCCCTAACCAGATCCAGGGAGGGAGCTGAACTGCTGGGAGCCACTGCCAAAACATTTAAGAACACACTCCTGCAGGAGACAGGAGCAAGCCCTCCAGCCCTATGCAAACCATTTTGTCCCTCYAGAGCTAACTCACAAAATTCAAGACTTGGCCTCCAGCTAAGCTATAGCCAGGACCATCCTTTCCTGGTGCCACTCACTCCTTCGTCTCAACTCACGGTGTCTTTCTCAGTAGCAAGCAATATTTAATATTTGTTTAACTTGGCAATGACTGATTAATATCTTGYAGGAGGGAAGAAAGGTACTGGTTGATCTTTACATTATAGTGCTATATATTACAAACAGAGGCTAGACAGCTGTTGTGGGAAAATTACAACTAACRTTCTTTAGTGCAGTCACTTTTGAATCAGAAACAAGGGGAACTCTTCAGTTTTTTCTTTCTAATTTGTGTTTTATAATGCTCTGGACTTTGCTCTGGACAAAACTTAATAAACCCTGTGACGTACCGCAGGCTGGGAGCATAATGATTTGTTTCTTAAATGTTATTGCAAAAGTCAACAAATCATTGCTGGAGTAAGAAAGGAGAAGGTTGGGAGCAGAGATTTGTTGTCACAGCAGGTTTTCCAGGACCTAAGAAATGTGGTTTCAGAACAGAAATCACTTGCTCTTCATTGCCTGACCCACTGAAAACATCACAACATCCCACCTGATTTTCTCTTCATATTTCTCTTCACTGGTCTTCTGACGGAAGAAGCAGTGTGGAGCACTTGGCAAAAATCTACGTTGACTTCTGTACTACACWGGGAGGTGAGTTTTTGAGCAGCACCTTTTAATGACTATTGTATTTTTAGGAGAAAGTATGAATCACCTGAAATATGTAAGACGTCMTGTTTAGGTACCACAGGCTGGGAGTATAATGATTTGTCCCTTATTACTGCAAAAGTCAGCAAATCATTGCTGGAGTAATAAAGGAGAAGGCTGGGAGAAAAGATTTGTTGTCACAGCAGCAAATGGAAAACTAGATGACATTTCCTAACTTTATAAGTTTTGTAAAGTGCAGTTTTAAAAGGAAATGGAGACAGTTGTTATTAGCTCATTTTTTTTATAATTTTCTAATGTTTATTTTACATGTCTGGACACAAAGGGACAATTTCCATTTTGCTAGCGGTCAGAGCGTAGTAACCCTTAGTGGGGAGCCTCGAGCGAGGGCTGCGTCTGATGTGAAGCCAGGCGACTCCACTGAAAGGAGCTTGACCAACTTAGACAATCTGAGGACCTAGTCCATCCCTTGCAGCCATTTTATATGCCTCATTCGTAGCTGAAGATTTAATACAGTGTGGTCCTAAACCAAGAATAAGCCCKTGCCTTTGATGCCTGGTGAAGTGAGTAGAGAAAGCAGAGCACCACAGGGGAGCGTGCAGGGCACGAGGGGTGAGTCCGGGGCTCTCGGGCATCGAGGCTGGCTGTCCACTCAGTTGCTCTGGTTTACTACAGCCATCTTTGAAGCAACTTCAGTCAAACTGAAGCACAAAATAGGACAAACTCCTTCCAATTGAGAGTGGCGTATTTGGATTTTGCTTTAAGTGTTCAGTGTACAGTTATACCCCGGAACTAGCCCTTCCCCAATTATGACTATGTTCCCAGGGCTTAATTAAACTGATGAAAGTTGTTTGTAGACAAAGCCCAGCGATGATAACAAATACTTTTTTTTGACTGTGCTGTCCGTGAGCAGCCTTGTGTCCTGCTTCTCTGTGTGCCTTGTGCCCTGCCTGCTCCCCTGTAGTCTCCCATCCCATGTGTGTGGGTCAGCACATCCAGCCTAACCTCACTGGCAGGACTTTCTCTTCTTGTTTTCCCCACATCTGTAGGGACTTCACCACTTCAGACATGGACTCCTTTTGTCAAAGCAGGTTGAGAGTTGCTAACAGGTTTGCAGAGTTGTGACAGATGGACAAAACATGCGCAGTGTAATTGCCTAAACCTCATCCCTTTTAGAAACCAGCAGAAACCAGAGGGTTTGTATAGCTGTGACCCTTACAGAGACTACTGATCTAGTGACTCAGCTCGGTCACGGGGAGTGAGGTCTTCTGGGCCTCTGTGCTGTGAATGCCATTTCAGCAAATTGCAGGAGCAGTTTGAATTTCTCAGCCAAGTGTGTGGTAAGGGRCTGCTCACCAACATCTTTCTTTCAGCACATGCCTAAAAAATGAAGAGGTTCATGTGTGGCTCTGGACAGCACTCTTCTGACAAGGCTCTTCGCATCTTGATGGTTGCTGCTCGTCTTTTCCTCCTGGCAGGTACAGTAATTCCCCTCAGGATTAACCACAGGGGTGGTGCTGCCAGTGGGCTCTGGGCAGCCCCCAGCCCAGGGGATGTCTGCTGGTTTYCTGGTTTGTGCACACGCAGTATATCTATATAGGAGCCCACTTTCCTCTTGTTCTGCCCCCGTGCAGCAGTTATTCTTGCTCTGGACCTCTCCCTTCTCACTGCAACTGGTACTGGGGTCCTTGTCTACCCCTGAGCATATGTTGGCCTGCAGACCTRCAGGTCTGGGCATGATGCACACCCTCTCCTGGGATGCTGGTTCAGTCTGGGTCGCAGATGAGTCAGTATAAACGAGAAAATACGGCAAGGAGTGAAATGTYAGGTTTTGGTTGCATCACAGCTGTTGTCCACATTTGGAGGTGAAAAGCCTCTTGGTTTTGTCATTATTCACTTGTTTCCTTCTGTGTGGTTTTTTTCTAGTTTTACTTTGGTCATTGTAAAATAAGAGCTGTGCGTTTACTCGCTTTGTGGTGTTCTGGGAAAAGCATGAAGTTACCGGCAGAACCAAATTCCCCAGCAATAATTCAGGCACTGGATCAAACACAGTAAGCTGTGCTTCTTGRACACACTCAATACCCTACTGCTCCACCGTAAATCACAGCAAAACAATAATTAGTTCTATGTTGGTTTTTGTATTTCTTTCTTTGACTTCTCCTCAAGAACAATGCAGGGCACAGAGATAATCTGTGCTTCTAAAATGCACCCTGTAGCACTGGGGTCACTTCCAGCACACAGTGCAATCGAGGAAAAAATGAGCTCTTTCCAAGTAAAGCCTCCATAATAAAGAGACTGAATTAATGTCTAGGTCTTGCCAAATTTAACCACTTTCTCTCAGCTTTGGCCAGAGGCTCCTAATCTGTCTGCTGTAAGACACTGGAGGGCCTGGCCCCTGAAAGGGTGATTTCTCAGCGTGTCTCTGCTGGGGTGCAATGGTGCTCTGGTCACTCGTGGAATGGGTGCCAGCTCTGCCAGTCRTACATCCCACAGGGATTCCCATCTCTTGGAGAAACCCATGGCAGCTGGCTCTTACCCGTTTGGGTCCTGCAGCTGCTGGAAAGTACAGCTGAAGATGGCTGTTGCATTTTCTTGTGCTGTAATGAATTACTCAYTACTTGAGCTGTAATTGAGTAGCTACACCCACCTCTCTGCATCCCCTGAAGCTCCACCACAGATCTTCTCCTGCAGTCCCAGCACTGGCCATGTGATTTCATGTGCCAGGGCTTGCTCCCACTAAAGCAGAGCTGGCGTCTTAATGGAGAGGTGTTAAACTCCCATCCCACCCACGGGCCTCCACCAAATGGATGTTATACACTGCTGTTCGGAGTCCTATGTACTCCCACTCAAGGGGAAAATAATTATCTTGGGTGCAAACCACTGTCTCAGCGGAGTTCCAGTGGTGGAAGCTAGATCAGGATGTGGGTGCATGCTCCACAACACACTGAGGTGCTCAGTGGAGCTGGTTTTAGAGCTGAGACAGTCATGAAAGATAGCAGAGTGTTGTTATGCGTAATGGAAATGTTCTCTTACGCTTCAAGTGCACAAGGTTACGCTAGGACGGCAATGCACCACTTCTAATCACCTACAGAGAATTAGACTCTRCAGACAGATCATTTCCTACTTGCCCCCCAGTTTGAAGCGTGTGAAGCAGATGGGGAGAAGTGCCAGCTAYTTTTGCAGTCCACAACGTGTATAACCTTTATTAGAAGTGCAAATAGTCACTGGAGATTTATTGGTCAAATTAGAGTTGGGGGATTTATAATACCTGATTTGCATGGCTGGCAATCAGGTTTGGAAAAGTTTAAATTCATTTGAGCAAAATGCTGCAAAAACAGCCCCTAGATGTGCTTATAAGACTCAACATAATGGCAATTCTTATCTAGAAGAAATATATCCTGAATTAGTGAAGCGCATGTAAACCCGTCAGTGTAATGGCAAGTTAAAGATGCAGATCACCTGTACAGGAGGGGCCTGGGTTACAATTTGGATCTGATTAATTACCACGCTGATGATGCATGTGGGGCCACCTCACCCCCTGCAGAAACGCTTTGTTGGTGGCAGATGGRGCTGGTGGAAAGATTGGCTCCTGCCTTCGGTGATTGTCTGACCGGTGCTGCTCTGTGGCTTTGTGCATGTTCACAGAGATTCACGCCTGGGGAAGGGACTTTGGTGGCTGGCGGTGACTGCAGTGGGACTTGCTGAGTAGGAGACCATGGCAAATCCAGGAGCCAGAATGGATAGATGTGTCTTAGCATTGCACTGGCCTGCCTTCTGTCCAGGTGTACAACAGAGACTTAATGTGGAGCACAAAACCCAGATAAGCAGAGTGAAAGACCCTCCACAGCTTGCTGGTGCCCCTGCCAAACTGCTCCAGGGACCGAGGTTGGCTGAGTTAGAGCCATTGCAGCTACTACTCTGTTACTCTGCAGTCAGAGCTGGGGCCACATGTGGGCAAGTTACTCACTGCCTGTGTACGTCTGCGGTTAGTGTTACTCAGGGAGGTTGCCTTTGTCAGCAAAACCTTTTGAATAGGTTGTAAAGATATAATGAGATAATTTAAAGTAATGAAGAAAAAAGATGCCCAAACAAATTCTCTGGAGCCTGAGAAAAGCACAGTCCTTATGATTTTACTTTTAGCAGAAACCTTGACCTAAAAACTGAAGGTTGGGGGTGTGATATGTCACCTGGGAGCCAAACCTGCAAACAGCTCTTTACCCAGAGTGTGCTGAACCAAGACCTTTGCAGGGGACACCCATACTGATACTGGACCATGCGGACCCTAGACCTGAATTCTGTATTGATTCCTRTTTGGCATATCTTGAGGACTTCAACTTTTCCTTTGCAGAATTAAACTCATCTTCTCTTTACTGATAGTGTGGGTGGTCTCAGAATTMAATTTCAAAGGCACCAGAAACTAGAAATAGAAGAAACTTTTAATTTTTTTAATCATCATTCAGGCAAGTACCCGAATGAGTTCATGTTGCAGCTTTTTCTTTGGACGTGGCACTTTATTTCCCTTCTTTACCCTCCTTCCTAATGCTGTTTGCTTACAGAAACACGTTATCTGAATGGAGAAAGACTGGATTTACTGGGAAGGAATGATAAGTATGTGTCTCTGGTCAACTTCAGCATCCCTCAGCTATGTCAGTTCACGGTGTGCATTGACCTAAACCGGACTGCCAATGTCAGCTCTTGGGCAGCATTTTCCTATGACGCTAACACCACCTCCACTGACATAAATGACATAGAGCTTGGACTCTCTGGAGAAAACAAGCGGTTGAGGCTGTATCTTTTTGGCACCAGACGAGACATTGAGATCGATCAGGCTCTTTTTGTGTGGTATAGTGTGTGCTGCTTGTGGGACGCCAGGAAACAACTGCTGGAGGTCTACTGCAATGGCAATCTCGTGCATACCGAAACCATTGACAGTGCTGAGTGTCTGAAACCCAACGGTAGCCTGGTGCTGGGTCATCTGCACAAAAGAAAGGATGGCTTTATTGTGCGGGTAAGCAACAGCTTCATTGGCAGCTTGTACTACTTCCAAATGTGGGACCGTGTGATGGGTCAGGAAGAGCTGCTGGACTGCACCACGGGCAATACCGTCAGCTGGAAAGAAGAGTACTGGAACTTCAGCAGCATCCTTCCYGTTGCGGACCGTCGCCTGCGCTGTGGTGAGTCTCTGCAATATTTTCTCTTCYTGGGGCTTGTGTGTTGCTGGGGATCACACACAGAGAGTAGGGAATCCTCCACTGCTCAGGACAACAGGGATTRTCTAATAGCCTCTGAGTCACTGCTGCTGTGATTGAGACCAGGAGTGGACAGAGCTGCAGCCATGCATATGATGTTGCCTGCTCACCCCACACAGGCTCTTCTTGAAGCAGATACAGAGGTTGTGGATGAGGGAAAACTGGCAGGGGCAGGCTCTGTCACTGAAATCCACCTGGCAGGTTCAACCACTAGATGAACCTTCTAGTGGTTCATCCTTCTGCTGGGGCACCAACCTGCTACTCAGCTGGCCTGGCACTGAGCGAGGTAGGTTGGACACAGAAATTTTCTTCCAATATGTTTAACAATATTTAACTAGAGCCATTAGTTAGATGATAGTAATCACTTTTCCGCAAGACTCCTGTCTGTTGTGTGCCCAAGACAGATGTTGCTTCATTGAAAAGTACTATTAGCACTGTTTTGGGTTATCTCATTGTTCAGTCCTGATGTCTGTTTGTACTACATGGTATTTAAATGACACAGTATTAAAACAGAGGACTGAGAYTGACTAATTGACTGATTGACTGACTAATATACATAAAACTAATGACATGCCACAATATTTAGGTGCTCCACAATAATAGTGAATGCATCTTTACTAATCACCTGTAAGCTGGTGGCTTCATAGGGAAAGCAGAGGCACAGTACGAAGTAATTGGTCATTTTTGGTGCCCAGTTTCAGAATTCAAGGAGCATCCCATCAGTCAGCATGTCTCCATCAAGCACAGCACCCGCTGACTTCGCCGCAGTTCCCACCGCACTTTCCCATCTCCTGCTCCAGGTTTCATCGAACCAGGGCCCAAGGCAATGAGAAAAGCATCAGGAAATCACCGACTGCTGCTGAAACCTGTGCGCAGAGGGATTTCCCCCGCCTCCCTCATTGCACACCCCCTCGCTCTGCACCGCAGAACGCAGGCACTAACAACAATTGCTGTAAATTACAACCTCCCCATCTGGCTCTTGGCTCCCTGCCCCACTGCCTTTATCCAGGCAGTCCTCTTCCTGCATTGCCTCTTCCCCACTTGTGTTCCTCACTGGGAGGGGACGTWTCTGATGAGGAGGGAGGAGGAAGGCTCAGTTTCCCTTTTCCAATTAACTCCTTTGCCCTTGGGCTCTGTGGGAAAGGTGTGTGCTTGGCTTGRCAAGGAGTTGTGAGAAGCTTAGTCATGTTTGCTGATAAAAAGTTTAGCACCTAAAATCAAAGCCTCCGCTCAGTGTTCCTGGACTTTGATTTGTCAAAAACAATAACCTGGATGAATTTGAGCAGCTTTTTAGTGAGACAAAGCACATTAGAGAGAGGCTTTCAATCGTGAAAGCATTTTTTCCCACTGAAGCAGTCCCSAAGACCCAGGTGATTTCCTCTAGTTAGGATTCTCCAGTGCAGCCTGAATTGGACATTCAGTCTGGAAAATGTTGGCCCAAATATTCAAAGGCTATCAGCAAGGAGAAACAGCAGCATGTCTCACAAGTGATGAACTACACCAACAGGCACCGAGGCTACTCTTGCTTATGGTGCCATGAACTGCTGGATCCACATTGTGTTCCACACTGGGAGAAGGGTTACTGGAGTCTGACATTTTCCCAAGAGCAATAACTAAGACGACTGTTGGGAAGTCCTAGTTATATAGATGTTCATAAAATTTAATCATGTTTGAGAATCTGTCATGTGTCAGATCTTGGCAAGACCTTTGCTTCCACTATAAATCTACTCCTTACTTTAATTAACTGAAATTCATGACCTAGCTATTGYACAGAAACATACTGACGATACACTAGGTAGGGATAACAGTGAGTGGTGTAAATACATAGTGAGATTTATGTCCTGTCTGTCAGATAGGGGAAGCTGCACTTGGCTGTAGTTCCTATGGGTTGTCCATATGGGGTCATACATATTGACTCTACGTGAGAACATCTGGAGCATGCATATAAGAAATAGGTGTGCCAAAGTGTTGCTATGTAATGAAATGTCATGGGGAAGTGCCATTTCAATGCTAATGTCATGACTCAAATTGTAGATTATGCCCTATAACAATTACTAGCTGCAAGGTTTGCTTCTCATGTTTATATATGTTGTTTATAGACCTGTGCATTGCTTGGTTCACCTTGACAGTAGACAGTTTATGCAATTGGGCTGGGAAGTTGGGCAACCTGCTTTGTTTTGGAAATCCTACATTACTTTTGGAAAGCCAGGGCTCATTTAGGCAGAGTGARACTTCTCATATGAATGTAGCAGGAAGCAGCCTTAAGAAGGTGTGTTGACTTTTTATAAGTGATATAATTATCATAGYAATTGCACTGGCTTTGCTTGATAGCAGGAGTAAAGTTATTGTTCTGCCTTTGCTTTTTTCCCAGAGTTCTTGAAGATGATCCTTTACTTTCTCAGCTCAGCTGGGCCTTTGCTAAAAGTGTAGAAGTAAAAGTGTGTGTTCTCATCCTTTCMCTGACTCACAGTCTTCATCTCTTCCTCCCCCTACCTCACCCACACACTGATTTCTGATTATCTTCTTAATTTTAAATAATCTGGGAGAGGGATGAATATAGAATATCTGAAAATGACTGCTAATAATATAGAAATATATTTATTACAGTTCTCTTATTCGTTGGTCTAAGTTTTGCTGCTCTTCTGTTGGAAACCATACATCTTTACAGGATGCCAAATAAACCATTTATTAAATTATCAAATCAAAATCCATGACTAGGACTTTAAAAATGTCAGTGGTACAGTATTTTTCTAGCTTCAGATCTCATCTGYCATCACGCCTTAGCCCTCATTTCGTGAATGGAATTACATGCATGTTAATTAAAGCAAATGAAGTTACAGGATGCAGGTGGCTAGTCCCACATCTGCCTGCTGGTAATGATCCTTGACTTGTGAGAATAAACAGATTTTTTTTTCTTCAGGTGATAATGAGAAAGAGAAAGAGAAAGAAATAAATTAGAATCTGTGAAGTTATAATTATGCTTCATTTGTCAGTAGATGAAAACGGCACTGTGAGYTACATTCCTGATTAGAATGGGTTTGGGTTTTATTTGGCCATTTCTCTATTATTTTTTTTTCCCTAGCAGATTTTTCTGATTCATCCTGGCTGACACTGGTGATATCATACATCACCCCTGAGGCAATGGTTTTTAAAACATTACACCGATAACAACAGGAACAGAGTGGAGCCTATAATCACCCAGCTATATGCAGATTCTTCCTATCTGGAGAGGATCTGCAGCACTGTAACAGTCAGGAGGACAAGTTATACCCKAGGTGTACAAACAGTTTGGTTTATGGCTTGATAAATCATAGCCTAATATTTCTGTAAGGAAAGAAAAAAGAATTTATTCCAGGGATAGGGCATGTCTGCACAGCACTGGCCCTTCTGCGTTCTCATCTCACTTCCTCTATGACAGCAGTTCTTAAAAAAAGCTTGTAACAAGACACTCATTTTCTATCAGCTTGAAACCAGGGRCTAATTATTTGTAGCATCACACTGGGGTTCACAGAACCCATCTCTGCAGCTTCACTCCACGGGAAGGCATACAGGTTTCCACTAGAAGTTTAAACTGTGGGATTAAAGTCACTGGGGATGCTGGAATATCTGCCCCTCCGCAGCACTGGGGTCAGGTACTCCGGGTTTTGCTCTTTGTATTCTCACAGTAGTATGTGTTGTGAGGATGCGGAGGGTTTGGTGTGCACGGGTGCTGGAGGAAAAAGCACATCCCCTTAGTTTCAGGTCCTTCTGTTTTCTTTAGAGGAGTTGTTTTCCTTTGTCTCTAGGGTTTTGCTTTTAATTTAGTAGATACTTCTGGCTTCTTGTTTCCTGCATATTCATGTGTATGTCAAACAGTGTTAGTGGCTATTGGTAGGAGGTCTGTGTATTGAATATCTAGGTCTGTCTTGCAGCTAGATGATCTAAGCCTGTAGATCTTTTCCARATAAAGAATCYGCAAATACCCATTATGTCAGGTCATGTTGCTGACCTACTGCAGGCAACRGATTTGAAATGGCCATGTGGCAGCTTGCTCCTGGACTYGCTAGTGTTTTAGTGGAAGAGTAAMGCAGAATAAATTAGTCCTCTTTTTTCCAACAGTTTAGTACATTCTCAGAAGCAAAAGGYCTGAGTAAAGAGGAGASATGTCCAAATSAAAATCTAAGRTTCATCAAGCATCACGGGAAAAGCAGGCTTGCTATTTTTACAGCTTTCTGCACACCCTGGGAGCATCAGGGACTGTGCTACAAAGAGCACTGCTCTGCAAAAGCTGGACAGTTTGATCTTTGGAACAGCCTGTGCATCTTTCCTGCTCCCCATCCCACTGCCTCCAGGTGTGGAGGAGCCTCCTGGCTCAGCTCTCCGCCAGCTCTGAGCGTGCTGCCTCTGCTGATGATACTACGGGGGTGAAACYGCTGTTTCCTAGATCATGAGATGACACCAAAACACAGATTGGCACCTCTGAGGAGCATTTGGAGGCTGAAGGTCTGRGCTGAAGACTGAAGGGTCTGAGCTTAGTCTGCAAGAGCCAACCTTGGAGAGACAACTCAGAGCTGGATGTCCAATAGCTTTATTGTCCTCTTGTTCATGAAGTTGGAACTCAGAAATTGCTCCGGTTTGACTTTGTGCTGAGTGCACAGCCTGTGGCTTAATGCAAAGGGTGAAACTGTTTGTTTGCCCAGGAAGCAGAAGCTTGTGTACTATTGCGTGCCTGTTCAGAAGGGGCTTTTGACTTCAGCTRTCCTTTCAACTTCACAAAATAATTTGAAGTTATTTAGGATAAAAATAGGAGGCTTCAAGTTGTTAACAGCCCCTGCTTCTGTTATTGTCCATAGAGGTACTGCCATTTATTTGAATGGGTCAGAGATGGGCTGTTATCTTTTAAGCATGGGTGATTCTCCTTACCTTGAACTACAGTAGAGAAAACAATGTTTTATCAAGCATGGCCTTATCCTAGTTATTTCTGACCACACTCCTTATTCATAGACATTTGGCTTTGTATTCATATGTTAAGTTTATTTCTCTTAGTCAGAGCTAGAATGTTAAGTCTCTGAGAGTCATGTGAGTGAAGAAAAAAAACAAATTGCCAGCATAGCAAGAAAAAGGTACCTCTAGAGCAAATGTTGTGATCCTGCTTTTTTTTCATCACTGAGGCCTGTAATGTTATAYGGTGATTCGGTTCCCTGCAATTTTCTGTAGTACATGTGACAAACATCACCCGTTTYGTCCCTGTCTGCCTGGTGATGTGGCAGATTGCATGTGAAATGCAAAAATCCTATCTGGTTTGACAAGGTGATTCACTTCAAGGAAAATTAGCTACGAATGAATTCTCGGAATTCTTTACTTTGAAAACAACAGGCAGGATGGCCGGCATTTGTAATGGGAATCCTTATGCCAGGTTATCATTAAACCAGAGCCCATGAATATCAATGTTCATCTCACATGCATTACTGCATGTTAACCCGTTAGCATTCAGTGTTTGACAAATGCCTTTTCCTGAAGGCTGGCACAGGTTACCCGAGCAAGAAGGGAACAGAGAGATAACTGCTCTTCAACACAAGCAATGAAAAAAGATAATGTTGCATAAACTCTGGTCTTCCTTGTGATCTAAACTCTGCAAATCCTGTTCTCTCCCTTGTTACACTGTAGTTACCTCTGGAGAAATAAAAAAAACCACCATGCGCAGATGTATTTTCTCCCTTTGCCTTCACCCTGCAGAGGTCTGTGGAACAACAGCAGCTCTTTGTTACGATGACCTTCGCTGAAGTACCCATATCTCTCTCTCACCTGGACTATCCTCTTCCTTACACTTTTGCCACTGTGGATTCTCAGGCTTTTTAATGTTCKTTTCAGCAGGCTCGAGTGAAGCATCGTCAACAAGGGCTCCTACGCTGGCCCCGTTACCTCCGACCAGTATTACCAATGGTACCATTCCACGTAAGTGCTAAACGAGGCCATTTTAAATGCTGACATGATCATCACTGACACTGACTGACACCACACACGTGACAATTTAAGACTCAGTCACATGTTTAARCTATTGCTGCTTAGCAAGGTGTTGTATGTCAGCAGATCCTCCTATCTCTTCCTATGCATTCTTAGCAGGCAGTAAAAGCCAAGTTAGTGCACCCACAAGTATGAATCACAACTTGTTTGTTAAGCTGTGATAACTTGACCGTGTGTTTGGGCCCTTAGGCTCTTTAATAAMATTTCTAGCAATGCAGCAGTAATCTAGACTTGGACACTGGGAGTCTGGGATTTCCCAAAGAGCCTCGGTGACCGTGGGAATGGGAAACCCAACCGTGATTCAACGGAGGGGAGAGATGAGGAGGGGTGCAGGCACCTTCTGTGCAAACTACAGGATGCATTGCACTTACGTTCTCTTCTTACAGTCAGCTTCTTTAATGTTGACATGAACTTTTCACTTTTCTACAAAACTGAGAGAGCTCCCGATTACTATGATGCAAGGAAGCTTCTTGAAAACTGGGTGAGTAGCTTCCTTTTCTCATTCTCATGTATTTCTAGCAAGTATCAGATGATGAGGACAGCTGGTACAGAATGCAAACTGATGGGACAGCACAGAAAWGAGTATCCATGTAACAATATTGTGGCGTTTCAGAATCATGTTATCCAACACATTTTTAACAGGATAAAATTAAATTCTGAAGGAAGGGAAAAGTGTTGACATTTTGCAAAAATTTTTAGCCATTTTCATTGGGATTTAGAATTTTGATGGCAATTCTAAATTTACAAGCAGGTCTAGACAAAGTATCGATAAATCAAGTTAATAAAAATGTTATTGTTTTCTTTCCAGTTTAGTATCATATTTACTGGAGAAGAATTTGTTGTGACAAACTTYAAAGTCAGGTAAGCCTCTGGCTGTATAGTGGTGTCACCTTGACCACTGTCCTCTGAGCGAAATTGCAGCCAGATTCCAAATACCCATTTCACAACTGACCAGTCCTGTGACAAGGGTGTAAACCAAACCSCCAGATCTGTACAACTGCGATCACGTGGAACACCCACATTTTGTTTACTGAGCTCCTTCACCTGAAAATATATATCCTGCCTAATGCAAGGCAAGTAGCTGCTGCCAAACTGAGACCTCATCTTTGGCCGTATATATTGGTTCATGACGAAGACGAAACCTTTGCTGCCTCTGCAATGAGTCAGGTGGGCTGATGTATCTGGTATGCCATCCTGGCAATTCAAAAAGTACAGAAGTTGGTTCTTGCAAGAGTTGCAAGAGATGGAAGGTAGGGCAGAGCGCTGGTACCTGCAGGCTTCATTCACAAGAGTACTGCTGAAGCCCTGTTTCAGCCATTGCACGTGAGTGCGAAGGAGCTAAGGGGTCAGATCCATTCACAGGGCGAGGGGCACAGACCCCTGAGGGCTGTCTAGTTTGTGTAAGTAGGTACACACTGGCTCTTGTGTGGTAGTATCTAGTGAAAGGATATTACAGCTCCAAAACCCTGCTCAGAAACGATGGTTTGTTGCACAAGACTTCTCTATTTCATACCTTTTAGCCCAATCCAGCTGTATTCACACCCGAACTGTGAGCAGCTGGGAGGGATATTTAGCAATCCATAAAAGTGTCACTTGTACAGACATGGAGTTTTATCATTTTATGCATATTTCGACTTCCTACTTTCTTCTCTGACTTCCACAGTTACTGCTTGCTTTACAAATGACAATACAGTAACACACTGCACTGTTTACATGGGGTGAGTCTGATTCGGAAAACCGTAGGAGAAGGGTGGGTCCCGTTGTGGAAGAAGCATTTTTAGTCAGGGTGCGTATCTGTTATAGGACTTGGTCCTGGMGATTTATGTAGACACACCTATGCTGAATTCAGGATGACTTCTCTGCTGCAAGGTCTGGCTCATGGTGGTGGCAAGATTTTATTTTAAGTGATAGCAGAATGGGTCATGTTATATTTATATGCTTACTGTGAAATAATTATTCTATTCTCTTTTGCTTGCAGGGGTTATYATCCACAAAGTGGTGTCTATAAGAGGGCTCATGTATGTAATTTGTTATTTTGTGATTTAAAGACTTACTACTTCTTATCTCTGCATAGAGGATATAGGAATTGCATGGTCTAAATGCTGATACTATTKTGTTTTGTTGAAATTATTAAATATTGATCTTCAATCTGGTAGATGTACCCCATGTAAATAGTTGGGCTGGAGAGCCACTGTGTCTCAACAGATATTGATATGTTCTGTGCAGACAAAGTAATGCTGGATGTGCCCAGCACTATCTGCAAGCAGTCTGCTTTGCAACAGCCTTCTGGTGAGCACACTCATTGAACAGCGTTAGATAGATACCTGCTCTGCTGCCYGCGTGAGGCAGCATCAATGCACTATGAGGTTCTGTTTTATCCTGAGGTACCTCCAGAAGGACTGTGAAACARAGGCTACTCTAGAGAGTCAGGTCCCAATAACATTTAAAGCAATAGGCTCTATTTTAATGAGCACACTGAGTTTCTGCTGTTTGCTTTCCTTAAAATCCACCTGGCGCCAGTTGATTCTAACCAGCTTCTAACTTTTTGTGTCCTTCTATGCGAACTGAAGATGAAGGTAAAGCAGATGTCACAAAGGTAAGACCCATGGTTATGAACTGGGTTTCCATAGTTGGTACTGATTTCATTTTTAGGGTGAGGCGGAATTACACCCCTCCTCGGCTGTTTTAGTTTCAGAGTAACTGTGGAACCTTTAGTTGTATAAAACAGAAAAGCACATGTGGAGGCAGAACCACAGTAATGCTTGACTTGGGGAAATGTATTTGAGCATCCAAGGTTTCCCTCTCATACCCCATATTTTGGGAGGCTCAAAGTGCTCCCCTGGCARGCCAGGAAGTTTGTGCTGCACTATAAGAGCTGGCTGTGAGCAGTATCCTTCCCTGGGGCCAGAACAGTGAGTGTGACTGTGCCCAGGAAGGCTGCCAGGATGAATCCTGCATCTCTTCTGCAGGAAATCCTAATTGCCTTCTGACAGGCCAGAAGAGGAAGGGGAAGTGGGTTCCCATCACCTTCAGGGTTACAAAGGCCATGCTGAGTAGGGAACAACTGTAGAGATAGGAGTGAGTTGGAAACATTTGAAACATCCCAGTCCTAAGGAAATCTCACTCGTTAGCCCTCAGTTAAATTAGACGTCTATTGAGGTGATCCACCCACAACTGAGAGCTGGCTACTTGCTTCCTTCTGCCATATCTCAAGCCACTCGAAGAGAGATACAGTCTTTGAAAACCTCCTAAAGTCAGCAAACATAGTTATCCAGAAGAATGGCTGTTTTGAGGAGAAAAAGCTGGAATCCAGTGGAGATACTGAAAGCACTTAGTTAAATCTCAGTTTTCCAGGGAGCCTTGGAGTCTGCCACCTCTGTTTGGACACAGGGGTACTCAAGCACTTCATCGTTTTATGACTAGCTCACTCCAAACTTTAAAGCATGGTTGAAAAATGCTTACTTGTGACAGAGATGTTCCTTTGCCAAGATAATGTGATTAGGAAACCTTCTGAGGTATTTACYATGAAACTATAAATAGATTTTTGTACCTGTGTTCCCAATAATTTGTAYTTTAGAAAGCATTTCCAGCGATAAGGTACTAGTGTACATAAGAAGTGGCATTTGGTGACATTTACCATAGGACTGCACTTATGGTGAACAAAATACATACATAAATTAYCCAATTCAATATAATTTTCTGGATTACTCCTTAATTTTGTAGCCACTTATAATTGTGAAATGTTACTATGATGGTAGCCTTGTTTGTGTATTATATTTGTAGCTACATCTGTAAGGCCATTATAAAGGCGTCGTCCCTTGAAATACAAGAAGTGCTGAGTCTGAAGATCAAACAGGTGTTGAATGACACTTATGAAGAGGGACCATTATCTTTATATGTGAAACCTGAAGATGTGGCTGTCAAGCCAATAGGTAATACTTCATTAAAACCTCATTGGAAATCACATGCTTTGTAATTCTGGCTACACGTGTTTTATGAAATTTAAGTTTTGTGGAGAGGTTAGRCTAGAAAACATCCTTACAATTGGCCAGACTGACCTCATCCGATGCACAAGCTGTAGAACATTATGCAATGACAGGAAGATCAAAAACTTGGGTTCCAGACAAACGGAGGGAAGCTAAAACTTGAAYCCTAGTGCCAAGGCGGGTCTGAGCACCTTTGCAATGAAGGGAAGGTCAGGCTGATGCAGCTGCAGACCCAGGAGCTCCTGCTCACAGCCACTGCCCCAGAGCCTGGCTACTGAGGGAGACCGGAGCCAAACACCGAAACCAAACCCGTTGCAGACATGC
The DNA here is from genome assembly GCA_030449065.1 of Oceanodroma leucorhoa. NCBI lineage: Eukaryota > Metazoa > Chordata > Aves > Procellariiformes > Oceanodroma > Oceanodroma leucorhoa. The sequence goes on along the minus strand of JASVER010000011.1, from coordinate 8,558,547 downwards.
TTTTAATGCCAGTGCATATTGGATCAAGTCTCAAATTGCAAATAATCTCTTTGTTGGTTTGGTTACAATCTCTATYGCTCCTTAAAATACAAAAGTAAGCCAGAGATAAGAGCTAACAGACTGTACCTGGAATTCAGAAACACATTTTATACCAAAGACTTACAAAAGATCAGCTGCAGACAATAAAACTACAAGCCTGGAGGAAAGACATTGATGGGATAATGAGGGGCAGTGTGAAAGCACCTTCAGACTAGAGAAGCCTGCAGGATGTCATTAAATACAGTTTGTGATGCTGGGAAACTAACACCTTACCTGAGAACTGACCCTGTCAAACAAAAAGGAAGGTGGCTATAGAAGAACAGGTGAAATATTTAAGCAAAATGTTTTCTTGCAGCCAATAAACTTGTAAAATACTCCTATCCAGTCTGCAAATTACAGCTCAGTCCCACCAGGAAAGGAGGTCCAGAGAACAGCTGGGTCCCTGGGTGTCAGGGGGGTCTTCTTTTTGACTATTAAATCTTTTTAAAGAGCTTTTATGTATTTCTTCCTCAGCACTAATGGATTGTCCAGAAAGCTTTTCACACACAACCTACAAGGGGAATTATTCCTGGCCGCTAACAAGTCCAGCTACCAAAGCAGAGGTCAGCTGCAGGAAAAACCCTCTGCAGTCTGCTCGAAGGAGTTGGTGAGTGATGAGATCATCTCATTTTGGTTCTTGCATGGGAAACAGGAGGGAGCACCAGGCTTTGTGTGATGGGAAACCAGATGGTAGTCTGTCATGGCACGCCGCAGTGCCATGCCAAGGGAGATGCAAAGTATATGGGGCCGRTGCAGCACGGGCTGCAGGAAAAGGGAGTCTTGCATCATTTCCATCACCTACAGCAAGTGCAAGGCAGCATAGTAGGAAGCTGACGTTCTGCTTGAGCAGGGAGGGGAAACAGACGCACTGTAGCATTTCTGTGCCATCCATTCGTGGCTCTCTGCCCTCCAATAYCTTCAGATGCATTTCAAATTGCTCTGGCATTTGGGCTCTGCTCCCACTCTGCTAAATGAGTGCTAAGTCAGATCTGACTTGCAAGTCAGTTTTCAAAATTGGGCTAATTACATTCTTAGCTACTTAAATGGGAAATATGAGGGACATCAATGATTATATATTTTTTCTTGTAACAATGTACACTGTTTTCATTTTTCAGTGCAATTAATATTGAACTTGAACAAGCTTATTGGAAGAAACCAAATATGACTGAATGTAAATTACTGGAAGAACTTCCAAATAGTATTTTAGACCTCCATGATATCAYGATAACAGAAGGTAAGGCACCAGATACTTCAGTGACACAGTGAATCAAAGTAAAAATAGTTATACTCAGATAATGCTTATGTTGGACATCTGAGGAACTGAAGCGATAAGGTTGTTTTATGTGCATCCTACTCACCTGGTCATCTTAAAGTGTTTTTAATATAGATGAATTTTGCAGGTGCTTCAAAATTCTCTAGCTAGCACTTTGAAGGCTTGTCTYAAATCCTACACTTAGATTTAGAACTAAGTAAATAACCAATGAATAATGTGACAGGTTTTGCCGGTCTATACTCTCTCTGTTACCACATCAAAGTAGTTCATAATATCTCATACAAAGAAGCACAAATCAGTGTATGGAATTGAAAAGTTTGTGCTGTAATTCACGTAAGCTATAAGGTGACCTTTATCACCTGATTATATCTTTTTTAAGCTATGCCAAACACTGCAAGTTGTTTGAATGGTAAACAAAAACAATACCATAGCTTATCCACCTACTCAGCAATGGCATCAAATAATAGATCATTGAAAGATATCTGCAGTTGCGTACAGTCTGTCTGACTCCCAGGGTGTAAAACTCTGCTTCTATAAAAAAATCAGAGAAGGATGATGAGATGATGAATGGCAAATACAACTTTTCAAACTATACCATTCAGAATTTGCTTTTGCTGCTATAGCAGTTAAGCAGCATTTGGGGAGAGGGGTGGATCTTGTGTAATTTTGAACTCACAAATGCTTGTAAACGTGATCAAAGTTAAAACTAAATATTATTTACAGATAATCTTTATAATCCAAAAGCAGGTGATAATATTCTTATGAAAAGTACATTGCTTTCTTCCTTTAAAATACAACCTGAGATATCCAGATTTTACTTTGAAGTTTTTGCCAGTTTCATTGACATGTTGAGGGCTTATTGACTTATTCTTAGGACATAATTTTGTAATAGATCAGARGCATTACGACCATATGGAAAGAGAGGAGAAGCAGACTAACTCCTTGTTTTATAGAGACATGTAGCTATATAGCTAGGCATATAGCTATGCCACATAAATCATCTGTACTTTCTTTTTTTTCAGAGAATGCACAAGATGTTGTACAGCATATTTTATACCTCTTGCCAGATGCAACACTGCATATGGAAGAATTAGAAATCATTGCAAGTAAAATTTCCGATATCGTAAGGCTTGCAGATATGAGCATCACACTTGCAGAGAATATATTGTCTATACTAAACTATATTTTGCTGCARGAAATAGAAGATCAGGACATTAGAAAAATGACCAATAGGTAAGGAAGATAACTTGCCCAGAAGTGGCTTCCTAAGCTAAAATGGCACCATGGAGTAATTCATTCAGTCTATAAAAATATCACCACAARAGTTAGCAATTTCTGTACTTGGATCTTAAACATGTTTGTGGTTCTCAGCAGGAGAGATTGGTTATTGTGTTGTCAAAGGTGCTTCTACCAGAAGCAGTTCTGCAGAAGTCACCATCACAGAGTTGTTCCCTTTGGGCATCTCAGCCTGGAGGCAGATGAGGGAGACTGTCTAGCTGCCATCTCATCTCAGAGGTGATCTTTACAGCTCAGCAGCGAGGTCTGTTGGCAGGTCAGCCTGGAGACACGTATCTGTTCCACCAGCACACCAGGCTGGAGTGTTGTACCTGTGCTGATAAAGATTTTTTCAAGCACACACAGCTATTCAATGTTAGACTTCAAAATCTACATTTAGGATCCTGCGTCCATTATGTGATTCTCACGCGTGCTAAAATCGAGGTTGCTAGATAACTTTAAAACCACCCCTCTCCTTTGAGATCCTAAAGCTAACTCAACTACCTGCTTTTGAAATGTCTGGCTTCTGTTGCTGAGCAGCGCACTGTTCAGAAAACTACTGCCAGCCTTTACAAAGGCAAATGCAAGTACACAGAGTTTACTCATTTCTGATTTGGGCAAGACGGCTTACCTACTTCTCACTGCACGGCCTGAACCTCCAAATAGGAAAGTTGATTATATTTTGCACTGGCAAATCCAATGCTAACCAACAGTGTAAGAGATGCAGTGTTCATCATAAGTCTTTCAAAATCTCTCATTTTAAAGACTCTGCCTATCYGCAATTTTTCTCTCACTTAATGTAAAACCATATTTTAACAAGAAATATTAAAATAAGAAATACCAAAAGCAAGAAAAATGAACTTTCCACTTACGTTCTAGGTGGGGCATAGACTACGCAACAGCCCAGTTGTGTGCACTGGACGACTATGCATTGCTTTTTCAAACTCAGGAGTCCACAAGGAGGAGTAGCCAAAAATAGCTTAGAAAAGCTGCCGGAGAGAAAGCATTGAGCAGCRTCGTGATCCTTTTGGCTGTATGCTCTCTCTTCAAAGTCTACCGCACTGCAGTGTGTGGAGAGGGGGCTGTGATAGCTGCCAGCACTCAACACCTCTGCCTCCTCAAATAGGCTGTGGGGTTTTTTAAGTGAAATATCCACTACTTTGAATTCTCCTCCCATGAAATGTAAGGTTTTAGGGACAAGGACTATATTTTAATAGACCCTGGATTCCTGATCCTTAACGGAGATGGAGCTGGTATGTACAAATTGTAATAAAAATGTCTTTACAATTTTTATGGACAGGAGAATCTTAGGTATTTTAATTTTCCCATAAATCAGACCTCAGAAGAGCACGACCACTGTGATGATACCTGACGAGTGCTAGCATGATATCCTCACAAGAGCTATTATGCTCCTTCCTTCAGGCCTCAGTAGAAATTTTGGATCCCAGATATTTTGAGRAAGTTGAACTCCAGACTTTGCAGCTCTAGGGCAGCTGTGGCTGAAAGGATCCCATGGGGGTCCTTGTGTGTCTGGGACCCACCATGCATGAAGGTAACACCAGACCAAAGAAGGACAGGAAGGTTTTCCTTTAGTCTGTCGGGGCCAGCTGTCGTACACATTTTCAATAAAGTATTATCCCTTCTTGCATACTGTTGAATAGCCTTAAGGGAGGCCAAACAAGATGTGGAGCTGTCTCTGACTCTTTTAATACCTATGAGCATTAAAAAACCCTAATTTGCTGCTTCCTTTGKAATCCAGCCTCTTCCCTCTACTTAGAAAAAAACCCAAAACACTGAGAGGAGGGCCCAGAAAGCCTGTGAAATCTCCATCCTCGGAGATATTTGGAGCTTTACTAGACAAGACCCTGAGCAAKCTGACCTACCTTTAAAGTRTGCCCTGCCTGGGGGAGGTGGGGAGTTGGGTGACAGACCTCCAGAGCTCCCCTGCAGACTAAATTATTCTGACTCTGATATTTTATCTGAGGATACAATTAGATGATTGCAAATAATCAAATTAGCAGGTTTTACAAGTTACTGCCTTCCAGATGAAATGCRGTGTTTGACTGGGTGTGAATTTTGACTCTGGTCTTCCCAGAACCACCTCGTGTTGTCCCCACAGGACGGTATCTTCCACCTGCCAGTGTTTTGGCTTACTCAAACATGCTAACTCAATTGCTTGCCATCACCTGACCCTGTGCCAGAGAAAATGCCATCTAACCCAAAATGGACCCGTTCTGCTCTAGTGATTGTCCTTGTGATCATAAATCAGAGCAGAGGTTTTTAGCTGATTGTCTCCTGACTGCATATTATGAAGCCAGGAGAACATTTCAAGAGATGTATCTTTTTTTTTTTTCCTTGCTGTTGCTCCTTGCTTCCTTGCTGTGGTAAAGTATCCTGAAGACAACTGAGGAGATAGGCTATAAGGTGACTTACACAGAAAGAAATACGTCAGTCATAACCACTTCCTTGGCTTTGTTGGTGATGCGTCCAGATCCCAGCGTGTTTGGAGGACTGGCCTTTGGCGTTACCTCCTACGACAGAGGCGTGGATCTCAAGGTGAGAGCAAAGTATCACCTCAGGGACCACTAATTAAACCAGACAATCCTCCTGCTTTTTTGTGCCATTGCGTATTTGACCTGAGGAAGGCAGCTCTGAGCATGTCATCTCTCTCTCCTGCAGATCAGTGTTCAAGAAAACCCTTTCAAAAAGGCCCTGGCCTCGGTGTTTTTGCCAAAATCACTGAAGAAATTCTTAGGGATCGAGCACTCTGACCCAGACAAGCATTCGAAGATCCAGTTTAAGTTTTTTGGCACTACTTCACTCTTCACAGTAACTACGACTCCTAACAAATGCTAACACCGCTGTAACCGGTTCAGCTGTTCTTAGTGTGTACAAAAGAAAAATCCCAATAGCGTCATCTGTTCTGGGCACATTTAGCATCAGACTGATGGAGCACTAAGAAATGTGCAGGGAAAATGTACCCAGGCAGCAAAACCTTCGCTGTAGCAATGATGCTCTGAGAGGTGTCTGTAGACCTCAGACTTTTTGTTCATCTTCTGTAGATGATGTTTTATTCCAATACTGCTCTTCTGTAGGAAAAGAACATACCCTAATCTTCCTCTGATAGTAAGCTCTTGCTTAAGGAACATGCATAGCACATGTCAAATATAATGAAAATAATTTCAAGATTTATGTCTCCATTAAAACAATAGCAGCAYTGATAGGCAGCATTTAGGACTATTCTAGTATTTGCTATGTTTTTGTAACTCGGKGGTGTGGGTGAGCGTAATTAAAAAGGGAGACATTTCTTTTGGTATGATGGAGCATACAGTGTGCTGAGCAGCGCTCTTCACACAGAAGCAGCAGTCACAATTGTGTCTACTGTCTAATGAGCTTAATGATGTACAACTGGATGTTTTGATGTACTGAAATGATTATACAGCTTTCTCAATCCAGCTGATGCATCTGAAACTCTGTTCTGCTTCAGCTGATGTGGAGACTGTCCCTGGATTTGCAACCAACTACATTTGCTAATGAAGTAGCGAGTAGCTAAATTACATCAGGCATCCCATGGTGTTTATTTAGCTGATCACCATTTCCAAGAAATACAAGTTTTAAAAAATGGAAGCAGGGAAGAGCAGGATTGCTGGTAACTGAAATGACTTGGAATTTTTTGCATGCATGTACTTTTTCACTGCAGGATGACAGTTTAAAGAAGGAGAGGTTGAATACTTACGTTGTGAGTGCCAGCATTGAAAACGCATCAATTCAGAACCTTAATGAGCCTGTGACTGTTACTCTTCAGCACATAGACCAAAATACGGTAGGATGGGTTCATTTCATCAGAGGCGTGTTGAAGTAGAGCCTATTTCACTCAGCCTTGCACTAAACTGGCAACAGGACAAAWAAGCTTAAAACATTTTGCTGCCTGCCCTCTCCATGATATATCAATCAAAACATTGACAGACCACACACATCTCAGTGTTTAATTCCTGCAGGTTAGTAAAGCTTGTGTCTCCACTCTAAATCCATGCTTAGCAGAAAGGAACATTTTCATTATTTCCTTGTTTTGATCTGGACAATTTTTTCAAGGAATAGTTTATTTGCTAAAAAATGGCAGAAATGATTTGTAGTTGCTCCGAATTCAGCAAATTGTTTTAGTTACAAGAAGAGGTAAATTTCAAAAAAATCAAAAGACRTTGCATAGATGTGTTCAAATTTAATTTGCTTCATTTTGTTTCAAAATGATGTTTCAAAACTAAAATCTATCTGAAATGATTTATTAAATGGGCATAGGTCACTTGTTGACTGAGTTCCACCTTAGCATTTTTGTGTTGCCAATGTTTATGGTCCAGCCTCCACACGAATATATAGCAAACCCAGGGCAGAACAAAATTATTCAGTAAGATGAATTTGATTGAAGTTCAAGTTAATGAGAGCTTAAAAATGCTGCTTTTATGGCAATATGCTCTTTCCATTCAATTCTAGCAAATAATATATACCCAGAAATTTCATCTAGATATCTCCTCTCTTCTGTCATTTTTACTCCACCACGCCATCTGGCACCTCTCAGATTTTTTTCCTCGACCTTTTAAAAATATCCTAATTAAATATTTAATGAGATATCATCCTAACCTACATCTTTGGCTCTCTGCCTAATTATATTTGACAGTCTACAGATCACACATCTTAACAGCTTATCTGTTAGGGTGGCTTCCTGTAAACTCTGTGCTTTATTAAACTTTATTAATAATAAAAGAAAATGAATCTGTGCCTTGGGAAAGTTTGCTGCAGCATTATGAGTAATAAACTAGAATGTCCCCAAGAGAAAACATTGCATTGAATACCCATTTAAATTTGTTCAGCTGTTTGCAATACGCAGGCAAGCTTTATTTTCTCTTAGGTGTCTTCCCTGCCTGGTTTCAGAGAGAGAGATAACACTGAAATTCTAAAATAAAGGTTTTCTTGTGTTGAGAATTGTTTTCTTTTATTATTGTATAAAATCTCAGGTTGTTATTCTAGGTCTTAGTCATAACTTTTGAATTTCACCAGTAATTTGGTATGACATCTCAGATACCACATGAAGCCAATGAGATTAGACATAGGAATCGGTCTAAGCAGACCAACATGTCAGATTTTCTGCTGTCCTTAAAAGACTACAAGATACAGAAAGACTGGTGAAACTGGGAAAATCACTGACTCCCAGGACTTCCCTTGCTAAAGGGGAAGGCGAAAATTGGGACCCTCTGCTGGTTTTCAGTGCCATGGATGCGATGGCCGATATCCCAGCTGGTTCCCAAGTGTCCAACTGCCCCTCCAGTGACCCACAGACCCTATGCAGCACCACCGTGCAAGTAACCGCAGAGATCAGCGGGCTTTCTTGTCGAGCGGTAGAGAGGAAATCAAATCAAATGCCTTAGTTATAAACCCTGATTACAGGCAAGATGCACCGTCTGCAAGTGCAGGCGGTGTACAGACTACTGAATAAATGTCACAGCATCCTTTTTTCTCTCTGCTTTCAGGGTAATGCAGCAGTGCACTGYGTCTTTTGGGACTTTCAGAAGAACAGTAAGTGTTATTTACTGAGCTGCCCCGCTTGCTCTGTCACCAGCCTCTCTGAGCCTTTGGCTCTTCGACATTGCAGCTTGAAACTTTGAGGCTGTCCTGTTGAGTCTGTGTTTCTGGTTTCCATTGACATTGATACCTCAGTAATCGGTGTTACTACTAGGGGATACATGGCCGGCATTGTGCAATGGTGCATCTACATGAATAAGAAGACTTAGTCTAAGAAAAAAGCAGAAATGCAATGAMTTCACGTCAGATGACTTCCCACAGGTACTTCAGGGAAGTCAGTGGGGGCTTTGCTGCGGTCAGGTCTCAAATATGGCTCAGATAGATAGTCAACAGACACAGAAAGAGAAGTGTGTATTGGGTTAACTCAGAACATGTGGGAGAGGCTTTTCTTTGCAATTATTGGTGTTAGAATACATCTATATTTTTAAATCAGAAGCTTAGCTTCTGAATATGTCATACACGCTGCATAAATAGGGTCATAAATTTAATCTTACCAGGGAAGATCTGGCTTTTTCAATGCTACACTCTGCCTAAACAAATCCTCTGCCCTGTAAATATTTCTTGCTTTCTGTGTTTCCACACCGTGCAGCATAATCTAGTCCAGTGCACTTTTCCTTACCTTCCTGCTTTCTCTGTGTGCAGGCATGTAAATGACTTTAAATATTTCTTCATTCCACCCAAGGCTTTCATCCAAGTTTTGAGGTTTTCAGGCAACTATATAAGATGTGTTCCTGTGTGAAATCTCATTTGTGTGCTGCTAAATGACCCTGCAATCTGTACTAACTTGAGCTCATATTCACACATTCTGCGTGCTGCAGAGCTATAAATGACTGAGCATGACTAACTCTGCTTAAAAATCCCTTTTTCTCTATTACACAGATGGACTGGGTGGTTGGAATACATCGGGGTGTGAAATGGAATATACAGATATGAATTTCACAATCTGTTTTTGTAACCATCTTACCCATTTTGGAGTCCTACTGGTAAGTATTCTGTGAATCATCTCCAAAAAAGTCCCACGGCACTAAACAAAGTCATCGCTAGTTTTGGGGAGAGATGGGAGATTTATATCTATGCAACCTGTTAGATATCTGCAATTTTGCCAAAATCAGTAATAAAAACCAAAACAGTTATAACAATTTTTATGGTATAAAGTCCTCTAAATGTCACTTGCTTCAAGGCAAATTCATTTTACAGATGTAGTTTGTACTTCTTTGCAATGTAACTTAATTAACATTAATGTGTTATTTGCTGCGTTGGAAATACTGTGTTAAATTTATTACCTGCCAGTGGCAACTAATGACATTACATCTTTCTGAAAGTTTTATCTACGCTCCATCAGAAAGGGAAGTTTAATATAAATACGGGAGATGTCATTAACTATCGTCTCTTATTTCTCTGTAATCCAGAGAAAACTGCCTCTAAAAGTTGAATGTCAAAAAATGAGATGACTGCGTGAGAACGGGCTGCAACAAATGCAAAGTGTTAGGCAAGTTCAAAGCAAACTSAGTAGGTTAAAGTTATCTATTCCTAGTAGGATGCAACCCCACACCATGGAGTAAGGCCATCCCTTTGCCTTCGGATGCTTGCCCAGCTTCCCCTAGAGGTCAGCATCTCCCTGCTCCCAGAGAGCCACCAAAGCCATCCCTGGTAGGAAAAACTACAGGAAGGAATTTAGATGTTACAGATTTCAGACAACTTGCTAAAGTTTCCATTCAAGAAAAGAGAATTCAGTCTGATTTTAAGATCACACCTCTTCTGCACTGCCTCTTTAGTAATCGGCACAGTTACAAGTATTTAACAGCACCGTCGATTGTGCATCAGAGATGTAGGTTACTAGTCTGAGGTTCGAAGTTTCACCAAATAGAAGAGAAACTGCGTCAGGGGACAACAAAATCCTCTCAACCTTACTCCTGGCAGCAGCTGTGGGGAAGCAGGGGCCAGCCTCCCAGCTGATTTTTGCAGAGGGATGCTTTCTGGACGTGGAGGATCCTCCCATGCTCCAAGACATTTAGCAGGTTTGTGCAGTTCCCAAGCATGGCAGCTGCCATTGAAACAAAGTAGAGTTCCTCCTACAAAGCGAGCTCCCAGTGGAATAATTTTGGCAAGATCCTGGAATCCTTATTGAATTTGTGGTTTCTGAAGTACAGCTTTTCTRGATTCAGAACTTATTACTGTGTATTTTTACTAGCTTGGATATTCTGTAGGACTATACAATAAGGAACACATAAAAATATTAATGGAAACCATACAAAAGTAGCAGTAAGCAGAACAGAAATCAATTTCTTTATCAATGTGAAAATGTGGAAAGCAATTTTCTTTATCTGTTATGGCAAACAACTGTGATTCTTTATCCTGTAACATAGGACTTGTCCCGGACAGAGATAGATATCACACATGATCGTATATTAACTCTGATAAGCTATGCAGGATGTGGTGCTTCTTCCCTTTTCCTGGGTATAACACTGGTGACATATCTAGCACTTGAGTAAGTCTCATCCTTTTTCTTGTATCGCTTTTAATATTTTAGCAATAATGCATTTGCAGCAACTATCAGAATGTTTGGTAATATGCTGTGATGGGAGGGAAGACTGAGAGCTGACAGGATAAATACTGCTTTATTTTGACCTGTGACTGTGGTGAAATAAGAGGGATTCAAATACTCATGCTTCAATACAAGCACTAGTCTGAACTGTTCAGCAACTTCTACGTTCCTAAATTTCATAAATTTACTCATGGACATGGGTGAGATATGTCAAGAATCTGGAATATTCCGTGTATATAGACTACAATAGGATGATATCAGCAATCTGGAATATTCCCTGCACATAGACTGTACATTGGATGATATCAACAGTAAAATAGGGAAACTCTTCTCTTCTCTTGCTCTTGGTCTTTCTTGTGTTTTGTCCTTTTGGATAGGTTTTGTTTTATACTGTATGTGCCAGTAGCTCCTGGCACGATGGGGCCCTAGATTTAGGTAACTGTGGGTGCTTTCATAATCCAGTAATATTGCAATAACAATAATATTTCATGCGGTAGTAAAAAGAGGATGTTAAGTCTGTCTCTCCCCCACCAAGTGTGAAAAACGTAGCAGGTCTCCATGTATAAAGAAGCTCTGCTTTTCAGGCTGGGCAATCTGCTTCAAAAACACACCACTGATTTGATATAAAACATTGAGGCAGACACAACTTACATGACAGAAAGCCAATTTATAATATGCTGAATACACATTTGTGCTACTTTGCATTAGTGAATGTACCCAGCACAACTCATGCGATGATAACCTTGTGGACTTTCCCCTTCTTTTTAGCAAGCTGCGGAGAGACAATCCTTCAAAAATCCTGCTCAATCTTTGTGCCGCACTCCTGATGCTCAACATGGTCTTTCTCGTTAACTCCTGGCTGTCCTCGTTCAACCAGCCAGGTCTCTGTATCACCGTGGCTGTGCTCCTTCACTACTTCTTGCTTGCAGCTTTCACGTGGATGTGCCTGGAGTCTGTTCACTTTTACTTGGCTCTTGTCAAAGTTTTCAACGTTTATGTCCCAAAGTACATCCTGAAATGCTGTATTGCGGGCTGGGGTAAGTAAGCGGATTTCTTCTCCACTTCTGTGCTTGTCAACTTCTCCAAGATAAGGGCATATTTGCAAAAGTAAGTTAGGACACTGAGCTAGTAGAAATGTGGTGCAAACCCTAAGCCATAAGGATGGATTTCTTCCCCCAGGCAGGTTCAGCTTAAGTTTCTTCTGCCCAGGGAGACATTAGCAGAAAGTGCCCATTGCTCCCTGCACAGAGTGCATGATTCCCCGGCGGCGGGTGGATTTGGCTTTCATTTATAGCTCTCCCGAGGACTTCACTGATTCACCTTTCCTCCAAGCACTGAGCATCAGGGACTTCTTTGGCAGAAACATAACAAAAAGGACCCAAAATGCTGGCTCAGCTGTTAGAAAAGGTGTTATCAGAGGCACTGACCCAGAGCAGAATTTGGTCTGTATTTATTGGGTTGCCATTAGATGCTGTTTTAAAGGGTTTTTTAGGCTTTTGAATAGTGTGCAGCATATCATCATCTCCCTCCTTAGATATAATGTCGCACATAATTGTTCTCAGGGGCAGCCATCCACAATGGCAGCAGTCACTCTCAACAGAAAAGCCTGAACTGAAAGAAGTATGGGAAATGGGAAACGAGTGGAAGGGAAGACTGATAAAACACTGTCTGGAGAATGTCTGTCTCTATCAAATCTTAAYGCAAAATGCTGTGGTCTGCTTATCTTTTGACACTCTCCTTTTTGCAATAATCAGTTGGGTTTATTTTACCAGATTGGATCCCTTCTGGAGATGTTTGAACACTCACAAACATTTTGCAAACACAGATATTTTATGCCTACTCATTTGTAATTTACATAAATAAGGAGAATAAACCTGCTATGCCACACATTTAATTACACTCATTTCAGAAGGAGCTTTAGGGATAGAGTTTGATCCCAAGATGTACATGTCTGCTGTAATTACCTATCAGAGAATATCTGATATCTTTCCATATTCTCCATTTTATCTTTTTTATCTAAATATCTCTTTTTCTCTTGCCTTCCATATTAGGAATTCCAGCTGTTGTAATTAGTATTGTGCTCATTATAAATAAAGAATTTTATGGCAATGGATCACATTCTGAGAGCAATCCATTCAGCAATTTGTAAGTATAGTATTTTAAGCTTTTTGATGGTCACCAGAGTATCTTAAAGATAGAAGAAATAACCAGGAGGCAACAACTTCTCTCTTGCTTCTGTCTTTCCTCCCCCTTCTTAACCCTCTCCTTTTAGTGGTTCTGGTTCGGTGATCATTTTGGATGTATGGCTACTACATGGAGTGACTCTCACATCAGTGGACTGGGCTTGGGGACAGGGAGGGCTTCTGCCAGCCAACTCCATTTTTACTCTCTGGAAAATCTCTTTCTTTACATGACATTAGCTCAGTCTGATGGGACATTTATATATGTTCCTGCATGTTCGAGATTTCTGATAAAATCTAAAGGCAGAATAATTGCTCTCATATTTTGCACGTTTGCTTCTGTTTTTTTAATGTCAATTCATATCACTGTCTCTTCATCATTTCAAATTCTTTTATTAAATCATCTCAACCTCCTCTCTTTTCCAGTGGGAAAACACTGCCTTCTTTCATCCTTTTTTAAAAGGGTTTTATAGCAAAGAATACTTCCATTTTTCCCCCTGCYTTCTGTTTAGCACAATCTGATCACTTGTTGGTGAAGATTACTTGGAATATTTGAATTCTATCCCATCAGAGAGGCAACACACACCCATGACACCTCAGAGGGAAAATTGTTACCCATCTTTAGCAAAAAAGCAGCAAAACTCACTAATTGCTGTCTGAGGAAAAGCTAACCAGTGCTCTACTATTATTTAGACTCCTAATTAAGTCATATTTAACTCAGTTTTCCTAAGGTAGTGTGTCTTTGTGTGTATACGCTAYTAAGTTGCGAAACAATTGTCAAGTTTATCTGAATTAGGCAGAAATATTAAAGTCTCAAACTTATTGAATTTCTATAACATCCATAAAAAAGGTAAGTGGAGAGATTCTATGAATGTCTTTATTGGGGGATAGTAATGGGCGTTATGGAATGCCCCTTACTAGATATTGGAGAACCATACGGGAGACTTATTTTGGCTACCAGGCTTCATTAGTTTCACTGCTCACAAAACTCCTTATTAAATACATACTCCTCTTTCTTGCAGTTGCTGGATTCAAGAAAATATAGTGTTTTACATCTCCGTTGTGGCCTATGTCTTCTTAATATTTTTGACGAATACAGCCATGTTCATCACTGTTCTCCTTCAAATCCACTCAGTGAAATCAAGGACACAAAAGAGATCCAGATTTTGGAAACGAGGTTTTCTCCAAGACCTCAAAAGTGCTTTCAGCTTGATGTTTCTTTTAGGCTTAACTTGGGGCTTTGTCTTTTTTGCCTGGGGAGCAGTGAGGATATTTTTCTTGTATCTCTTCAGCATTTTTAACACCTTGCAAGGTAATTTCTGAATGGAGTACTGCTATAAGTACAACAGTTTAGGACCGTGGAATAGAAATAAATGTGTAACATCACGTAATTCAAGCATGGGGGAAGAGCAGTGCTCATGTAGCTTTTGTGTTACACTGTTTAGCTATTTTAATAGGAAAGCTCCATTGCAGTGGGATGATAGTGTTGTTTAGATAGCATTGCTGTGATAGTTATACTATTAAAGACATGAATTCATGCCTTTGAAACATGGGCCCAAATAAATGCATCTTTTCAAGAGCTGGCACAATCCTTTTCATCTGGTCTTAAAACTGGTTGACAGAATCTACAGTGACTTGCAGATTATTCTTATACCAAATCTGCAGCAAGCTCTTCCCATTACCATTTTATATGGACAAAGGACTCAGTGCAATTCTGGGCCAAGATGATGCTGGCCCAGGGACCACCCCTCTGCCCATATGTAACATACTGGTAGCTGAGTGGCATACAAAAATTTCAGAAAAGGGACAGCAGGTTGGAGAATCCTCCTGAAAACCCGTGAATTTCTCTTCTTCTTTAGGGTTCTTTATCTTTGTGTTTCACTGCCTGATGAAAGAAGAAGTAGTGAAGCAGTGCCAAGTACACTTTTGCTGGAGAAGATTTCATCTGAGTAATTATTCTGGTAAGCATTGAGGGGTTTCATTTAGCTTGACTCGTAAGTCTTCGCCTGCTACTGGTGTCACATTTGTTCTATGTTAAGAAATAAGGCTCCCCTCAGTAACCTTTCTGCATTGCATTGGATAATTGTTCTTTAACAGGTCTTTATCCTCTTCCAYTAACTGCTTATATGATATGATGATGGGGTGACAACATGCAGTAAAAAACATAGATTTCCAAAAAAGATTTCAGCTTGGTCTCTAATTCTGTTCTCACATGCCRTTCAGTATTCCCTTCTGTAAGCCATGTTTTTGGTGGCCTTCCAGTCTTCATAAAGCTGAATTCAGAAACTTATGCAGGATATTGGACATACTAGTAGCTATTTTTTATGCGCGGGAGCTGCATTTGCTCAGCCAGGGAAGAAGGGAGATGTAATTGCTAWATTTGTCTATCTGAGGGGTGGTTATAGAGGAGAGACAGGCTCTTCTCAGARGTGCACAGCACGAAGACAAGAGGCAATGGACACAAGCCACAGCTAGGGAAATTCCCATTAAATATAAGTAAAAACTTTCTTCACAATGAGGGTAGTTAAATAGGTGCCAGTGGCACAGAGAGGCAGTGGAGAGAGTTTCTCTCCTTGGAGAGGCAAAATTCATCTGGATGGGTGCCTGAGCAACCTGATCCAGCTCTGGGCAGGAGGTCCCTTCCAACTTAAATTATTCTGAGATTCTGCTATCTACCAGCTCAGCGAGAAATAACATGTGCTGTGGCTTATTCTGGGCTATCACAGTGATGTTGATTTTTCACAGAAATCTGGAAGAACTGAATAACTTCAGTTCCTCTCTGTGTCTATCAAAATCAGTTGACATAAAGAATGGGTATAACCAAGGAGAAGCTAATTCAGTTTAGTCTTTTCGGGAAGCCAGCCTGAARATCCCATATGAACACATATGTCCTGTACACAGTAGTCCTGTGCRTTGTGTGCTGCCAAGGAATACGTAGCTTTCCGTTTGCAGAGGGGGAATGCAGCTCTAAGTAGCACATAGAGTCTTCTCCCTTGAGCATGAGCCAGCTTGATGCYGTACGATACAATGAGGGTAAGGCTGCCATTCCTCTCCTTTGTGTACCTCCCGTCTTCTTCAGTATGACCTTATCCAAATCAGTATTGCTAGATTGGGTCCCTAAAGGGGAAACAGAAGATTGAACTGCTGGTATCCAGCCCCACCTGCACCAGTGTGGCAGAGCTAGTGTAAAACTTACCAGCAGGAATTGTGCGTTGTGCTGCACAGCTTCAGGGCAGGTACAAGGATGGCACAAGAAGCAAGCACAGACCTTTCTCCTCCCTGAACTCTAGTAGTTTGAGATGTGACACACGTACAGAATTTTATTCCTGTGCCTTTCACTCTCCAATTTCAGACTGGAGTGGGTCAGGTGCAACTGCTGGATCTACACMAAGGCATTTAAACCACAAATCACCGTCCCAGGCTTTGTGGAGTCTAAATTCTAATGGAACAAGCTCAACTTTCAATGGTTCAGATTTTCTTCCCAGGACTTCTCCAGGTATAAATTTTAGGATTGGTAAGAAAAACAGTATGCACTGCATAGAATAGAATGCAATAGGTTCTGTATGGTGACTGTCAAATCCCAACCAATGGAAATAAATAGGAAACCTTTCACTGCTTTGTCTATGCCAGACCTAATTTGGGGGTTAATGGCTGTGTTACAGGTGGCTTTTGCTGTATTAAGGAAAGTAAAAAAAGCCCTTAAGATCCTGGTATGGCTCTTCTCCAAAAGGAAGGGAACTCTCTGCTCAGCCTTCACTTTAGGCACCTAAGAGATATTCTACCCTGGGCCAGCTGGCTGTCATTCCCACGGGACCTACTTCCAGTTAGGGAGCACTATCTCATGCATTCCCAAAAGAGCAAAGATCTTGGGGATTACACAAAGCTGAACAGGACCTGCTGTCAGCCTGTTTAGTCTGGAAGAATCCCAGCAGGAGATTTCGCCATCCAAGACTGAGAAATTGTTGCAGACCCGTATTCTGAAAAAGGGATGGCTTTATCGGAATTCTCACCTAAGCACCAAACAGTCCTGGCTTTTTTTGGAAGCACACTTATTTCTGTTGTTTCTCCAAAGACACTAAATCAGTGAGTTGTGCACAGACGATGCTTCTTTCTAAATAAATTAAACCAAATTATAATAATGGAAAATTTTCCCTAATTCTTTTCCATAGCTGAAGTTCATTACAACCCGAGTGCTGCACCTCCAGAAGATGGTGAGACCAAACACCCTTGTTCACGAAGAATACTACCCATGGATACAGGGCTGCACTATCCACAGAAAGCAAGATTTTTTCATTGATACTGAATTTGTTTTCTTCTGATTATCTAATGATGATTCTCTTTTGTGGCATGTAGAAATAAACAGTGATCTAAATAATTACTTTTAGTGCGCAGTTATYGCTCTGAACACAATTACAGAGCTAAAACCTCCCATGATTCAACTCTCTAGGCTTTAGTGGAGAGGCAGTACTGACCACACAAGGATTTGGTCCCCCTGTGTTTCCAAGATTAACTCTCATGTTAAACAGAGACTGGAAACATTCTCTTCCTCATCATTAGCCCTTCTCATAGTCTGTCCTCTTTTTTTTTCTCTTTACACCCTCCTGCCATCCCTCTGCTCCCTTCTTCATCTGATACTTATCCTCAGAATTATATCCATAATATTGAGTTTCAAGTCATATTTTTGAGCCTGTTAGCTGACTGTCTCAGGCATGGATGTCTAGGCTCCTCAGTCAGTATCTTTCCTTTCTTTTTCTGAGACRGACTTTGATCAACTGATACATTAAGAAACTGGACTCAGCTTTCCAAGATGTTCCTTTCAGTTGTATGTTTTTATTTTCAGACGTGCTGGCACTGCTTGGATTTAGATTTCTAAAGAGATGTAGATGCGTGTTTAAATGTTTGAAAACGTTGCCCAGTACCTTTAAATGGAATGTGGAAACAAGAAAAACTGAAATTCCCACCTCTAATGGGTATCCATGTGTACAATAAAGGTTTCAGGTTACCTCCCCTGCAAAAAACCAGACCAATAGCAGATAAAATCCTACCATCTTTGGAGGTGGCGATTAAGAAGTTCACCCTTTAGTAATACTTCGCTGTGAATACAGCAGGAGGTAAACTRCTTTTCATAACATGACAAGAGAAACTTAACTTTCCTCTCTTACTGAAGAGGGGCTTTCTTTCAACAAATGTGTCTGAATTGGTAACTTGCCTGCTCAACTGAATCCTAGTTTCAGTTTTGAATGCCTTTTTCTGTATCATTCAAGAAAAGAKTTTTTGATGATTGCTAATACAGTAAAATACTAACCTGTACCCATGACAGAGAAGTAAAAAAAATATAATGGAGCAATGTCTTAGAGCTGGTATGTATGATAGCAAATACAAAAGGTTCTTTCATTCTGTGAATAACTCCCACACAGCAATTAGTGGAAAAAGATGAGTATTTCAATGTACAGTAGCTACAGCCAGCCTACTTGAAATTAGACAGATCACCTTCAGTTCCTTGGTTTTCTGGGAGAAATGTTAGCATTAAAAACACGCAAACAAGTACCACCTCGTACCCACTTSTTTGTAACTTGAAATTGCTCTCAATGAGAAAGAAATTTAATATAAAATACAGTTCAATATGTTGGGCCCTTGAACTATCATTCTCTGCTTGTATTCTTTATTTTCGTTAGTGAACTCTTTGCTCCACAATCTGCTGCTGAATACAAGTTCTCCCTGCTTTGCAATGAGAAGCAGGACACGCTCTGCCATGGTGCTGCGTGCTAAAGCTGTGCCTGACTCCCCTTGCACCCCTAATCTGCCGCACRCCCCAGGAGGGTCCTCTGAGGGTAAGGAAGGAGGCTGCGGAGGTCTTCGGAGGAACCGGAGCTTTAGTCTTCCCCTGAGTCCCTTTTACGTCAGTTTGTCTCTGCTACGATATCGGTAAGTCTAGGTGGATGGATAGTCTGACCCTGTTTTCTTCTCTACCACCCTTTGACCCTCACTGTCCTCCTTTGTGCAGTAATTCTTTCTGCATACGCTTTATAGGACAGAAGGTAATAGGCTTAAATTTAGGCTAGACATTAGGTAACAATTTCTAATTTTAAGGAATAAGTGGTCTAGAGTGCACATGGAATTGCCATCATTGCAGGTCTTAAAAAACACCGATAGTGGTAAGACAAATATCTGCCAGAATCGGTATAAGTAAAGTTGATTTTGCAAAGGATGGACTGGAAGACCTATGGAAAGTCCTCCCAACTCTATTTCCTATTACTCTAATATAAAATTAAAAGACAGCAAAAGAGGATCAATACGAGAGCAACTTGAGACTGGCCTTGTCTCCTGCATACTGTCGTCGTTTTATTTCATTCCTGATAAAAGACAAAATGTACCTTGATTTTCTGAAGTTTTTGCTAAATGCCCTCATAACATCATTAAATGATTAGAAGCAACAAAGATTTGGATAAAAGCTGGACAAGCAGTGAGAAAAGTGCTGGAATACTTAAGACTTCTCAGGCTGCCAAGAAATGGCTGGAAATGCCACTTCTTGGGCAGATCCATCAGTGTGTTTCCTGCCTTGGAGGTGTAACAGTGGGAAGAAGAGCAAGCTGCACGGCGTGGAGCGATGTCAGTTCTCCATTCTTGCTATTGATTTTTTTTTTCTATTCAGAAAGCAAAATCTGGAAGTAACTTTTTAAAAACCTGTCAACTTGCTTATGTAAAATGCAAAGCGCTGTTTGTTCTGGGAAGGCGGTTAGCTCACTTCCACTCTCCATGATATGCCTAATGGCTTTTCCAGCTAAACAGTGTACCATTTATGTTTCAAGCATGGCATTGTTTAGGTTGTCAGCCGGAATGAAGATGTGTAATTTTCTTTGGGCTGAAATAATATCTCCCGTGCCGGCACCATTACATTTGCTCTTCTCCAACATATCTACGCTGACATTCTGTCACAGAATCGTACATTGATGGTTTTCACAGGGAGAGGACATGCACAAAGACAAATCTAATAAAAAAATGCTATGCGCTTGTGATTCACATCCTAATAATTTTAAGTGATGGGAACAGCTTCCGCAGCTCTGGCTTGAACGTGACCTGRCGGGCAGCGGTGCGTTACCGACACAAACGCATCCCCCTCCCCATGGTTTTGATTGTATCGGTTGACTCTGCTCGCTCTCTGAGAAAGCAGCAATCTAAAAGCTCCTTTGATTTCTAAGTCATTCTCATTTACTGCTAGATTGCTTATTTTTAGCGATACATACACCAGGAAATGCATGCTCTATTTTAAATGAATGAAAGGATTTCTGAAAGTATATTTATCTATGAAGACAGTTATTTGATGTCAGATCTCAGTGGGTTGTTAACAATAGGTTAGACGATGCAAAAGAAATAAAAAATGATAGTAAAATCACTGCTGTGGTGACCTGGGCAAAACCCTCCCCACTCTCACCTTGCTATTTAGACCACCCTTCGTACCAACTAAGTCAGTGGATGCAGMTCCAAGGTCTAGGCAGCTCACTCAAGGGTCCCTGGAGACTTTTTACATCTCTGCATGGACTAATGGCTAAAGCCGCCTCCTAGCTCAATGTATGTACAGCGCTTTGATAACTATGTGATAGACAAATATTACATAGGATGACAGTTAAAGGTCAGTACAGCTTGTTTAAGTTTTCTTCTGACGGTTTATGAATCTACAGTAGTCGTTAGCAACACAGGTATATACTAACAGCCAAGATGTAGAATTATTTCTAAATTTAGCAAGCAGTTATTATTGGGACAACGAAAGAAATGTCATTATGGGAAATGATTTGAGATTAAAAATCAAAATACTGGGAAGATAATTACCTATTGCGTAAGATAATCGTTAAGTCTTAATGCACAGTACTCTGTGCTTTTAGGTATCAGAAAGTATTTCACACGTAATGGCACTCTAATGGTTCTAAATTAAATGTATCATTGAGAGTTTCAAGGATGCCCAAAAGGCTTATGCTTGCTTTATTATTTCATTGCCTGATTGTTCCTGTAACGGAAGAAATTCAAAGATACATTCCAGTGTTTATTTTTCTCTCTTTTCTGAGAAATGACACCAGTATTTCACAGGCCATTCCCATACTGAAACCGGCTGAGGAAACTCTTGGAAAAGGAGCCTGGAAGGGATGCAAGAATGGAGAAACAAGATAAAAGGTGTTTGGAGCCATTGATTAATGAGAGCATCTGAGACCCGTCACAGGCAGACTGAGTCCCACTAACTCCACTGAATAGTCTGCATGTAGACATTCTAACAAAATTAGCAGCTGTTTTCTTAGATTTTAACCAGGAAGACGGTCGTCTTGTTGCTGTATCGCTGAATGCTGCTCCTGACAGCTCATCCAAACTGACTTTCCATCTCACCTTCACACACTGAGGGCTGTGATGGCATTATTTTTGCTCCTAGACATGCTGATAAGTCTTGTGGTATTTGAAAGTGTAACTGCATAGCCCATCTTCAGTTCCAAAAACCAGGGACGCGGTTCCAATCAAACATTGCTGCAGGATTTGATGCCCTGAGTGTACAGCTCCCTCTGCCCTTGGTGCAGAATCAACTCCACACAGGTGATAGGGAGATAAACCCAGTAATAAACCAATGTATTTTTCTCCTAAATAGTTAGTCGTCAACAATGTATGGTTACACGCTGCTATGAATGTGACACAGCCAAGTAAATTGTCACTAAAGTGTCCTAAAAAGCTATTTGCCTTTTTAATAGCTCAGTAGTTATTTTGTCTCCAAGTGCTGAGGACACTGGGCAACAGTAAAAAATCAAAATAGAGGATAGAGAAGATGTTCCCATTTAGTGGTGCAAGGCATTAGACCGACAGACACTAACACCAAGCTCCTGTGCTCACAAGTGAAGAAATCCAGCACGGGCAGTGCCTTACGCAACCCCCCTCCCCATTGCCTGACTCCGGTAGCTCCGAAACGGATGCCTGGCGAGATGGGGAGGTGATGTTCTCTCTGTTTAGGGAGGGACTCAGATGTAGCCCACAGAAATGACTCATTCCCCTTCTTGCAGTAGGACAGAGCAGAACTGGAAACAGCCTTGGATGTGTTAGTAATTTGCTCTAAACACGGACCGCTGTCTCTGACATCGACGCTCACTCCCGGTGTGCATTCCGGCTTTCCCATTTAGTGTCTGCCTGCCTGAACACTAGCAAATGGATTGGGAACGGTCACACAAGTC
Organism: Oceanodroma leucorhoa; assembly: GCA_030449065.1. Taxonomy (NCBI): domain Eukaryota; kingdom Metazoa; phylum Chordata; class Aves; order Procellariiformes; genus Oceanodroma; species Oceanodroma leucorhoa. The sequence continues at coordinate 8,536,422 of JASVER010000011.1, read as the reverse complement.
ACACAGCCCATCAAATGACCATCAGATAAAAGCTTCATTTTACTATTGACATGAGTTATGATACTCTTTGTCCCCTCACCTTGCCACTATTTGTCATGCTGTTGGCAATTTCAATTTAAAGAGCAGACACTGAAGCTGCAACACAGATGCAAGCCAGAAATAAGGCAATGACGCACGCCCCTCCCTGAGAGCCTGCTGTGTCTAGAGCAGGGACTCCCCTTCCCAACACAAAGGTGGCAAAGCCAGTTCAGAAAACACTAGGAAGAAAAAAATATTTCAGATAACATAATTCTAGTTCCAACTGCAGAGCCCAGCTTATAAGCTAGAGATGTTAAAGGACTCCAGGCTAGGACTTCTTGATGGAGAAGCAAAAAGCCTTCCTTCACCTTTATGTCAAAAGAAGATGACCTAAAAGAAAGGCTATGGAGATTTGCTGGAAGGGAAAGWTTTACATTGGTACGGGAAGACTGCTAGACTTCAAATCAGTTTTCTACCTCCAGGGAGGAGCAAGAGGAATGTGCCTGTGGTGACCCAACGGCAGAGTCCTGCTCTGTGCTGAAGAGCCTGGGCACGTGGACAGCAATCGGGCTCGTCTGTAGGAGAGACCTTAACCCGAGAAAAGCCTTTTGTAAGAGAGGATGCCACAATAGAGTCTACCAAAATTCAGGACTAGGACAGACAAGCTGTTCGGTATCTCTCTGCCATTAACACCCGAAAAACATAAACGTCAGTTCCCTCAGCAGAGACAGAGATACATCAGCCAGCAATAAACAGATGGYGAAATTGCTAGGAGAGGCAATTAAAGCAAGGGTCGAAAATGAGTTTGAGACATAAAAGAAGAATTAAGACAACTAAATAGTTCTATGCAGAAATGATACAAATAATGACCTAAGAAAGTGAGTTACAATAATCCTAAAAAAACCCCAGGCTGGCTAATATAGCTGTAGTTCAGTGTGCCTCAGTTTTGTGGTCCTAGCACTCTAGCTACAAAGGATTTTGACATATTTGTATAAATAAATATCAACTCTGCATGACCAATGTATACTGATGTAAAAAAAATGCACTACACAAAATAATTACAATTTTGGAAAATCAATTTCTTTAATGGGAGTTAAGATTTTGGCTGTTTCCTCCATATTTTGTCTTGGTGCAGAGCAAATGGTTCTGAAAGATTTTTCTGAGTGGGTGACACTATGCAGCACATGGAAATGACTGAAGTCAGCAGTCACGCTGCATTAAACCAGAAAATTTGCATTAAAAATACAGCAAAATCATATACTCTTGAGTATTGTACTTGGGGTTTTTTGCAGCATGGAGTTCAAAAGGAACATTCATTTTCTGTGAACATTTTGTGTTTTTTCTGATATTTTAAACAATAGCCAGAATTACCCAAATTGCTTTTTCCTTCACCAGAAGACAGAGGTCTAAAATAATGCCTTAGAGTTGCTTACTGCTTGGAATAATGAAGCCATTCTCTTCCTTTTCAGCTGGATCTGCACAACTAAAAGCTATCGGAATCTGTGTTAAAAACGTGGTGTGTTTTCTCCTGCCCGGTTTCTACCCATGACACCAATGAAGAGCACACAAAATTGATGAACAGAAACACTGAAACTCTACCATCATAAACAAATTGTGTATTTGATGTTTACTATCTGTCCTTCAGTCTTCTTGAACTTCCTTGGGTCTAGAGAATGTTATTTTGTGTGCTTTTTCAGAATAATATTTTTCATCTCCTAATGATCAACCAAGACAGTATCTTGCGCTCTATAAAGACAGAACCCAGCTGAAACCTGCAGTGATACAAGGACTATAGGAAGAATTGTGAGAAACGAAGGAGCTTCCTTCCGCCAGATTCCCCCAAGGAGGCAGAACCCTGGGAAAAACACAATCTCTCAGTAGAAAGAGAAAACCAGGTAGAATTTAATGTTGCTGTGAGCTGGGTTAGACATATATACTGTGGTCTGTTAGAGAGAGAGCAGGAAAAATGTGTCTGTGTTTCCAGGTAATGCGGGCTTCTAAAGCGTGAAGCATCAGACTGAGCATTCAGATTCAGATACATGAATTCAGGTCCAGTTTGGAATAAACAGCACATGAAGTACCAGGAGTAAACAGAATTTTAAGCCCTTGCCGCTTTCCGGGATTGCTTTCATCTGTGGCACATGTTGGTGTTCTCAAGAGGTTTAAATATGGGTTGGGAGGTCTGCTACCTTTCCCTTCATACCTGAATCATCCCCCAAACCATCTGTTGGGAGCATCTCATAGCTCAGAATTCTCCAGTCCTCTGGATTATCTCTTACACAGAGGGATATCAGTTCAGGTCCTCTATCCTGCAGTACAAAATGATCGAGTGACAGAATAAACCGAGCCTCAGATTTCACGTTGTCAGCCCTAATCCCTYAGATGGCTCTGAAAGCTCTGGGACTGTAAGAGGTTGGGTTCTACCACCGATAGCTGAACTTTGGTGCATCAACCAACCCYTCGTGCAATTCAAGGCAAGTAACAAGTTTCTTTCAGCTAACTTCCAGTTTCAGCCAAACACCTGATGTTTCATTCAGATGCCACACTTGAGCATTCAACACTTGGTGGAGAGCAACTAGCTCCCAATGTTTGGTGATACCCTACTTCTCCTATACAGGAAATCTAAACATTTTATGTAACTATCTGACATTAAGCTGTCACAATCTGCTACAGTTGCTGAACTCTATATTAAATATAATGCACAGTACTACGCCAGTGTGGGTGGACAACATAATCGGGCATCCTCAAAGGCACCTAAATCTGTGAGCAACCTACATACTCTGCCTGCATAAAAGGATATATTATGGTTGATCGTGACAAGAACTTCTCTTCTAAAAGCACTTTCCAAAAATGTAATTGGAAATTTTAACCCATGCATCCTTTTTGTATCGGTGACTCCTTCTTCCACCTGGCCACAGCATGGGTCTTCCATCTGATCTACCATCTACCACCACCTGATACCTATGGCATAGTTGTGTTTGCAAGGATTGGGATGGGGAGAGGGAAAATTAGACTTTTCATGCTTAGTACTTACAGGAGTTTTTCTGAGTACATGAAACAAACTTGCTTTTGTGTATCTGTGTGTCTCTGTGTGTGCAGCTAAAGACAAAGGGACTTGGCTATAAGATTGCTTTTGTGATTTGAGCAGGGTACACTCTCCACTTGAACATCGCAGCTGAAGAACAATCTGGAGGAAAAAATACTCCAGCTACTGATCTTCACTTTCAAGGCATAAAGCTCAGTCCTTTGATATCTTTTCCATTTCTGCTATTTAGAAATTAGACCTTGGCTTTCTTAATTTCAGGAGATTTAACTCAATAGGTCACATTCTTTGTACCTTAGTTTACATTAAAGTTAATCAGGAGTTCATCACAGAGCAGAGTTTAAGATTTGACTGTTGACTAATGTAAAGATAAGAAAACTCGTAGTACTAACATGTTTGATTGAGATAGCATCATGAAAAGTTATTTTTCTCCCAGAAGATTTGAATCATCAGTTGTACCATCCAAAGCCAATAAATACATGGATTATTGCAAGATAACAGGCTTCCATACAGCAGCTATCCACAACCCTGTTCAAACTTCAGCATAAATTGTGGTTTTGATGGCAATGGGACTGTTTGAAGGGACAAGCCTAAGCTTTAATATAGGGCCATAAATTTCAATCTTATATTGCCTTTTGGAAGGTCACTGCATTTCTGTGACAGAAAGACTAATCAGAGCAGAGACAAGCACAGGCTGTCTCTATGGCTTTTTCAGCAAATACTATCTATATTCTAAGGTATTTTACCTGCCATTAAGGTATACTGTAGAGTTTTGTGTTAAATTAGTATATTCTATGCTTACCTGTACTATTGAGAAAACTATTTCAGGTTTTCATTTTATTTCCTTTTTAGAATATTTTGAAAAATATTAACAAACATTTGCTAGGTAATATGCAAATACTGCAGTATTTACAATATTTACTTGCYAGATACCTCCAGGAAAAAAACATCATTTCAGCTAATATCTTTAAAGAAACCCCTTTTCTCTTTTTTCCTCCTCCCTCTCTGCTCCACTAGCTGAAAAGCCAATAAAAAAATTCTCCACCTCCTACACAGTTCAGAACAAGATCTGTGTGCATTTCTCCTAGGCATGTTTTGAGACCCAGAAGGGGATGAAAGTAGTTAATGTGCAACGGGAATCTTAATTTCAGAGACAAGTCTGTACCTTTCTATTGACTTTGCTGATATGCTGCAAGCTAAATATCAAACCATTTTTTGACCAATTTAAATCCAGCCTGGGAAGAAGAAACAGTTAAAGAAATGTCTCGAGTATACTTGCATTCAGCTAATCAGACTTTGTGTGCATCTACAAATGGTACAGAACTGAAATCAGTCATTGATAATGAAACCACAAATGAAAAATGGACCGAAGACTCCTTTCCAGGATTAGAAATACTGTGCACAATTTATGTTACATATGCTGTGATCATTTCAGTGGGTCTCCTTGGAAATGCTATACTCATCAAAGTCTTTTTCAAGATTAAATCAATGCAGACGGTTCCAAACATCTTCATCACCAGCCTGGCATTTGGAGACCTACTGCTTTTATTAACTTGTGTGCCTGTAGATGCAACACGTTATATTGTGGATACCTGGCTCTTCGGAAGAATTGGGTGCAAGCTGCTGTCTTTTATCCAGTTAACTTCAGTTGGAGTATCAGTGTTTACCCTGACTGTTCTCAGTGCTGACAGGTGGGTCTGATGCGACTGATTTGCCAGGAGATACCGCAGGTGTGAAGTTAGAAATGAATAAAAGAGCAGAAATGATCATTTTGCACAATATTAAATGGCACATTGTAATAGACTAAAAAAAAAAATACCGCCATTCTCCCATTTAATTTTAAAATGTGTGTTAGAAAAATTGGAACAGTTCTTTTTAATGGAGTGAAGTGAGAAAGACTCTTTAAGTCTTTTGACCTTTTATTAGCTTGAAGTACAGTACAGGGTTTTTTCCTCAATTGCACAGAAAAGGGAAATTTCTTARGGCAGGGAAAAGACAGTATATTGGTGCTATCTAGTGGTGCACTAAAGTAGTCAGGGAAGATGAAAAAGAAAACTGGGAAAATGACTGAGTGGAAATCCTTTGTCCTATGCACTCGGTGAGGCTCTAAAATCCTAGTACATAAAAGATTGACATGTGGGGTGAAAAGCCAAAAGAAAACACAGAACAGACYGGGGGACAAATGAATGACTCTCATGATTTGATGGTTACCACAACACTATAGTAATTTTCAGCTTGGTAAGTGTGCTTAGTGTGACATGACACACTATTAATATTTTCTCTTATAGTTCTTATATCTTTTCCAGAGATATTTTAGCCCAGAGGTCCTGAAACTAAACTCAGGTTACAATGACAGCACTGTTAGTAGGGATCAGTGCTCCCATCCGACTGCTGTCAGGAGTTGCCGAGCAATCACGTTTCCGTGCACTTCTTTTCTGAATGAACAAAACTAAGATGAGATTTCAGTTCAATCAGCATGAGCATGTCAAGGAGCAGAAAAACCCCAAATGAATTTTAGTATTAAGAAAGAAAAAGATTTTCATCTCGTATGCCAGCAATTGTGGATTGTATGTAATAGCAAGTAGTCCATGTGTCCAGAATTTAAGCAATGCTACTGTTACTGTACTCCAAAAAAAATGAGTCAATGCAGGAATGGCCACACTGGGTCAGATCAAGGTCCATGTAGGCCAATACCAGCCTCCAGCAGTGGTAGYATAAGGACAAGAAAAGACACATAGGAAGAATAAAAACCACTATCCAACACAACACWYATACCCTAAGCCTTCAGATGACTGCCTGAGCAGATGTGGTTTCTGTCTATTTAATAACCTCAATGGATTTCTCTTCTAGATCCTTGGTCAGCCTCTTCTTGAACTTTTTTAGCAATGACTTTCACTGCCTGTTGCATAAACAACTCTTTTTTGCTTTGCACGTGGCTTCATTTGATGGCGTTGGCTCTTGTGCCAGAAGAGACAGTGATCCCTATCCATCTCTCCAGGCTATTTATGTTATATTCCATCCTTAGTATGTTTTTTTTTGAGCAGCACATGGTGTTCAAGAGTTGCATGAACCAGAGATACAGATAATTGCACAACAGTCTCTTTTGCTCTCCACTGTTTTCTTATAATACCTAACATTTTGCTTTCTTGTTGGTTTTTCAGGGTTTGGTGTGKTTTTTTTACTACTGCTGAATATTAAGCTGATGTTTTCACTGAACTATCTATCATAGCTCCAAGGTCTTGCTCCTGTATGATGTCAATTCAGAATCCATCATGGACTGGATGACCTTTAAAGGGCCCTTCCAGCCCCAACTATTCTATGGTTCTATGATTTAGACACTTGCTTCTGTATTTAATTCTTCATGGTAGCTGTTACGTAAATACTTCATGCTACATTTTCACAGGGTAACTATATGGTAAACTTACTGAGAAAGCTCAGAACATCAGTCATGTGCACAATCCCAGACTATTATGTTCCAGTATGCTAGAAGAGCTCGAAGTCAATAAAAAATGGTATGTATTTGATAAATAGCAGTCCAGCTTGCAGTTTTCTATTTAAATTTGCCTAGATACGGAAAAGACCAGATYGTCAGGTTGTGCAAAATGGTACAATTAAGCTGTCTTATCCTTTGGATCCTTTTTTCACTGCCTTTCCTTTGGTGCCAGTCTCGTGCCCCACTGGAGGGGTCTCTTCTTTCTGCATCATCGAGAGTCCCTGATACTTTGGGAGCAGGGTATGTTGTTTGCTGTGCTTCAYCCACCTTCGTGGCAGTTGGTCCTTTTTCCACGTCCCGTTTCCACACAGATTTTCACACATCTATAGATTTACCCAGATTTTTCTCATACGTCTGACTCAGTCCACATGCTGCAGAATCACAGCCATGAATCAACATTAGTGTTAGCTCCTGTTTCATAAATATGAATGAATACTGGAGCATTATTTTGAGTCAGATCACTGCACTCCGCTGGGATYTTAAGAACATGAAAGAAAGGAAGGGTGTACATGCTTGGTTTCATGTATTTATAAAATAGTTAACCTGTTTCATACCTTTACCAGTTTTGCATACTAATTCCCTCATTTACCTTTCTAGGCAGCACCATAAAAAGAGGAGAGATGATTGCCCTTACTGATCCTAATCCAAACAGTAGAAGTCATCTTTACTTAGGAAGGCTTGAATGACAAGTCCTGCCAGCCAATTCATTAAAATACATGCTTAAAATTAACTTTTACATTTCCATCTTAATTACAAAGAGCTAGTATCTGTTTTCATTTCCAAGACGATTCTACCACCCTTAGTTTAGCAAGAACAGAGATGGCTTTATCCTCAAAAAGCTTGCATTGTCAGTGCTTGCATTATTTCTGTATTTATTCTGACAATGATGTTGGTTGGTTTTAGGTACAGAGCCATCGTTAAGCCCTTGGAACTGCAGACTTCGGATGCACTCCTGAAAACCTGCTGTAAAGCTGGCTGTGTTTGGATCATCTCCATGATATTTGCTATCCCAGAGGCTGTTTTTTCAGATTTGTATTCTTTCAGCAATCCTGAGAAAAATGTAACTTTTGAGGCATGTGCCCCCTATCCTGTATCTGAGAAGATCCTGCAGGAAGCTCACTCCCTGGTTTGCTTCTTAGTGTTCTATATTGTACCCTTAGCTGTCATTTCTGTCTACTATTTTCTTATTGCCAGAACTTTATATAAAAGTACATCCAACATGCCAGCAGAAGAACACGGTCATGCCCGTAAGCAGGTAAGCTATGATCAAGCACTGAAGTGTCCAATTTTCCAAAATCTATCATACTGATTAAGTCTKAATTCTTGAGTGCAAAACCTTCATCTGATAATAGAGTAAAAAGCTCCATAAACTCAGCCCATTAGCAATCCAAATTCAGCTATGCCCTTAAGCACATGCTCATGACTCATTAACTTAATTGTGAGTGTGTATGCTTCCTAAAGAGGGATGGGGTTTGTTTTGCTTTATTATGACCCTATTAAACTCAGGAGTTAAAACGTTTAATTGTAAACACTGAGATCTCATCCATATGAGCTGACACATTAACTATTGTACTTTTAAATCCTAGTCTAGATGAGATTGCCATGTGATTTATAATGGAAAGGGAATGTGCTCTGCACTGGAAATACTTTGTTAAAAATATTATGAAATAGATTTATTTTTCTGTTGGTTTCTTGGGKTTTTTTTGCATTTTGCTCTTTTGGTCACTAATGCATTTAGACTTTCAGACTCTTTTGAAAATCAGCACCAACTACATAAACATGTGTTACTAATTGCTATTAATACCAGACATGCATTATTTTCTYGTAGATTGAATCCCGCAAGAGAGTTGCAAAAACAGTGCTGGTGCTTGTTGCTTTGTTTGCCTTTTGCTGGCTGCCTAACCACATCCTCTACCTATACCGCTCTTTTACATACCATGCTTCTGTAGATGCTTCCACCTTTCATCTGATAGCTACTATTTTTTCCCGTGCCTTGGCCTTCAGCAATTCCTGCGTCAATCCTTTTGCTCTTTATTGGCTGAGTAAAAGTTTCCGGCAACATTTTAAAAAGCAAGTCTCGTGCTGCAAGGCAAAATTTCGTACAAAGCCTCCCAGTGCTACCCACAGTAATACRCCTACCAGAGCCCTGTCAGTCACGGGCAGCACGCATGGCTCAGAAATCAGTGTTACACTGCTAACAGATTATAGTATCACAAAAGAAGAGGAAAGTGTTTAGTCTGTCTGGGATGAAGAAGGACAGAGACTGAGCCTTTGCAATCAAGTCACTACTATCGGGATCCTGGAAAGAGGTGCCATGCCTTGCCCTGTCTGTGAAAAAGTTTTCATCAGGAGTTCTTCATTTTTTTAAATATACAATAAAGAAATTAAACTGTGTGGGAGAAGAAGCTGCAACAGCTGAACTTTCCAGCGTAAGCTCAAAGGGATTGTTCATGTTCCCAAGCACGAACCCAGATCCCTAGCTGGAATTCCTGGACTGGGCAGGACAGGAGTCAGCAGAGTTGGTGTAAGAATTGGCTGTGAGGATGGTTTTGTTCTTGGTGACTTGTTCTTTGACTTGTGACTGAGAGCTCCCTCTGTCAAGTACTTGCATCTACAGCAAGCAAGCAAAACCGCCTATCTTCATAACACAATCAACCAGACAGATCTTTGATTTATTTCTTTTCTTGTCCCGAATGTTAAAAATTGGTAAACACATCAGAAAGCATGCTAAAATGAAAAAAAGCAAAGGTCTGTAGTATRTTGTAGTAAAAAAGAAAAAGCACCATGGGCCAGATCCACACTAGCCCTTGCTCTGTCAGTGAGTGACTTTGAAGCTCTGGGTAAGAGCTGACTGCTGCGTGAAGAGATGCTCTTCCCAGTTCCTAAGGAAGTCAAGGGAACCAGCCGGTGATCATCTCCCTTAAAAAGCTATAACCATCTTGAACCACACTTGTAAAATTCATTGCGATCTATGGGTAAAACATCTCAACAGTGCAGAGTTCTTTATTGTTATAGTGATTTAACAKCAAGAAATTGGAGTGGATCTGTATTAGCGTTCTAGTTTGGATTTACAGCGCGCTTTTGAAGCGAACTGCTCAAACGTCCCCTCCTGCCTTACTTTGYTCTGTCTCCCAGAGCGGTCTGGAGTGTACAACCTGGATTTCTCTCAGATGAAACTGTGTGTCCCCTCCACGGAACCAGACTAGAGTGAGTTTGAAGTAAAGCCCCCAAAASTGTACGGCATGGGGGGTCAGACTAACCAGTTACCTCCACAGATCCACTCCTGCTGTAGTGTATGCGGTCGTATCTAAGTGGTCTGCGCATTTTCAAGCATGCTGGAAGAGCTGGATTTTTCTATTGTACTAATTTTCTATTCCTCAAGTTATTCAAGTAGTATCTCTTTTTAATATTACGATAGACTGTCTTTATGAGATAGGCATTCTTATCTCAAATCCACTGATTTTATGACTTTGCATGCAGAGGCAAGTCAGTGACAGCCTGTCATGGGCAGCCTGTGCATCCCTAAAAAGCTCAGCAGCACTGCTGGCAGGGACTGTCTTCCCATCAGGAAATAAGGCAAGTCTTCCTACCCCACATTATAAAAATGTTGAATGACACTTATTTTTATGAACCGTGAACCAAAACTTTGTTCTGTGGGAGCTGGTGATAGAAAACACAATAGATTTTCCATTGCTTAAACTAAGGGACTTCTATCTCAAAAAAGAATTTGTGCATTGAAGTATAGATGAGAGGTTGCAACATATTCATTAAACAAAATAGTGCTGTCAGTCACAGAAGTTTCAATTTTAACTAACCCTTGAAGATGTAACACCCCTCTAGCTGCACAGAGCCCCTAACACATGGTTGGAAATCCATCCATCCATCCATGCACCATTATTTGAGTTCATTATAAGATGAGAAAATCTGTTCGCAGTCTCTCTCTGTTGACTGCCCTAATCAGAATAATAAAATCAAACTATAAATCCCAAGGGCACTGGAATACAACCTCTGCCGTCATCTTGAACCAGTTTAATGAGCCCATTTTAATCCCATCAGGCCTGACCTTATTTTACTTTACACTCTTCACATTACAAGCTGCAAAGCTGTAAGCACTAATTGTCAAATGGATTCTCCCTTTTATTGTACCAATTGTACACCAGGCTAGCACCACCGAAATAAATGGAAATATAACAGCACAGAAATACAATTTATGGCAAAGCAGACTCCAAACACCTTATTTTACTCTCTTTRTCTTAATATAACACATTCCCTGGTAGTGAGCTATGTACAAATATAACAAACATATTGCACTGATATTTTTTCCTTCTCTTTTTTTCTTAACGGAGCTGCAGGGTGAGACTGAAATAAGTAAATAAGCCTACACYCTTATGAGCGTACTTTTATCTTCCTGGATCTTACTATAGGGAATTCTAAACAAAAGAAAAATCAACAAACATTACAGTTCCTTACATGATTCTTTATTCTAGCTTATTAAAGCCTTTGGAAAACAAATCTGCCGTATGTTTCTGGACTCCACAATTTGTCTCTGTTGGAGACCAAATCTCCCACTGCAAAATCCTTGGCTACACCTCACAGTAGCCCTTAAAAAACACAGTTTCCTAATTCACCRTTTTCCTTGCTTTGCATGCAGCTACTTTTTGTGTGTGTAACTACTCCTCTAACTGGATGGTCTATCTATTGCTAATATATCCTGTTACAAAATTGTTGGTTTTGCTATACGCTGCACATGTTTTGGTTAAAGACTGGCAATATTTCAAGCCATAATTTAACTATTCTATGTACTTTATGCTTTTATAATTCTGTACTTTCAAATCTTCATGACATGTTTTATTGGAGTAATATATTGGTCAACACTTATTTTTATCTAATCAATCTGATATTATTCATTCCATCTATTCYCCCAATATAATTATCCATAAAATGTCTCTACATTACCATAACTGGATTTAGGGGAAAAGRGTTATTTCCTTTGCAATCTTTTCTCAGTGTTCCAAAAAACACTTTCTTTCACCCCTAGGTAATATGAGTGTAATTCTATAAGAGCATATGGGAATAATGTCTATTTACAGAAATATTGAGTGTTATTTAGCAAAGAACTGGCATGAATAATTAGGGGTTTACTGTTTATATCCACAATGAAAGAACAGGGAGAAAAAAGACACAAAATACTGAAAGGCAAGACTCCATCAAAGGTCTTGTTCATGCGGAGTCTTATTAAGTAAATACGATGTATTCTAGGATGTACCTTTTTTATAGTTTGTTTTGTGAATGAGATGTACACATTAACAGCTTTAATACARATAAGTGTAACAATTAATGTTCGCATTAGCAACAGGTTTAGTATCAGTACTCTAATTTGTGCTGTCACTACGAGATGTTGGTTTAGTTTAAAAAAAAAGAATTCCACAAAAATTAACAAAACCATGTCAAAGCATGGATAGAGTGTAACAGACTGCATCTCCAGCAAATGGCACAGAATATTAAAGTCAGTTTTGAAATTATAGCCATTTTAAAGCTYACCCTCCTGTTTTCACAGAAAGTATTGTTTTATTTTACATAGTTAAATATGGGCTGCCTGCTGACACTCATGTGTTTCTGCTGAGAATATTACAGTTAAAGAATAAGCTACAGTTACACACCGCTACAGCACTTACACAATCAGTGGCACTTATAATTAAAAAAAGAAAATACAGGCTCTAATCAGCATTTAGTTAGGGGCTCTTCCACAGATGGTCCCCTCAGTGCAAGGTGAACTGTTTTGTGGAATTTCCTTTGTCAGCATAGGAAAGGGTATTGAATTTTCAGCACATCTGGATCCGGTCCTGTCATTTTTTGCACCGTGAAGACTCCATTCTCACAAGTCTGTGTAACAGCTACAGGCTCCAACCCCAYGGAAAGCCCAAAGAGGAGTAACCTCTCTGTACTTAATCACTAGTTACTGCCTCCTTGATTTAACATAACAAAGCATCTTAGAGAAAAGAGTGTTAACTCTTTACCTAATTAAATATTAGCTAGTGAATTGCTGGTTCCCCTCTAATAGATAGCAAAACACCACTTTAGGAAAACCAAGATTTCAGTACTTTGAGTAGGTGGTATCTCTAGACCAACAATCAGCTCTGATGAACCAAGACCCTTTTATCACACAGAAGAGTCAGACACAGATACAAAATCATCATGCTAATGCCTCCTTTTAATATTTACTTTGAGGCATTTTTGTCAGGATTTAAAACGCCATTTCTTGTCAGCTTAGACTGATCTGAGCTGTGTAACACTCGAGCTCTTGGCACCATCCCCAGAACATGCAGTTTGCAGCAGCAGTGCTTGTGCAGCCATGAATTATATCGTTTCAAGGGTGTGATTGAGGGGAAAGCTGTCTTGACCCCCAAAAATGACGAGCTTCCAGCCGAATCAGCTCCCTGAGCTGGCTCACTGCGCTGCCTTTACTGAAGAGAACAGATGGAGGCGACACGGCAAGAAGCTGTGCCGCAGTAGCTGCCGTCAGGCATGCCGTTATCCGCGGAAAGTGCGAGGGAATTTGAGGTAGTTTGTCCTCGTAGCTACATTAAAGCGTGCAGATCAGTTTTACCATACGCTAACCCTGCTGCACACAAGCACGCTCTCACTTSCATCAGATTGAGATTAAATTTGCGTCTCCTGCTCCCCAGGACAGTGCCCCAATGACTTGCTGSAGGCAGATCTGCACACTAGGGAAGTCCGTACTGCGTGGGTACAGACTTCACTACATTTGCTCAGGTTTTGAAGGTAAAACACTCTGCCAAAATCAAATAAGCAGTTTAAGACTTAAATTGTATCGCTCTCACAATGTTTAAAGCTATGATTATCTTACTTCCAAACAYATATCCAATTCCAATTTTTATAAGTAAGCACAGTTTATGTTAAGCATCTCATGCTTCACACCAAAATCCAATACCTATTTGAGAGCTAATACAAATGTCTCTTAAGCTGTCAGTTTATAAGTGACCACAAAACAATCTTTGGACAACTATCGTAATAGTCCTGCCAAGAGAAAATTCTTGAAGCGTGMAAGATGTCATTAACTAGGCTGGATGTTCTTTGTGTAACAGCCAAAGGTTACTACGAGTCTATATTTATATCCTCAGCAATTTCATCTGACGGTCTGTTGACCAGCCAGTTAGCTCATGTCGGTCTCTCCCTACAGAGCTTCACAAGCTCAGGACTCTGTCTTTGATTTTATTATCATTCCAGTCTGTATGACAGTAAAGATATAATTGTTCCTGGAATACTCATTTCCAGAAAACTTCTGTACTGAATATCAGTTTAATTTCTGAGTGGAAAGATTGCTTTGCCACTGGCAACCAGTCACTGCCAGCTTTGATGGGGCTGTGCAGCTAAATTTTCATTTAAAACACATGTACTGTTTTAATACCTGGGTTTTATAGCTCTAGGTTAGATTTTGCAAAACAAAACCTAAACAACGTGTTGCTTCATCCTCTAAATAAAAATACTATTAAATACATACTTTAGCAATTAAATTTGGTTTTGATGTAACGTTATCTGGATTACACTGTGAAAACCACTAGATKGCACTGAATGAAGGTCTTTTAAAAGAACTGATTCGCGTAAGAAAATTTTATTTAAAAATATTTAAGTATCCACAGAGTACTACACTGATTAATAACTAATTGCAGACTTCATCAATGCAAACCAATTCAAAATTTTGAAGACAAGCCTCATCCCTCGCATTGTACCAATGCTTTCGGAATGGAGCGGGACAGCCACAGCTGGACGCCCTCAGCCTGTCACGTCCCACTCTATGGAAAGCAGATACTTGTACCACCTGGGTAGACCCGAGCAGCGGCTCCTTCTCCCCAGGCGGCTTAATTGGTCAAACCATTTGCACCAGCAACCTGTGCCACAGGAGGAGCAAGAACCAATGTGATTTTTTGACATTTCGCATGCCACTTAAGTGCTATCTACCTTTTTGTGTTTGCCTCTAGTAGGGTATGTAACTGACTTTCAGTGACAGCTGACAGCCAGCTAGCTGCACAGCACCTCAGCTGACAGCATCCACTTGACTGTTCAGTGTTGCCAAGGTGCAGTAAGGCATAGCACTGCAGGAGGAAGTGCCTTCAGTGCTTCATGCCCCTTTTATTTTATCATGTAAGTACAATTTCAAYAGTCTCCACGCAAGGCCCATCTAGGCATGGCTCCCCACCCACAGCAGGCCCAGAAGGGTCTTCAAGCCCAGGGCCACAGGGCCAGCCACCCTCAACGCCAAGGCCCTGCCCGTGGTGAAACACAGCTGCAGCCTAAGCGAAAGAAGCCCGGCCGGCCTAGAGCAGCGAGGAGCCCGACTGCCGACCGCCTCCGGCCCCTCGGCCCTGAGGCTGCGCCACCACCGCAGGCCTCGGCACGCCCAGAGGCGGGAAAGCAAGCCCCGCCCCCTGCCGCGCGCCCAGCCCTCTCCAGGAAGGGCGCCCCCCCCTCCCGCCCTCCTCCCCATTGGCTCCGTCGCCCTCCACGTGCTCAACCAGCCCGGGGCTCAGTGGCTGCGGCGGGGATGGGGGCGGGAGCGAGGAAAAAAAACCCCGTGCGCTAGCGGGGGGCCACTTCCGCTCCTGCGCGCTACGGGGCCCTGGGCCGGTCAGTGGCCGCGTGAGGCGGAGAGGGTCCGCGCGCGCCCGCCGCTCCCGACTGCGCGTGCCCGCGCGCTCCCCGGCCCCACCGCCGAGAGGGGCGGGGCCAGCGGGCGCCTCAGGCGGCGGCGGCGCGGGTGCCTCGGCCCGGTGCGGGCGTCTCCCCACCCCACCCCCCCCCGCCGAGGCCCGCCGAACGGGCCAGGATGAGCGGCGAGGACGGGAACGAGGAGTTCTACCGGCAGCTGCAGCTGCAGCAGCAGTACGAGGCCGAGCCCGGCGGCGAGGGCGAGTCCGACCCCTTCACTTACGTCGACCCGGCCGACGGGGCCGCCTACGAGTGGGACCGGGAGAAGAAGGCCTGGTTCCCCAAGGTGGGTGCGGGGGGCGCCTCAGCGCTGCCTGAGGGCGGGCGGCGGGGCCCGCTCGGTGCCCCCTCCCCTCGGCCCGCTGTGAGGAGCGGCCTCCTCGCCTGGCTCCGGCC